>CM021247.1:31273873-31873873 GCA_010577795.1 Isatis tinctoria | reverse complement strand
AATATTTTAGGTTTTATCATTTAATCATTGCTTAGAACTTGAAAAATGTTACATTTAAATTTAATGTAAGGAAAAATATCTATGGGAAGTCATAAATATAGAAAAACCTAGAATTAATGTTCAGTACAATCCATAAATGATATGATCATATAAATATGTTGTCGCCAATTATAGAGTGCATCTATTAATACTCTCTTCAACAAAATTCTGCGTTGGGAGGAGAATCTCGTAAACATTTTGTGTGGAAATATAACTCAACCTGTCAACTTAATTAGTTTGGTTGCTCCAGTACGTCCGTCTTTTGAAAATGTGTTCTAAAATTGTATAACTCTCAATGGTTTTTCGAAACTAAAATGAAGACTATGTTACTTTTATGAACGAAGAAGTGATAGTGTTTAATGGAGTATAGAGTTTTATCCGTTTAAATGTGTAACGTGCACTTGGATGTCGTTAGAGGTTGTTTGATCACATTTGTTTTTTTTTTCTTGGGGAGGGGGTGCAAATCGAGGAAGAGTGTAGAAGCTATATACTGTATGTTGATACAACGATAATTAACTAAGTACCAAAACAAGGCAACAACTTAATTAAGTCGGTTGAGTAATACTTTTACTTATCTCGAAACTTATTACATAGTAGTATATATATTAAGCTCGTTAACTAGATAAACAGTCCTGTATGGTGAGAATCGACCTCTAGTACTGTACAAGCAACTAGCAAGTGGGAAAAAAAGAAAGAAACTAACATGATAAATCATAAAACTAACAAACTAATCAATTAAAGAAATAAAAATGTTTGGGAATAAAATAAAATAATTAACCTTTCTAATATGGCACTAGTAGAATAGCTACAAAGTTGTCATAATGGAAGTGAGTGAAGTAATTAAATTTTGCACACAAACATGCATATATATACTTTGAAACCCCCAAGAAGATGCTCATCTCGTTTTACACCCATCTCGATCTAATGATTCAAATTATTAGTATTAAACCTAAACCTGATTATTTCCCCTTTCTTAAGCAATTATTTAACATCACTTAACAATTTGCAAAATCAAACAACGAAGCTAGTCACACTCATTAACTAAAAATCGGAAAATATTTTTGCTTAGTAACCAAAATTTACTCTAGTACACATTTTGTTATATATTGTACTTCAGTACTTTGGCAGACGTACGTACTGTAATTGGGTGGTCATCACGTTAAACTATTTTGATTATAGTATTAAGCTGCAAGAGAATATTGCAGATATAAAATACTGAACGAATTACGAGTATATACATTTATGTAAAAAATATGGAAAAGTAACAGAAGAGAAGCAGTAGATTCCCAAGGTTTCTTATGCTCAGAGATTATTGTATCAGTTTTTTTTTTTTCTGAACACGAGGAGAGAGACAGAAAGAAGAGATGTTGACCGGTCGCATAGTCAAAACAAAAAGAGTGGGCCCACTAAGACCTCTTTACAGGGCCCATTATGGTTTTCCCTTCTCCAATCCCCAAAACATGCAATTCTCCTTCAAACCAATTAAATTATTTCTACAAACCAGGAAAATGAAAACATTTAAAATTAACAAGTCACCTTGATCACACTAAAACAAAAAAAAAATCTATATTGCAAGAAAAACATCTTAAAAGTATATTTTCTTTAATGCAAATTAAAATATAATATCTATTGCATTATTTTATATATTAAAATTTCACACACACATATATATATATATATATCAAAAGATAAAAATTCTTCATAATATATTATAATTCAGTGATTATTATTAATAAGTCTACTACTTTATTTCAGTGATATAAACCAATTGCTTATTGATAATTACAAAAAATCTAAAAAAGTATAAATATTTATAAAATAATAAATCAATTAATTTCAAATAAATAGAATATAACCTTTTATAATTATTTTTGTAACAACTCTTACATGCATTCTAATCAAATATGAATCCTAGTGGTGGTGAACAACGGATGTGCTAGTACATTATATCAACCCGTTTATAGTTTCTCCATTTGTAAATGAATTATCATGATAGTAATTATTTAACAACAAAATTCTTTTGAACAAATACATGGTTAAGCCGGCAGATAAGATTTTATTATTTTGAATATCTAAATTGAGTTTCACCTTTGAATACCAAATAAAAAAAAGATCATAAATATTAGATTCTCTTTCTATTTATTTCTTATATCTTTGATCTTATGTAGCAAAAAAACAAAAAAAGTCTATTGGAGCAAGAACATGAATAGCGATGTCTCTCATCATCTTCAATAATGACTTATTAATTTTGCCGCCTTCAAAAGATCCCTCTTTATTTTTCTTTTTTTCTCTCTCACAAAACTCTCATTCCCAATCCAATTTTCTGATTGAAGATGAGAAATTAAAGAAAGAAAAAGAAAATTTATGTAAAAGAAAAAAAGGAATAACCCAAAATGATAAAGAACCTCAAATGTCATGACCCTTATGGATTGGTGCTGAAAAGCAATGTATGACTTTATTTCTCTCTCATTGTTTTCTCCTCCTCTTGTTGCTATTGTTGTTGGTGTCTGGACTACTCTGTGAGGAATTTGTACATGACTCAACTGTTCTCTCATCACTCTTATAGCTCAAACATGTTGCTTCCAACACTCCTATTGGACTCACCGGTACCACTCTTGCCACTAACCTCGGCTGCTGCGGCGATAATTTAGCTCCCTCCGGCACATTCTCCCCCGTGAGGTTCCTCATCAGATTCAAACATTCCTTCACCCTCTCCTGCTAAAGAAGGACAATGATCCATTGATCAAGTTCCAACACATTGATGCAAATGTGATGTAGTGGAAGCAACTATATATTAGATTGGTTTTACCTGTTCTACATATGTGAGATTAGACATCGGCTTTTCATCATCAATGCACTTTATTTCTCCTGAAATGGAAACAGATACTGCCGCTGCTGCAGCAATCTCAGAAGGCCTGAAGTCTAAGAATTCAATTGCTGCATTCAATTTTCCAAACAGTAAATCCCATCAAACCTTCCTCTGAACAGAGCAATTCAATTGCAAACAAGGAAAGAATATTATAACTCTCTTCCGCACCTTTAGTGGTGTTCAAGATGAACTTTGACGATCTATAGATCGAATTCTCGGACACGTGACCGTTGGTCTTGTAAACGAAATAATCAATGAAGGAGAATGGAGTTAGAGCTTGCAATCTCCACTTCAATGTGTTTAGTACCAAAAGTTCCATCCTTTTTATCGTTTTGGCCTCAAAAACAAACTTGGGATCTCCCACCTGCTCAATCAAGAACAACATTTCAAGACTATTAGTTACACTAAACTGCTATTTTCGATAGTTACAAGACTTGAGTTGTTAAAGGACTAAAAATGTGTATTGCACCTGTAAATCAACAGTCTGAGGCACATCTGATTCTTCCATTTTGGCTGCTAATGATAAGCAAGAGACAGCTAGCAACTGAACAGCCCAAGTCTTGTCTTTCTATGCAATCGAAACACACAGACACGATTAGCGAATTGTCTGGAACATCAGATAAACCAATCCGAGAAAGAAAGATGAATCAAACTTACTGGCAATTCATAAGATGTCAAGAACCGATCCAAGTAGTTCATGGAGAGACATATGCAGAGTGTTCCAAAATTGTAATGAGCACAAACCTGTTTCAGACAAAACAACAATTGGCATTAAAGACAAAAGACTTAAGTTACTCAAATAGATCAAAATCTCAATCTATTGAGAAGATTGAGAAGATCCAACTGATCTCAAAAGTGGGTTTTTCCATTTCAATACATCTAATAATCAGAAGCTTCTTTTAAACCCAAATATCAATGATCTATTAACTGATCAGAGAAGAAACTCTAAATCAATCAAAACAAAAAAAAGAGACCAAACCAGATTTGAGGTTTTGACATAGATCAAAAGGAAGAAATCTCAAACCTTTAAAATCCAATCCAGAGCTTCGTCTCGAACACGTAACTCCGAATCCCCAGAACGCAGCCTCTTGAGATAATCAGCTCCGGGCAAGAACTCAATCTCTCTCTCCAACATATCTCTGATTCTCTCTTCTCTCAGGGACGATGACGGAGAGCCCATCATCGGAATTGATCCGTTGCCGTCAAAGTTATCGTCTTTAGTAAAAAGTTCATGGTTATAAGCAGTCTCGTTCATAAATCCGCCGCCACAGTTGATTTCATCGTCGTTGTCAGTGATCCATGAATCGCTGGTTTCCCCACAAGCGAGATTCTCCGCCATGGGTTTGATCTTTTGTTCTGTGTCTTAATCGTTTACTCGGGTCTCAAAAGTTTCAGAGCGTTCGGACAATAAAGTGAAAACTCAGGAAGCAAAAGTCATCAAGATGGGAGATTTCTGAGGAGGTTATGTCTCCAAGAGCTGCGATTTTCATGGCAAGAGAGAGAGAGAGAGGGGAGAGAGGGAGAGGTTTATGCAGAGGAAGTGGGTGAGTGTGTTTTAGGGTAGAGAGGGGAGAGTCCACTCTCCGTAGAGTCGAAAATGGGATACACAGAATATACACTAAAGAGAAATTTGGAAAAAATGAAATTTTCAATCATAATGTATAATTCTACTTCTTTAAACTAAAATATCGTATGGGCTACATAATGGGACTTTAGGACTAAATTCACTCTTGCAATATGTGCAACTTAACTTAACCGAATTATTTTGCCTTCTCTGTAGTTTCAATTTGAAATAGTAGTAAGCAAGTTTCTTTTAGTTCTCTAAGAGATTAAGGAATTGATTGGTACATTTTATTATGGTTTTATATTTATAAGATTTCTAGATCACAATAAATTTCTATAATATTTTTATTTTTTTCATCAATATTTTTTAATTTTTTCATCCATCACTAATATATTTAACGATTGAATTTTTTTTTAAATCTAACTTAGATCTTTTAAAAATAAGAAAAAATAATCCTTCGCTGAAAATTCAAAATCATAATTTTCATCTAAACTAAAAAAGATAAAGAAATACATGTAAATTTTATGGACACACTGATTTTTTTATTAATTACATTGAATTAATAATTTTATATTTTATTATAATAATATGATTTTTGATATTTTCTATAGTTATATAATGTATCTATATTGTTAATAAATCAGTCATGCTCTTATTTGGTTTGGGAAGCTCGTTTATTCTGATGATTAATTAGTGTTTGTACACCAGACGATTGGAAGCTATATACCAAAGAATAGGATTTTTACAGATTAATGAAAAAAATTCACATAACTTTTTTACTATGATGTAACTATAACTAATGTTTGAATGGTCATGTTTGATTTGGTGTTGTTATATATTTTTTTTTTTGGAAGTATATGTTTAGTTTAAATGCTTATTTTCCAAAAATATGAAAAATTCATTAAAATACCATCATGTAAGAGAGCAACATAAAAACAAGTTCAAATCAGAAAACAGAGCACAATGGCTCCAGTCATGAACAATCTCTCGTAAAGACCAAAAAATAAAGCCAGAAGAGGAGAAATAGAGAAAACCAGAAAAAAATACAATATATTAGCTGATTTCTCTTTCTCAAGAAAAAAAAACTCAAACATCTATCATAAACTACTTGTGGCTACATACTCTCCTAAACTCAAACACCATCCAGTTGTATGAGATAATATTTTTAGCAATTTCACCAGCTCCTTGATTACATTTTGGTTCTTCAAAATTCAGATCCCATCCATTATGTTTCCTTCATACTCTCCTAAAGGTTCGAGATGTGACCCAAGAAAGATGGCAACTCAACCGAACTATACATAGTTTTGAGGATTTCTAAGGAGAATGTTATATTATCCAACTTCAAACTCCTAATACTTTTTATCATCATCCACTCCCAGTTTTTTATCTTCTGTCAAAACACGATATGACATGGAAGAAAGATTGTCTACTATAGCACCTTCATTGCCTCGGCAAATCCATGATGCCCTATAAATAGCTTTTGCATTGGACCAAGTGAAGCCTATGTTTTTTTTTTAGTCTTCCAGAATCCAATGGTAACCACTTCCTCTATGGAGCTTGGAGAGTTTTGCCAGCCTCCTTTGTCCTTCTTTGTACATTCATCCATTTTCTTTTGTCATCATAAGCTTTTTCCACCATTTCATTAGTAACAAAACTCTTAGTTCCGAAAAGACATTTGTTAATGTTTTTCCATAATGTTTACAAAATCCAGAGAAAATCTAGTTTAATTTCTTCATGACACTTTCTTTATGAGAGGCAGTCAGCAAATGATACATAGATGTTCCAAATCCATCATCTAGATGTGGCACATTTGCTAAAGTCCAATTCCTTAAACCACCGGAAATCTTACAAATATTGATAAAAAAAAGTGGAAGCTTGATTACTTCAGTAATTGACCAAATGGTTTATTAATGTTTCTGAAGGTTTTATGTCTCGGTATTGATCTCGGTTTAGTCTAGGTTTTAGATTAGATCCGGTTTTTAGTTGGTTTGTGACTTAACCGGAGTAACGGCTTGGTTTATAAAAGTCGTTACATGAGGTTGTTAGAGATCATCATCTTCTTAAAGTTAGAGATAGAGATTGAGAGCGAGAGAGAGCAAGAGATCTTGTAACTTTGGTTCGTTCCTTGATTGAGTATAAGCGCTGGTGCTATCCACCTCCGGTGACGTAGTTCTCTTCCACGGTGGCGGAGAGAGCGAACACCGGGTCAACAAAGCTTCGTGTCGTCTCTACTTCTTTACTCTGTTTTGCATTCGTTGTTCTTCGTGGCGAAGTCGTGATCGGTGATCGAAATCGCACAAAGTGGTTTCAGAGCTCAGTTTGAGCAAAGAGGAGCCGATTCGATTCAAGGATTCAAGTCGATCTCACGGAGAAAAGAAGGATGGTGAAGTCGAAGGTCAAGATCGATAGGTTCGATGGTACCGGAGACTTCTCATTGTGGAAACGAAGGATGTTCGCTTACCTAAGCGTGTCAGGCTTGAAGGATGTTCTCGAGGAAAAGCCGGTGAAGACGGAATCAACCGAAACCGAAGAGGCTGATGACGAGAAGAAAGCAAAGATGATCGAGGACGAAGAAGCAAGACTCGAAAGGTGTGATCAGGCGATGAACACCATCTTTCTTAATGTTGGTGATCACGTCCTTAGGAAGATTGAGAAGTGTACAACAGCTGCGCAAACATGGTCTCTCCTAGAGACTTTGTACATGCCAAAGAATCTTCCCAATCGAGTTCATACGCAGCTCGAGTTGTATGGTTTCAAGATGAAGGAACAGCTCACCATAGACGAGAACACAGACGAGTTTCTCAAGATCATTGATGACTTAAGCAATCTCAGCATAGAGGTCCCGGAAGAGGTTCAAGCAGTGCTACTCCTCAGTGCGTTACCTACAAGATATGATCAGCTAAGAGAAACGCTGAAGTATAGTAGAGAAGCATTGAAAGTGGATGATGTAGTCTCGGCTGCAAAGTCCAAAGAGAAGGAGTACAAAGGGAGCTCAAGCTCAAGATCAACCTCAGAAGGTCACTATGCACGAGGAAGGTCTGAAACAAGAGAAGGCAACAAGTCCAGCAAGAAAAATGATCGGTCTCGATCAAAGTCTTCAGAAAGGAAGAAAGGTGGATGTTGGATATGCGGCAAAGACGGGCACTACAAGAAGCAATAGCCAGAGATGACGCTCAAGATCTTGCAGGCCTGATAGCTTGTGAAGCTAACATATCTCAAGAAAGTCAAGACAAGGACGAGTGGATTCTAGACTCGGGATGTTCATTTCACATGACACCAAGAAGAGACATTTTCTTGGAGTTTAAGGAGTCAGATCAAGGGAGAGTTCGCATAGCCAACAACGCCAATCTCGAAGTGAAAGGTATTGGTTCAATTCGCTTTGAAAACGCGGATGGAACCACTTTCTTGCTACATGATGTTAGATACATGCCTGGTTTAGGAAGGAATCTTATTTCTGTAGGAACCTTAGAGAATAAAGGTTGTGAATTTAAAGGTGCTAATGGTGTTTTAAAGATTGTGAAGGGCTGTACTGTGATCATGAAGGGCATTAGAAAGCCCGGAGATACACTCTACTTCTTTCAGGGGAAAGCAAGACTCGCTAACAACTGCAATGCAGCTACTTCAAAGGATCAAGAGATCAAAGAATACACCAAGCTCTGCCACAGCAGAATGGGTCACGTAGGACAGAAAGCAATGACGATCCTTGCGAAGAAAGGCTGTCTTGACCAAAGCAAGCTAAGCGATCTAGACTTCTACGAAGACTGTGTGTTAGGTAAAACACACAGAGTTAGCTTTGGTACAGCTAAGCATGTTACAAAAGAAAAGCTTGATTACATTCACTCAGATCTTTGAGGTTCACCAAATGTACCATTTAGCTTGAGTAAATGTCAGTACTTTGTATCTTTTACTGACGATTGGTCCAGGAAAGCATGGATTTACTTTCTCAAGACCAAGGACGAAGCGTTTGATAGATTCACCGAGTGGAAAAAGATGGTGGAGGTTCAAACAGAGAGAAAGGTTAAACGTCTTCGTACAGATAATGGTTTAGAGTTCTGTAATGTTCGTTTTGACAGTTTTTACAGAGAAGAAGGCATTGTGAGGCATCGCACTTGCACGTACACACCGCAACAAAACGGTGTTGCAGAGCGACTCAACAGAACGATCATGAACAAAGTCAGAAGCATGCTGAGTGAATGTGGCCTAGACAAGAAGTTTTGGGCAGAAGCGGCTGCAACATCAGTTTATCTAATCAATAGATCTCCATCTTCTTCTATTGATTTTGATATACCTGATGAGAGATGTGATGGGATTCGTTCAGGTTTTAATCGAATTAAAACAGCCCTAACAACAATCTTAAGTCACGGATCTTGTGCCAATTGAATCTATGTCAAATCTCAATCATACCTGGAGATTAAGCAGCGGAAGATGATCAGGTACAACGAGATTAGGAGCGCCTCAAGTGCTGCACCTCTACAGAAGTCCACACGCACACAAACTGGACGACGGGATGCTAGTGCCTTCGCGAACGATTCGCGTTTGGGTTTTCTCAAACCTTTCTATGCTTTTCTGTGGTTTTTCTGTGGTAACCAAGAGCTTCTCTCTTGTTTCTTCTATTCTCTCAAACCCGAGCCCTTATATCATATATATAGGCTGGAGTTGCCGACAGGTGTCGATCGACACCCACCATTGGTGTCGATCGACACCCTCACAGAAAGTCAAGCATCGAGAAGACGATGCCGACAGGTGTCGATCGACACCCACTATTAGTGTCGATCGACACCCTCATAGAAAAACGATATCGACGTATATCTTATATACGTTGATCATAATCATTACTCTAATGATCAAAACCCAATTTATATTATCCAGTTTGCTTAGGTGTGTGACCCTATAGGATCATATGATAATGGTAATGAGTTCATAACTCATAAGTTATAAGCGGCTTCTAGCAAAACATTATAACCGTCCAATATCATATGATTGTCTTATCTCGATATCACGACTCTACTAGAGTAAATACAAGTCTGATTTCAGGACATTCCCTTCAATCTCCCACTTGTACTGGAATCAACTATTCCCATAATCCCTTTGTCTCTATATCTCGATCTGGCATAAGGCAAGAACTCGTGTCATCCTTAATCAACCAAACCATGTTTATCGAACTCCTATTTATACTGATAAAAGACAAACGATTGACATTCAATCCGTTTGAGCGCGGCCACGCATTTCCAGTATCAAATCTTCGATAGGCCCTGAGATATTTATCTCCCGTTATATGGGAGGGACAAATTCCATCTTGTTCCATCCCTGATCCTTATATACTTCATAATATGCCCAATCAATGCCTTTATAGCCACCAGTTATGGCTGACGTTTGACAGAGTCAAAGCATACCAATTCATATGTAAGAAAACATGATGAACTCAGGTCAAAGGACTATACTCTATAGTCGTAATGAGAAACTCTTATGACACTCATATAACAATCTTGTAGAGTTCTCATTAGCGGGTCATGTCCGATCATGTGTTCTCTAACACATATCTATGTGATTGACTTTAATACTCCTATTAATGACTCCATGAAACTTAGTCATCAGTCACCTCACATACTAGTCTCGCGCGGTTATCAATGTCCAACTTTGATAACCTCGACTATGGACACAAATAATTTATGTCATCTATCACTTATAGAGTCTCATGATAAAATCACGTATTTGATGATCTATAAGAATGCCATAAATTACTTTTGGACAATTATTTAATAACACCATTAAATAATACTGAAATAATTTCATTAAATAAAACATAACCAAATGTATGTTTACATGAACATCAAAATATAAATATGATAACTCCCACTAAAACAAGATTACTGCTTAAGGAATCTAATGCCTATAGCAGCTGCATGACTCTCATGCTTCGGTCGTGGGAGTGGCTTAGTCAACGGGTCAGCAACGTTCTCGTCTGTCGGAACTCTGCTGATTTTGACGTCACCTCTCTCAATGATATCACGAATCAGATGATATCTCCTCTCAATGTGTTTGGATTTCTGATGTGATCTGGGCTCCTTAGCCTGAGCTATGGCTCCATTGTTGTCACAAAACAATGCCACAGGCTCAGAAATGCTAGGAATCACACCAAGCTCAGTAATGAACTTCCTGATCCAAACAGCCTCCTTCGCCGCTTCAGAAGCAGCGATGTATTCAGCCTCGGTCGTTGAGTCCGCCACGGTGCTCTGCTTGGAACTCTTCCAACTAACTGCACCTCCATTCAGACAGAAGACGTAACCAGACTGAGATCGGAAATCGTCTCTATCTGTCTGAAAGCTGGCGTCCGTATAACCACTCACTACAAACTCATCACTTCCTCCGTACACTAAGAACTTATCCTTGGTATTTCTCAAATACTTCAGGATTGTCTTGACGGCAGTCCAGTGACTCTCACCGGGATCTGATTGGTATCGACTCGTCATGCTTAAAGCACAAGCAACATCTGGACGAGTACAAAGCATGGCATACATAATAGATCCTACTGCAGAAGCAAAAGGAATCCTACTCATGCGCTCTCGCTCAGCAGGTGTCGAAGGACTCTGCTTCTTGCTGAGAGTAATGCCATGAGACATCGGAAGCAAGCCCTTCTTGGAATCATGCATGTTGAATCTGTGTAGAACCTTATCGATATAAGTGTCCTGGCACAGTCCAATCAGCCTCTTTGATCTATCTCTATAGATCCTTATTCCAAGAATATAGGCGGCTTCACCCATGTCTTTCATCGAGAAACAACTTCCGAGCCAGTCCTTTACTGACTGAAGTAATGGAATATCATCTCCTATGAGAAGTATGTCGTCTACATACAATACGAGAAATGCAACTGCGCTCCCACTAGTCTTTTTGTAAACGCAAGGTTCCTCTTCGTTTCTGATGAAGTTAAACTTTTTAACTGCTTCATCAAAACGTAGGTTCCAACTCCGAGATGCTTGCTTCAATCCATAAATGGATTTATGAAGCTTGCATACTTTCCCAGCAGCATTAGGATCAATGAAACCCGGAGGTTGTGTCATGTACACATCCTCCTCCAGAATCCCGTTAAGGAAAGCTGTTTTCACATCCATTTGCCAAATCTCATAATCATAATGAGCGGCTGTTGCTAGGAGAATCCGAATAGATTTAAGCATAGCGACTGGGGAATAGGTTTCATCATAGTCAACACCTTGAACTTGTTTGAAACCTTTTGCCACCAACCTAGCTTTGTAAATCTGAACGTTTCCATCCACATCGATCTTCTTCTTGAAGACCCATTTACACTCAATGGCTTTTACACCATCAGGTAAATCACCCAAAGTCCATACTTGGTTTTGTGACATGGAACCGATTTCGGATTCAGCGGCTTTAAACCACTTTTCGGAGTCAGGGCCCATCATTGCTTCTTCGAAAGTCACAGGTTCGTCACTGTCAATGATCAAGAGATCATGACAATTAGTCACAAGAAATCCATATCTCTCGGGCTCGTGACGAATCCTTTCGGATCTGCAAACTTCTGGCATCACAGGTTCGGACTCTACAACTCTTTGTAGATCCAGTCGCTGCTCTTCCACGACAGGTTGAGCAGGCTCCTGTGATTCTTGAACTTCTTCGAGTTGTACTTTACTCCCACTGTTCTTCTTGGAAAGAAATTCTCTCTCAAGAAAAACACAGTTCTTAGCAACAAACACTTTGTTCTCAGAACGGTTGTAAAAGTAGTAAGCCTTGGTTTCCTTAGGATAACCAACGAAGTAGCACTTATCAGATTTGGGTTCAAGCTTATCAGATGTCAACCGCTTGACATAAGCTTCACAACCCCAAATTTTAAGAAAAGACAAACTTGGAACTTTTCCAGTCCACATCTCATATGGTGTCTTCTCGACTGATTTTGATGGAACTCTGTTTAGCGTAAACGCAGACGTTTCTAGAGCGTATCCCCAAAAGGATAATGGAAGATCTACTTGACTCATCATCGATCGAACCATATCTAATAAAGTCCGATTCCTCCTTTCAGACACACCATTCCACTGAGGTGTTCCAGGAGGAGTGAGTTGTGAAACAATTCCACAATTACTCAGATGATCACTGAACTCTTGGCTTAAGTACTCACCTCCACGATCTGATCGAAGAGCTTTGATACTTTTGCCAAGTTGGTTATGTACTTCATTTTGGAACTCTTTGAACTTTTCAAAGGATTCCGATTTATGTCTCATTAAATAGACATAACCAAATCTACTGAAGTCATCAGTAAACGTGATGAAGTACTGAAAGTTTCCTCTAGCACTAATACTCATTGGACCACATACATCGGTATGTATTAGTCCCAATAGGTCACCGGCCCTTTCATTAAATTTGTTGAAAGGGGCCTTTGTCATTTTGCCCAATAAGCAGGATTCACACTTCTCAAATGATTCAAAATCAAATGAGTCCAAAAGTCCATCATTATGAAGCTTTTGAATCCTTTTCTCATTGATGTGGCCCAAACGACAATGCCAGAGAAACGTAGGGTTCGAGTCATTGGTTCTTAACCGTTTAGTATTTATGTTATAGACAGGCAAAGATTGGTTAAGAATATAAAGTCCATTCTCTAATGGAGCGCTACCATAAAACATTTCATTACGATCAAAAGAACAACACTTGTTTTTAATCGAAAAATGAAAGTCTTCTAAATCCAAAACAGGAATAGAAATGATGTTTCTGCTTATAGCAGGTACATAGTAGCAATTATTCAATTCTAAAACCAAGCCTGACGGCAAAGACAAATGATAAGTTCCTACGGCCAATGCAGCAACTCTTGCTCCATTCCCAACACGCAGGTCCACTTGTCCCTTCTCCAGCGTTCTACTGTTGCTTAGACCCTGTATATTTGTACAAATATGAGCGCCACAGCCGGTATCTAATACCCAAGACTTAGAACCTGAAGTAGTAACATTTACTTCTATAACATAGATACCTGAAGAAGTCGTCTCATACGTCTTCTTCGAGGTCTTTAGATCTCCCAGATACTCTTTGCAATTTCTCTTCCAATGCCCAGACTTATTGCAGTAATGGCATTTATCAGCATCAGTAGGGCCGCGTTTGGGTTTGGAAGAAGTTTCAGGCTTATCCTGATTCTCAATCGGGAATGCCTTAGCTTTTCCTTTACCCTTAGCATGTTTCTTAAACTTTTTACCCCCTTGCACCATAAGTACATTAGGGGTGCCCTTCTTGATGTTTGGCTCAGCTGTCTTGAGCATGCCATGCAGTTCCGTCAAAGTCTTTGTCATGTTGTTCATGTTATAGTTCATGATAAACTGATCAAAGCTCGACGGCAACGACTGCAGAATGATGTCCGTAGCCAACTCTTGGCTAAGGGGACAATCCAGTTTTGCCAAGTTATCAATATAACCCATCATCTTAATGACATGTGGGCTAACTGGACCATCCTTTGGTAGCTTGCACTCAATGAGAGACTTAACCGTCTGGTATCTCTCAGTTCGTGCTTGCTCCTGAAACATCCCTTTCAGGCTAGTGATCATCTCAACAGGTGACGCCACGTTCTCGTATTGCTTCTGCAAGTCCGAGTTCATGGTAGCCAGCATGAGACAACTCACATCGACCTCATCATTGGAATGCTTCTCCCAAGCATTCCTTTCAGCGTGTCCGGCATTGGATTTCGGTTTCTCAGGGAGAACCTTCTCAAGTACATATTCCTTTTTCTCCTGCTTGAGAACAATTCTCAAGTTCCGATACCATTCAAGGAAGTTCGATCCATTAAGCTTGTCCTTCTCAAGGACGGATCGAAGCGAGAATGTGTTTCTGTGAGGGGAGCTAGCCATAGCTGAAAAACACAAAATGAGAGTTTAGTTTCGATGTTCAAGAAATGAGAAATCTTAACAATTAAGAAACTCACATTATATTCAAAACAATTTTCCTCAATTGAATATAATGATCCAAGATCCATATTTCACAAAAATTTGAGTGAGCTTTGGCCCATCGCCCAAACTTTAGCTATTTAGGTAAGCAACACTTTGCTAATTATATCATATATAATTCTTGTCTCGGATTAATATCTTATATCAAATCCGATCCTATATCTCTGAGCCCAAAACTATTTTGGTAGCCCAGTCAAGCAAACCAATCTTTTAAGTCCGTAGTAACGATTACAACCTGCCTCACTCATGTAATTGCGGACACCCTGCTTTGGCAGACCCATCACACAATGAAACGAGCCTTGACAGTTGACAAGATTGGGAAGATATTAAAAGCTTAATATTAGATTTGAGGAACGGAAAATCAATCTAGTTTATATCACTTATATATTCTAGATATTTCAACTCGTTCTATACTTGTAAAAATTCTTAATTTAAACAAGCTAGAAATGCAAGTTCTGAACTGGTGTCGATCGACACTACCTTAGTGTCGGTCGTCACCACCTGATTGGTGTCGATCGACACTACATTAGTGTCGGTCGTCACCGGAGAGTGATGTCGATCGACACTACATTAGTGTCGGTCGTCACCGGAGAGTGATGTCGATCGACACCAAGTCGATCGACACCCTTTCCACAGAAAACCTAATTGGTATCGATCGACACCGGATTGGTGTCGGTCGACACCGAAGAACCCAGAACGGCGTTCTTCGTCAAAAACGATTTTGAACAAGGTGATCTTACAAAATTTCAACAGATTCAATAGAAACACACCGCTCTGATACCACTGATGGGATTCGTTCAGGTTTTAATCGAATTAAAACAGCCCTAACAACAATCCTAAGTCACGGATCTTGTGCCAATTGAATCTATGTCAAATCTCAATCATACCTGGAGATTAAGCAGCGGAAGATGATCAGGTACAACGAGATTAGGAGCGCCTCAAGTGCTGCTCCTCTACAGAAGTCCACACGCACACAAACTGGACGACGGGATGCTAGTGCCTTCGCGAACGATTCGCGTTTGGGTTTTCTCAAACCTTTCTATGCTTTTCTGTGGTTTTTCTGTGGTAACCAAGAGCTTCTCTCTTGTTTCTTCTATTCTCTCAAACCCGAGCCCTTATATCATATATATAGGCTGGAGTTGCCGACAGGTGTCGATCGACACCCACCATTGGTGTCGATCGACACCCTCACAGAAAGTCAAGCATCGAGAAGACGATGCCGACAGGTGTCGATCGACACCCACTATTAGTGTCGATCGACACCCTCATAGAAAAACGATATCGACGTATATCTTATATACGTTGATCATAATCATTACTCTAATGATCAAAACCCAATTTATATTATCCAGTTTGCTTAGGTGTGTGACCCTATAGGATCATATGATAATGGTAATGAGTTCATAACTCATAAGTTATAAGCGGCTTCTAGCAAAACATTATAACCGTCCAATATCATATGATTGTATTATCTTGATATCACGACTCTACTAGAGTAAATACAAGTCTGATTTCAGGACATTCCCTTCAAGATGAACATCACGCGTCCCTGATCTGTCTAACCTTAAGCGTTTTGGATGTTTAGCTTATATTCATGCAGATGAAGGGAAGCTTAATCCGAGAGCTAAGAAAGGAGTGTTCACAGGATATCCAAAAGGAGTGAAGGGTTACCGAGTATGGCTTATAGAAGATCAGAAGTGTGTCATAAGCCGTAATGTCGTATTCAAAGAAGACACGGTGTATAAGGAGTTTGCAGGAAAAGCAAAGGAAGGTATCGTAAATACTGATGATTCTGTTAGTACTGATCAATCTTTGAATTTGGATCTTGCAGGTGAACATAGTAAGGGAGAGTCTTCACTTCAAGGTGGAGCGTCTCAGACAGAAGAAGAACCTGAAGAACAAAACTCAGAAGAAGAAACCGACGGTGCAGATGGAATTTCAGAAGATTTAAACGACTATCAATTGGCAAGAGACATAGCCAAAAGAACAACTCGTGCACCAGTAAGGCTTGATGACTACAAGGTATATGCGGATGATGAGGCTATTGCAGGATACGCTTATCTCATGATAGAAGATGGAGGGAGACCAGAACCAAAGAGCTTTCAGGAAGTAATGGAGGATCCAGACTCTGAGCTTTGGACAGGAGCAGCTGATGAGGAAATGACTTCTCTTAAGAAGAACGAGACATGGATTCTAGTTGATCGAGTTAAAACTCAGAAGCCAATTGGATGTAAGTGGGTATTCAAGAGGAAAGAAGGCATCAGTGGAGTATAAGCTCCAAGGTTTAAAGTGAGGCTAGTAGCAAAGGGGTTCTCACAGAAGGAAGTAATAGATTATCAAGAAATCTTCTCACCGGTTGCGAAGCATGTCTCCATCAGATTTCTGTTGTCTGCAGTGGTTCAATTCGATATGGAGCTGCAGCAAATGGATGTGAAGACGGCGTTTCTTCATGGTTACCTTGATGAGACGATATACATGGAGAAACCTGAAGGCTATGTGGATAAGAAGCATCCGGATAAGGTTTGTCTACTCAAGAGGTCGTTATATGGTCTTAAACAGTCTCCACGACAGTGGAATACAAGGTTTGATGACTTCATGGTTACAAATGGATACTCAAGAAGTGAGTATGATGTATGTGTCTACTATAGGGAGAGAAAGAGTGGATGTTACATCTATCTCTTACTATATGTCGACGACATACTAATCGCTTCTAAGGACAAGAAGCTAGTGTATGATCTTAAGAAGTTGCTCAGTACAGAGTTTGAGATGAAGGATCTCGGTGATGCAAAGAAGATTCTTGGAATGGAGATTACGAGAGATAGACAGAAAGGTACTCTTACTATTTCTCAACAAGGGTATCTAGAAAAGGTGCTTGGCAACTTCGGATTAGATCAAGCTAAAGGAGTTCTAACTCCTATGGGAGCTCATTTCGTGTTAAGATCAGCTACAGAGAAAGAGGCTGCAGAACAAGCAGAGAGGATGAAGGTAGTACCATATCAAAGTGTCGTAGGGAGTCTCATGTATGCTATGGTTGGTACTCGTCCGGATTTGGCCTATGCTGTATGGTTAGTGTGCAGATTTATGAGTAAACCACTCAAAGAGCACTGGCTCGCAGTGAAATGGATCTTAAGATACGTGAAAGAGATGTCAAGTGTGAAGTTGTGTTATCGCAAAGAAGGAGAGTTTGTGATTGAAGGGTTTTGTGACTCTGACTATGCGGCTGATTTGGACAAGAGGCGTTCAATATCTGGAATGGTGTTTACAGCTGGAGGGAATGCTATAAGTTGGAGATCAAGTTTGCAGAAGGTCGTAGCTTTGTCAACTACAGAAGCTGAATACATTGCGTTGACAGAAGCGTCTAAGGAAGCAATGTGGTTGAAGGGGTTCATGAATGAACTTGGATTCAAACATGAAGCAGTCACGGTTCCTTGTGATTCTCAGAGTGCTTTGGCGTTAGCTAAGAATGCTGTGTTCCACGAGAGAACAAAGCATATGGCAGTGAAGTATCATTTCATTCGTGATTTGATTAGTGAAGGTTACATTCGAGTCGTGAAGATTGCTACAGAGTATAATCCAGCTGATATACTCACCAAGACGTTACCAATAAAGAAGTTCAGAGATGCTTTGGAGTTCCTTAGAGTCTCTAAGAACTAGAGATGTTCTGCTCGGTTGGAGCAGAGGCTGAGCGGGTTTGCTCAGGAGAATCAGAAGAGAAGCTGAGTGGGTTTACTCAGGAAGCTCAAGTTCAAGGTGTTTTGATTTGAGGATGAACAAGTGTGTTCATAAGCAAAGAGGTGGAGTTTAAGTTCATCTCAGGTTCAAGCTGTGATCAAGTTCGAGCCAAGGTGGAGTTTTGAAGGTTTTATGTCTCGGTATTGATCTCGGTTTAGTCTAAGTTTTAGATTAGATCCGATTTTTAGTTGGTTTGTGACTTAACCGGAGTAACGGCTTGGTTTATAAAAGTCGTTACATGAGGTTGTTAGAGATCATCATCTTCTTAAAGTTAGAGATAGAGATTGAGAGCGAGAGAGAGAGCAAGAGATCTTGTAACTTTGGTTCGTTCCTTGATTGAGTATAAGCGCTGGTGCTATCCACCTCCGGTGACGTAGTTCTCTTCCACGGTGGCGGAGATAGCGAACACCGGGTCAACAAAGCTTCGTGTCGTCTCTACTTCTTTACTCTGTTTCGCATTCGTTGTTCTTCGTGGCGAAGTCGTGATCGGTGATCGAAATCGCACAGTTTCTATATTAATTAAGAAGTATATAGTTCAATTCTAAAAATGCGATATATGAAGATCAATAGATGTAAACTTATATAAATTTTCCAGCATAATGTAAGTAAAATTAATTAATATTTTTTCTTTAGATATTATACCACGAATTGTAAAACGGAGCTATGTCTCGGTCTGACCACTAGATCATGATAATCATGATAGATCCGATCAGATGGTCATTAAACTATCTATGTTGCTTTACCCCTTCCACTACAGAACGGACGACTTTACAGTTTGGGTAAGAATCACACTTATTCCAAATGTAACCCGTGAGAAAAACACATTTTTATTATCAGAATTTGTACATAAACCCAAAACAGGCCAAGTTTTTAAAATCAAAATTTACGTTTTCTGGCACATTTTGTTAATCAAATGGTTTGAAAGTTGTAAGCATTCTATCTTTGGGCGTAAGCCTTTGGACTTTTGTGATCCAAGCATATACGTTTCATTTAGCAATGATGATTAATTGACATATAAATCTAATAGCTGGTTTGATAAGAAAAACGAAGCTGGCTTTGATCTAAACCACCCAAAATGCCTCTTTTTCCCGTTCTATTTACGTTTTCCTTCTGGCACCAGTCAAAGACCTAAATCCACACCAGGTTCCAATCCCACTCTCTAACTCGGATAATAATCTTGTAATAGTTTACGTTAAATTAATAATCCGGCTTACATCAAACTAAAATATTTTATATTTTTAACAGAACAACATATACTTAAATTTGTAATTTTAAAAATAATTTCATAATCGAATCTATATTTTATATACAAATATAGTTACTGATATGAGAGTCAAAAATAGGATAATATGTCTAGTTAATCCATATTCCATATATTATTTTATACTAGATTAGGACCCGCGTGATACGCGGGTGAAAATAAAATATTTGAAGTCTGTAATTGATAACCCGCATTACATGATTTATATATTTAAATTTAGAGATTAAAAATTGATTATGACAATTTAAAATCTAAATTTCTTGAGATTAAAACCCGTATAAAATGAAATTAAACACCAACAAAAGATCTTTCAGATATCCATTGAAGCAATCTCTAGAAACTTTTATCGCTTAGACAAAACTTTCTAAGCGATAAAAGATTGTTATTTTTAGAAAATGAAATATTATAGTTTAACCCATAAAACTTTCTAACCGATAAAAATGAATACTCTACAATTTTTTTAATATAATTATTTTTCAAAATAATTGATATAATAATTTTATTAAAGAGCTAAGTTCTTTATATAGACATCATAAATATTTGCAAGATTTTAGAAAAGCAATTATCTTTTTTTTTAATTTATCCATTTATTGATTATATTTCATTTTTTAGTTGAAAGACTAAATTCCTTTTCTTTTTTAATAAGATATTAATAAGTTTATTTTCCTAAGTTATCTTTAACATATTTTATGATCATGTAAATTATGAAAGAGCTAAATTCTTTATATAGACATCATAATTTTTTGCTAGCTTTTTTAAAAAGTGATAATCTTTTTCTTAATCTTTACTTTTATCGATTATATCTCCTTTATTGGTTGGGAAATTGTCACTAATACCACATTCCAAATAACACTTTTCAAAAATACATTTTTCGAAAATACCACTTATTTTTAATAGACTGAAAGTCTTTTTTACCCCTAATGAATCTAACATAATCTTCTTCATCGATCTTCTTCTTCATCGATCTTCTTCCTCCTCGAAGCCGTAGCCACCGCCGAAGATTGACGCCGCCGTCGTCGCAAAGTGGTCCCGCCGTCGTCGAATTCTGACTCGCCTTTCGATACAGAATCAGCGATTTTCTTCACTCACACCCCTCCCAAAACCAATCTGCGTTCGTGGATCCGGCGAAAACTGGAAATCGAGATCACCAGTGAAGGATTTAGGCTTCGGTACTTACTTTGTCTCCCTCCAGATTCATCCCCATTTCGCTGGAGGTAAATCTGCTCTTCCGTCACTTCCAAAAACTTAAACTCAGCCTTTGAACTCCGGCGAACGACAACAATAATGGGTGGATTGAAGATGAGGAGAGCACATTTGACGGAAATGGTGGTAACAGTGAGGCTGTACTGAAGAATTCGAATTTGAAAGAGCCAGGTTCAACAAATGTCGTCAGCGATGGTGTTTTAAAGCAGTTGCTTTTCTCTACTTCATGGCTTCAACAATATAAAGTTGTTGAAATGAAACTTCTTGCCCAGCAAAGGGATCTTCAGGTATGCTCTTCTACTTCTCTATCTCGATTGGAACCCTTTTGTTCTTCTTAGCACGTATGTAAGTATAGTATACATGATGAGAGGTCCCTTGTCGTGGGATGTTTATGTATGTATGATAATACAAGTTAGCTTGCTTCTTAATTTTATTCACTTTTAACAGTCTTGATAAATGGACAGGCTAAAATCCCAGATATTGAGAAGTGCTTAGAGGTTGTTGCCACTTTGCAAGCAAGGAAGGGTACTGGTGAGGTTCGTTTGTTAGTTTTTGAAACATTTTCTACTAGTTTTTGAAACAATCAGGGTAAACATTGGAGCTGAGATTGCAGTGTAAACTTTTCAGAGTCATTCAATCTCGCTTTCTGCAAGCTATATTGAACTTGTACCTGTAATATTGTTTACTACAGGAACCAAGTCAAAAGTCATGGAAAATAGCTGAGCCTTAGCTTTATTTGGAGTTGTTTCAGGTGGTTCTTCAGTGGTCTTGGAGATGCATGTGGATTTGATAACTTCCCCACCCTTGGTTTGACGCTATTCAAGAACACGTAAGCTCATATTAACCATTTTGATACAGCCCTAAAGTGCAAGGGTATTATATCAGTGTAAAAATGACTAGAACGGGCACAAGATTTTCAGACTTTTCAAGAGGGTAATTTTTTCTGTTTGTCTTAAGTTAATAAAGTTCTGATTTTCAGTTGCTAAATCAAACAAGCTTGTGCGGTGTTGTGGTGTTTCACTTGAATGTGTACAGACTATTGGCTACAAGATACCCAAATATGAAGGACCTCACACTTGGGAGCCAATAGATAACAAAATGACTCGGATTTTTTGGCAGGTGAGATCGAAGGTCTACTAAAGGCTCAGCCCCTCGCTCTGGATTATATTTCACAGCTAAACAAGTGGGTGAAAAAAGAATTTGGATACACAGTCTTGCGTGCTAATATGTGGGATGCTAAAAAGAAAGCTATTACGTCAATCTCAGGAGATGTGGACAAGAGTTTCAGTGTACTGCCTAAGTTCATGGCTACTCTCTGCTCATCTAATAAAATGTGTTTGGGGTGGCAGTATGATCTTATAAACACTTATCAATGCTTTATAATCCATTGTAAAATAATTTATAAATCTTTATAAATAATTTTATAAACACTTACCAATGCATTATAATCCCTTATAAAATGATTTACAAACATGTTAGGAAGACAGTCATTTAGTTTATGACTTGTAAAAGATCTATAAAGCCTTTATAAAAGATTTATAAACATTTATAAAAAAAGATTTACAAACATTTATAAGATATTTATAAACCTATATAAATAGTTTTATAACACTTATCAATGCTATATAATCCCTTATAAAATAACTTATAAACAAGTGTATAGATACAGATCATTTAGCTCATGACTTATAAAATATTTATAAACACTTATCAATGCTATATAATCTCTTATAAAATAATATAAACAAGAGTAGAAAGACGGATCATTTAGCTCGTGAATTATAAAATATTTATAAAGCTTTTATAAAGGCTTTATAAAGCCTTATAAAACATCTATAAAGGCTTTATAAATCACAAGCCTTTATAAATGATTTATAAAGCTTTTATAAAAATTTATAAACAGTTTTATGAAACTGAACAGTTCTAATTTTTATAAGATTTAATAAGGCTTAGGTTTATAAAATGAATAGATTTGTAAGGCTTTATAGTTCTGGTTCTATATGACTTTATAGAGTTTTATAAAGCCTTATAAAAATGAAGATCAACTCTTAGGCTAAATAGTTTTATAACCCTTTATAAATGCTTTATCAACAGTTTTATAAGGCTTTATCAACAGTTTTATAAGGCTTTCTAAATAGTTTTATGAAGCTTAATAGTTCTAGCTTTTATAAAATTTTATAAGGCTTTCTAAACGGTTTTATCAAGCTTAATAGTTCTAGCTTTTATAAAATTTTATAAGGCTTTCTAAACGGTTTTATCAAGCTTAAATAGATTCTAAACATCATTGAGTAAGGTTTTATAAGCCCTTACAAAATGTTTTATAAGACTTTAGAAATAAGTTAATAAGGTTTTATAAACAATAGCTTTATAAATAGTTTTATAAAACTTTATAAAGCTTTATAAATTGTTTTATAAGGCTTTATAAATATTTTTATAAGGCTTGATATATAGTTCTAGGTTTTATAAGGTTATAGAAATAGTTTTATAAGGCTTTATATGATTTTATAAAGCCTTATAAAAATGAAAGCTACACTCATCATTCTTACTCGATCTACTCTTAGGCTAAATAATTTTATAAGACTTTATAAATATTTTAATAAAGCTTTATAAATATTTTATATTGCTTTATAAATATTTGTATGAAGCTTAGTAGTTCTCGCTTTTATAAGATTTTATTAGGTCTAGGTTTATAAGATAAATAGGTTTGTAAGGTTTTATAGTTCTGGTTTATAGGTAATTTATAATCCAGTATAAATGGTTTTATAAACTCTTATAAAATGATTTATAAACTTTTATAAATGAACTATAAAACCTTATAAACAATTTATAGCCTTTTATAAAATGATTTATAAACCTTTATAAATCATTAAACGTTTATAAAGCAAAATATCGCTGTTGTGACAAATCTAAAAGCTTGAAACTTTTGTTGCCATGGTTCATGAGTCTCGACTTATATATATATATTATACCTGCATACTCACAAAAGTATTACTTTTACATTACGATGAAATTGCTAATCTTACATACACTCTTAGTAGCTCTTTGTTGATCCCCGATAGATAGATAAAAAAAAGATGATCAGTGTTCGTCTGGTAATGCAGTTGAAAATATGCTCAAAGACTTTCGCTTCTCACCTTCTTGTTCTTCCATGGCATTGCTTGCTTCAGGCCCTTACATAAAGTTCCCTGCATTTCCCCAATCAAACCCAATATAAGAGACGAGGCTTTTGGAAGATGAAGTCACGAAGAAAATGCCAAAATAAACAACGAATACTTTACCCAAAAGTGAGATCCTTTTACAGAGCCACTACCACTGAAACTCCTTGGTCTGTTTACCTTTATGATCTTCATGTTGTTGTTGATCTCACCTGCTCCCTCCTTCTCCGACAGAAAGACATAATTAGTATATATTTGGCATACCTTATACTATCCTTCCTATCTGCCATTTACCTACATTGCAGTAGCTGACAAAAATGGAGGAGCACTCCAGTCCAGCTTTTCCCAGCATTGGCAATAGATTTAACATCCGATTTCTGGTTACATTCGTCCACCTGGAACTAACATCTTAAAAAGATCAATAGTTATAGTGAATCACAAGATAGAAAATATCAATAAACAAACACTAGAAGTTGAATAGGGAAACAGATTGAAAACGTTTGTCCATTACCTCTCCTAAGCTTAAAATGACAAAATGAAAGCCACAAAGATTGACTGTCAATCAACCACCAACCCAATGAACACAATACTCTATTTGGCAACAAAAAAAAAAAAACACATACCGAAGTGCAACAGTTCCTGGACGGTAACGATGAGGCTTCTTGACTCCACCAGTGGTTGGTGCAGACTTGCGAGCAGCCTAAAATTGCAAGAAGCGTTTACAACCACAATCCAACAATGTTGTGCTTGTCAAGAAACTGTTGGTTGATCACCCATAGTGCATCACAGATAACTTCATCCACCCATCTGCATGAATAATGCAATTCAGGCTAAATTAATTAGTTACCATCGCCATCACCTAGCACTGGCAGAAGCAAACACTAGCGGGAGAAACAAAATTACTTGCAATGTCGAAGAGATTCATAGCGCTCTTGTTCATTCATCATAGTCATTCCTTTATACTTATGAGTAGTATCGTCATTGCAGCATCTCACAAGAAGGTAAGTGTTTGGAAACCTGCTTCGCCAATACCATAACAGTGCACACAGCGTAAGAAGATGAAAATCGAAACACAAAAGACTCGTTTACTTCTTTTTGCGGAAGAAAGAGTCATCAAAATCAATGCCGTCGTATGCAATTACACATCTGGACTATAATCACAATCAGTCGTTAAAAAGTTATTCTAATTCGAAGAAAATTTTCTGAAGATAGAATTGAAATACAAAGAAAACCAACACGACTCCATAAAATCCACACTAAACAAACACACTGAAAGAGAAAGGAGAGAATCATATCAAATTAAAGGCTGGAGAATGAGGTAATCTTCGCCGGAGAGAGAGAATTGAAGTACTAACGATTTCTTAGCCTGTTCGAGAAATCAAGTGTGACCGAAGTCGAACAGATCGTAGATCTCATCTGCGTAGACACGGACTGGAGGATCAGATGGAGGCGAACTCTCGCCTAGATTCCGGTGAAGCGCAATCTCCGCCGAAGCGCGATCGCCGTGATAAGAGGATTTTGCAATCAAATATCAATTACTCAACCCACTCATGTCATTGTAGTGTTGAGGTTCAATCCACCTAGGAAGTTAACACACTAAAGATGCAGGAAATTTCTCAATCCAAGTGCAATCAGATTTTGGTTTTAGTGACTTAACTAACAAGAAACTAAGTAACCTCAAGGTAAACAAGATAAAAGCAAGTAATCTAACAAACAAATAAATTGCAAATATTAAACAAGGTGATTCAAACAGAAACAGAATGATTTATAGAAAAGCAGAGCAATAGCAAAAGATTAAGATTAAGATTCAATATTTAAAAGCATTAGACCTTGGGATTAGGTTTTAAGACTTTGGATGATCTTTTGGAGACTAAAGGGTAACTAGGAGCCTTACTAGATCATTTCTAAACTAAGAACACAATGGTGCATTGATTCACTCTCATGACATCAATCCTATACTATCAAGCAGTTTGTAAACTCAATTCTCATTGGAAACTACAAGATAATATGCATTCAATCAAGTCTCTTCTAGTCTATCCAGCAACCTAGCATCAACTCTCATTGGCTAAGTGAGTACTAGACTCTCCAAGAATCAGTTCTAGCACTTTGAACACTTTTGATGTACAAAGATGCCTAAGATCATAGTTCTAAGCAATCAAGACTTATAACTATGGTTCAATCCACTCTAGGAGAAGAAATAACTTAGAAACCTCTAATCAAACTCTAAACTCCTTCAGATCATCCTTGGTCAACCCATCCAGAATCTAATTAAGAAACTACTCCATACTAGAACAAGTTAAACTCAAAGTAATCAAGAAAGAAGACATGATCATAAGAAAATATGAGATGATAAAAAGAAGATTTAATGATTCATACAAAGATAAGAATCTAGATGTTGTTCTACAATACAAAGCTTAGTTTTTCAGATCTAAAAACATCCTCCCCAATTCCACAATGCAGCTACTCCAGAACCTGATTGGGACAACGTACACAAATGCAATCCTAAACAAACCTAAATGCAACTAAAATGATCAAAAAGAGGTGAGAAAACATGATTAAAAACATGAAAATTCTATAAACATCAACTCCCCCAAACTTATCCTTTGCTTGCCCTCAAGCAAAGCCAAAGAAAAATTATGAGAAAGAGGTTTGAAAGTGGGGACTCAGAGCCACAAAATTCACACAAGAGATTCAGCCTAAGGTCCTTCCAAGTAGTTACAAATTGCATGAACTAGACATCATAGACTTTGTAATACTTCAATGCTATCAAAACTTAACCCCTAGTCCACTAAGCCAATTGGAACTCAAGCAATCAAACCAATACAACCTCTTACATTCATTAAGTTGTTTCAAGTGCATTCTTGCAAAGGGGAAATCAATCACTCTCATTTGGTTAAGGGATAATGGCTTTTTAAGGTGGCTTAAGGTTTCTTTTTCTTTTGGTGGTAGCTATCTCTCAAAACAAGGAGCATTTGACATTATACAAAATTTATCTAAGAAAGGGAACAATTCATGCATACGAAGATTGATCCTCATTGTTCTACCCAATCCTAGAATGATCTTGGTACTAAACTTTTTCTAAACCAATGTCTACTCTTTTTAATTCACTCACCACCCCAAACTCTTTCCAAAACCAAACCTCATCAAATGAACTTTCACCTTTGGATTGTTAGTCAACTAGAGAACTTTTAACTCAACTTTTTACTTAGCACATTTCATCTCTTCTCTTCCCTTTTTTTTTTATTCTCTTTTTCTCTTCAAACACTAAGGAAGGGTTCTTTCTTTTCTAATGATTTTAGACTTAGAGCTTTTCTTAGACTAGTTCCCTAGAGACTCTCTTTTCTTTTTCATTTCACACTTAGTTCATTTATACTTTCCTTTTGATACACTCCCAAATCCCAAAAATAACACCATTAAGAACATCTCATCTCACTTCCCAACCTAAATGCTAGCACAAATGATGTCCTATTGCTAGCCAAAATAAGGATCAGCCCTTGTCGTTCCCAATACTCTCAATATTTTGCACATGTAAACACTATCAGGAAAATGCCTCACTCAATCAAAACAATGCAGGCTTGAAAGGAAGCTAAGGGTTTAAAGGTAGGGAGAGGTGCTTGGATTAACACAAGAGTGGTGCAACGAAAAAGGAAACCCAAGCAAAATCCACAAGAGTGTATATCAAGCCCCTGAGCAAGAGAAATTAAGTCCATATTCAAGTTTAATAGTTCATGAGGTTGAATTGAAGATCATGCAAGGTTCACTCAGGCCAGAGTTTTCAAGGCAAGCATTTTTAACAATGAATTTTCCTTTTTCTTAGAGGAAGTCCAAGCAACTTATAACTACTAACAAGGGCATTATTCTCAATCTCCAATGTGAACTCTTACAAGACAAACTCATCATTATCCACTATGCATATGCAAATGCAACCTAGAATGAAGCTTAACTCAATCCTAAAATCAAAAGAAAGATGATGATCTAAATGCATTTTTTGTATTTTTGAAATATTTTTTTCAAATTTTTTTTTTTTAAATTTTTTTTTTTTGGGTTTTTAAGCAAACTTAACTATGTGCAATGCAAATGAGACTCAATGAAGAAACCAAAAGAAAACACATGGTCAAATACTAGGCCTCTCCCCCAAACTTACTTCACACAGTCCCTTGTGTGAGAGTAGACTTGAGAGAGAAGACCTAAATACAAAAGAAAACTAATGCAAATAGGGTTTGGAGTGTTACCTGAAGTTGGCTTAGCTGAAGAGGGAAAGTGAGAGAAGAATGAAGCTTGAAGGCTCCCCCAAACTTGGTTTTGCCAGCATTGACCTAAGTTTTTTTTTTCAAAACACTTGAAAAACACACAAAACAAGATAAAAAGATAGGGATAGAGATATATATACAAAGGATACCATGGGACTTCCTCCCAAGTGAGCTTGTTTAAAGTCCCTAGCTTGACTCTTCTTCCATTTGCTAGTGAGGGTTTGGATTTGGCCTGCCTTCAAAGGTGAGGGTCAGGACTTGAGAAAGAAGCTCTTGAAGCTTGATTGGATCTCCTTGAAGTTCAGGACTGATGATGGCTTTGACACATGAGAATGGTTTGGACTTTCCCTTGCACTTGGTCTTGTATTCAATGTATCCATCCTTAAGCTTCAAGGGGTGAAGGCTAAGAGTGTTTGGAGATGGATCAAGTGAGGGAGGCTGAGGTTCTTTCATCTTCTTCTTGTCCTTAAGAGTAGCCTTTGTAGCTCTACCCAACGTTTCCTTTTTAGCACATCCAATGTGGTCATCAAACTCACCTTGTAGACATTCACCATCTAAAACTTGTTCTGCACACTCAACTTTTGGAGGCTGTTCCTTCACCACATTCATAACTTCAACCTTTTCAGCTCTGTCTGATTTTTTTCCAAACTCTCCAATGGTTATTGTTCCACAATAGTCAGAAGTGGAAGAAAGCAGTGGGTAGGAGACCTTGCTGTTGATATGATGAAGAGTTGCTCTCTTGTTGGGGAAGTCAATAACCGCACCAACAGTGTAAAGGAATGGTCTACCAAGGATCAAAGGGACTTTCCTATTTTCAGCCATTTTCACAACAGTGAGATCTATTGGGACTGTGCAATCTTCAACCTTCATAGGATAATCCTGGATGATTCCAATTGGAGACTTAGCAGAAGCATCCCCAAGCATGATAGAAGATGTGAGAGCCTTTATGTCAGTGATCCCTAGACTCTGAACCATCTCAAGAGAGATCACATTCACAGTAGCACCAGTATCAGCAAGTGCATCATCAAGCTTTAAAGGTCCAAGAGAACAAGGTATTGTGAACTTCCCTTGGTCTTCAAGCTTGGGAATGGAGGTGGGGTTGGCTGGTGGCTTTTTGGGTAATGTAGAGATTCCCAGCAGTTCTTCTACCTTCTCCTTGTTTGCTAGAATATCCTTAATAAGCATCATTTGGAGATGAGCTTCATGCATATTCCCCATATTAGGCAACTCAACACCAATATCACTCATATCTTTCCTAAACTTGGAGATGACTTTCTTTTGAGCTTTAGTGAGGAATCTACCTGGAAATGGAAGCTTGGGCTCATAAGGAGAAGGTTCAACCTCAGTAGATTCTGCCTTTTCAATGTTCTTTGTGACCTCTTTCCTTTCCTTAGGTTTCCCTTCAACTTTCACAGCCTTCTCAACAACATAATTCTCAGCACTTGAACCATGAAGAAGCCTGGAGATCTCCTCTATTGCTTGTTCATTCTCATCAGATTTGATGTCTCTCATAGCTTTGGGAGGAGGAGTGGATTTTACCTCATTTCCATCATTGGAGAATATGGCATGGCAATACTCCTTGGGGTTAACCACAGATTTTCCAGGAAGTTGACCACTTGTTCTTGTAGAAGTTGATGATAGTTGAGCCAATTGATTGTCCAAGGTTTTGATATGTTGTTGCAAGCTGTCCACTTTGGTATTGAAGTCATTCTTCATTGTGGAGATCTCAATAGCTGACTTGCCTTGCCCTTCCAATATCTGTCTAAGTAAGGACTGAGTGGTATCATTTTGAGAGTTGGAAGAACTGCCCTGAACTTGTTGCTTGTGGTTCATCCCTTGGTTAGGGTAAACCGTCTGTTGGTTAGGTTGTTGATGTTGGGGCTGGAAAACCTGATTATTGTAGAGAGGCTTTTGTTGGTAGGCTCCTTGTTGTTGATTGGGAGGTTGGGGTCTAGGTTGGGGGTAATTCTGCTCTTGAGGGTTCTCCACATTGTTACTTCTATAGGACAGATTGGGGTGATTCCTATAGTTGTTGTTGAAGCCTCTTTGATACCCTTGATTCCCAATGTAGTTCAGCTCTGCTTGTGAATCATGGAGCATGTCCAAATTGCAGACTTGATAACTTTGAGTAGGATCATGATCACCTACATAGTTGACAGCTCTTTGGTTTGCCTTCAGCAACTTATCCATCTTCTCATTAAGGGCTAGAATCTGCTTCCTCTGATCATCACCTCCTGTCCTGGATGTTCTGTCATAATCATCCTCATAAGCTGAGTTGCTTTGGTAGAGATTCTCCACAAGTTTTAGACCATCAGCTTCAGAAAGCCCTAGAAAGTTTCCATTGCTAGCAGTGTCCAACATCATCCTGTATTTTGGGAGAACTCCCCTATACAGAGTTGTAAGTAGACTTTCTTTTGAGAATCCATGGTGTGGACACTGTAAAGTGTAGCCATGAAATCTTTCCCAAGCCTCTCCAAAATTTTCATTCTCCTTCTGAGCAAAGCTGGAGATTTCATTCCTTAGCCTGGCTGTCCTTGAAGTAGAGAAGAACTTGGCTAGGAATTCCTTCTTGCACTGATCCCAAGTGGTGATCTTTCCTTCCGGTAGACTCTTTTCCCAGAGGTGAGCCTTGTCTCCAAGGGAGAATGGAAAGAGTCTGAGTTTGAATGCATCTTCAGATACTCCATTCGTCTTGACTGTGCTACAGAGCATGTCAAACTTGTCAAGATGATCTAGGGGATCCTCCAAAGGTAGCCCATGAAATTTGTTGCTCTGAATCATGTTGAGGAGGCTCCCTTTGATTTCAAAGTTGTTGTTCTCAATTGGGGGTGGTCTGATACCACATCTATTGCCATAGATGCTAGGTGCATCTATCTCTCCAATTGGTCTTGCTGCTCTTCCTTGAGCTCCATGAGCTTCTTGTTGATTAGCCATATTGTGACCCAACCTTTGTAAATGAGCAGCTCTTTCTTGATCCCTTCTTTCTCTTGCAATGTTTCTCTCTAAAGCTCTGATGTCTTCAGCTCTAGGAACTAAGTCTGTTGGACCTCTGCTCCTAGTGATCATGCACCATGCAAAACAGAGAAAACTCAAAGAAAAAGTTAGAGTTCAAGGTAGAAGAAGACTTAGTCTCAAACAATTTCCAAACTCTAATGGCTAAACAATCCTAGGATGGCAACGGCGCCAAATTGATAAGAGGATTTTGCAATCAAATATCAATTACTCAACCCACTCATGTCATTGTAGTGTTGAGGTTCAATCTGAAGGGAATGTCCTGAAATCAGACTTGTATTTACTCTAGTAGAGTCGTGATGTCGAGATAAGACAATCATATGATATTGGACGGTTATAATGTTTTGCTAGAAGCCGCTTATAACTTATGAGTTATGAACTCATTACCATTATCATATGATCCTATAGGGTCACACACCTAAGCAAACTGGATATTATAAATTGGGTTTTGATCATTAGAGTAATGATTATGATCAACGTATATAAGATATACGTCGATATCGACTTTCTGTGAGGGTGTCGATCGACACCAATGGTGGGTGTCGATCGACACTTGTTCGGTCACGACTTCTAGAAGTATTGACTTTTGGATGGTGTCGATCGACACCAATTAGGTTGGTGTCGATCGACACCCGTCGGCAGCTCCAGCCTATATATATGATATAGGGGCTGCTCGACAGTATATAACCAAAAAACATATCAGAAGTTGTTTTGAGCTTCAGAAAAACACAGAAACGAAGATAGAAACCCGAAGGCGAATCGTTCGCTCCGGCACTAGCATCCCGTCGTCCAGTTTGCGTGCGTGTGGACTTCTGTAGAGGCGCAGCACTTGAGGCGCTTGAGATCTCGATTACCTGTTCTTATTCCGCTGCAAAACCTTCAGGTATGTTCGAGATTTCATATATATTCAAACATAGATTCAATTGGCACGATCCGTGGATTTAGGATTGTTGTTAGGGCTGTTTTAATATGATTAAAACCTGAACGAAATCCATCAGTGGTATCAGAGCGGTGTGTTTCTATTGAATCTGTTGAATATATGTAAATCAATCTGTTCAAAAATCGTTTTTGACGAAGAACACGTTCTGGGTTCTTCGGTGTCGACCGACACCAATTCGGTGTCGATCGACACCACTACGGTTTTCGCGTGAAAACCTTTGTTTACGATTTTGATCGTTTTCATAAAATCACTAGTGTCGATCGACACCAATCGGTTCATCGCGATTGGTTCAATTGGATTGAACCGGATAATCGCGATCGGTTTAAGCGGTAAATCGGTTATCGTTTATTGAATCGATTTGGTGGGTGTCGACCGACACCAATGTAGTGTCGATCGACACCGGTCGGATATATGCAAATTGATTCGATCGGTTTAATCGGTTAAATGGTTTATCGCGATTGAACCGGATCAGAATCTGTCGGTCAACACAAAAGTTGTGTCGATCGACACTGATCTGGTGTCGATCGACACCACTTCAGAATTTGCGTAACTTGTTTAACTTAAGAAAATTTTAAAAGGTTTAAAACAAAGTTAAAATATCTAGGATATATAATTGATATAAACTAGATTTAAGGTTCAGTTCCTCAAACAAAATATTAAGCTTTTAATATCTTCCCAATCTTGTCAACTGTCAAGGCTCGTTTCATTGTGTGATGGGTCTGCCAAAGCAGGGTGTCCGCAATTACATGAGTGAGGCAGGTTGTAATCGTTACTACGGACTTAAGAGATTGGTTTGCTTAAATGGGCTATCAAAATAGTTTTGGGCTCATAGATATAGGATTGGATTCGATATTAGATATTAATCCAAGACCAAGAATTATATATGATATAATTAGCAAAGTGTTGCTTACCTAAATAGCTAAAGTTTGGGCGATGGGCCAAAGCTCACTCAAAATTTTGTGAAATATGGATCTTGGATCATTATATTCAATTGAGGAAAATTGTTTTGAATATAATGTGAGTTTCTTAATTGTTAAGATTTCTCATTTCTTAAACATCAAAACTAAACTCTCATTTTGTGTTTTCAGCTATGGCTAGTTCCCCTCACAGAAACACATTCTCGCTTCGATCCGTCCTTGAGAAGGACAAGCTTAATGGATCAAACTTCCTTGAATGGTATCGGAACTTGAGAATTGTTCTCAAGCAAGAGAAAAAGGAATATGTCCTTGAGAAGGTTCTCCCTGAGAAACCGAAATCCAATGCCGGACACGCTGAAAGGAATGCTTGGGAGAAGCATTCCAATGATGAGGTCGATGTGAGTTGTCTCATGCTGGCTACCATGAACTCGGACTTGCAGAAGCAATACGAGAACGTGGCGTCACCTGTTGAGATGATCACTAGCCTGAAAGGGATGTTTCAGGAGCAAGCACGAACTGAGAGATACCAGACGGTTAAGTCTCTCATTGAGTGCAAGCTACCAAAGGATGGTCCAGTTAGCCCACATGTCATTAAGATGATGGGTTATATTGATAACTTGGCAAAACTGGATTGTCCCCTTAGCCAAGAGTTGGCTACGGACATCATTCTGCAGTCATTGCCGTCGAGCTTTGATCAGTTTATCATGAACTATAACATGAACAACATGACAAAGACTTTGACGGAACTGCATGGCATGCTCAAGACAGCTGAGCCAAACATCAAAAAGGGCACCCCTAATGTACTTTTGGTGCAAGGGGGTAAAAAGTTTAAGAAACATGCTAAGGGTAAAGGAAAAGCTAAGGCATTCCCGATTGAGAATCAGGATAAGCCTGAGACTTCTTCCAAACCCAAACGCGGCCCTACTGATGCTGATAAATGCCATTACTGCAACAAGTCTGGGCATTGGAAGAGAAATTGCAAAGAGTATCTGGCAGATCTAAAGAACTCGAAGAAGACGTATGAGACGACTTCTTCAGGTATCTATGTTATAGAAGTAAATGTTACTACTTCAGGTTCTAAGTCTTGGGTATTAGATACCGGCTGTGGCGCTCATATTTGTACAAATATGCAGGGTCTAAGCAACAGTAGAACGCTGGAGAAGGGACAAGTGGACCTACGCGTTGGGAATGGAGCAAGAGTTGCTGCATTGGCCGTAGGAACTTATCATTTGTCTTTGCCGTCAGGCTTGGTTTTAGAATTGAATAATTGCTACTATGTACCTGCTATAAGCAGAAACATCATTTCTATTTCTGTTTTGGATTTAGAAGACTTTCATTTTTCGATTAAAAACAAGTGTTGTTCTTTTGATCGTAATGAAATGTTTTATGGTAGCGCTCCATTAGAGAATGGACTTTATATTCTTAACCAATCTTTGCCTGTCTATAACATAAGTACTAAACGGTTAAGAACCAATGACTCGAACCCCACATTTCTCTGGCATTGTCGTTTGGGCCACATTAATGAGAAAAGGATTCAAAAGCTTCATAATGATGGGCTTTTAGACTCATTTGATTTTGAATCATTTGAGAAGTGTGAATCCTGCTTAATGGGCAAAATGACAAAAGCCCCTTTCAACAAATTTAATGAAAGGGCCGGTGACCTATTGAGCCTTATACATACCGATGTATGTGGTCCAATGAGTGTTAGTGCTAGAGGAAACTTTCAGTACTTCATCACGTTTACTGATGATTTCAGTAGATTTGGTTATGTCTATTTAATGAGACATAAATCGGAATCCTTTGAAAAGTTCAAGGAGTTCCAAAATGAAGTGCAGAACCAACTTGGCAAAAGTATTAAAACTCTTCGATCAGATCGTGGAGGTGAATACTTAAGCCAAGAGTTCAGTGATCATCTGAGTAATTGTGGAATTGTTTCACAACTCACTCCTCCTGGAACACCTCAGTGGAATGGTGTATCTGAAAGGAGGAATCGGACTTTATTAGATATGGTTCGATCGATGATGAGTCAAGTAGATCTTCCATTATCCTTTTGGGGATACGCTCTAGAAACGTCTGCGTTTACGCTAAACAGAGTTCCATCAAAATCAGTCGAGAAGACGCCATATGAGATGTGGACTGGAAAAGTTCCAAGTTTGTCTTTTCTTAAAATTTGGGGTTGTGAAGCTTATGTCAAACGGTTGATATCTGATAAGCTTGAACCCAAATCTGATAAGTGCTACTTCGTTGGTTATCCTAAGGAAACCAAGGCTTACTACTTTTACAACCGTTCTGAGAACAAAGTGTTTGTTGCTAAGAACTGTGTTTTTCTTGAGAGAGAATTTCTTTCCAAGAAGAACAGTGGGAGTAAAGTACAACTCGAAGAAGTTCGAGAATCACAGGAGCCTGCTCAACCTGTTGAGGAAGAGCAGCGACTGGATCTACAAAGAGTTGTAGAGTCCGAACCTGTGATGCCAGAAGTTCGCAGATCCGAAAGGATTCGTCAAAAGCCCGAGAGATATGGATTTCTTGTGACTAATTGTCATGATCTCTTGATCATTGACAGTGACGAACCTGCGACTTTCGAAGAAGCAATGATGGGCCCTGACTCCGAAAAGTGGTTTAAAGCCGCTGAATCCGAAATCGGTTCCATGTCACAAAACCAAGTATGGACTTTGGGTGATTTACCTGATGGTGTAAAAGCCATTGAGTGTAAATGGGTCTTCAAGAAGAAGATCGATGTGGATGGAAACGTTCAGATTTACAAAGCTAGGTTGGTGGCAAAAGGTTTCAAACAAGTTCAAGGTGTTGACTATGATGAAACCTATTCCCCAGTCGCTATGCTTAAATCTATTCGGATTCTCCTAGCAACAGCCGCTCATTATGATTATGAGATTTGGCAAATGGATGTGAAAACAGCTTTCCTTAACGGGATTCTGGAGGAGGATGTGTACATGACACAACCTCCGGGTTTCATTGATCCTAATGCTGCTGGGAAAGTATGCAAGCTTCATAAATCCATTTATGGATTGAAGCAAGCATCTCGGAGTTGGAACCTACGTTTTGATGAAGCAGTTAAAAAGTTTAACTTCATCAGAAACGAAGAGGAACCTTGCGTTTACAAGAAGACTAGTGGGAGCGCAGTTGCATTTCTCGTATTGTATGTAGACGACATACTTCTCATAGGAGATGATATTCCGTTACTTCAGTCAGTAAAGGACTGGCTCGGAAGTTGTTTCTCGATGAAAGACATGGGTGAAGCCGCCTATATTCTTGGAATAAGGATCTATAGAGATAGATCAAAGAGGCTGATTGGACTGTGTCAGGACACTTATATCGATAAGGTTCTACACAGGTTCAACATGCATGATTCCAAGAAGGGCTTGCTTCCGATGTCTCATGGCATTACTCTCAGCAAGAAGCAGTGTCCTTCGACACCTGCTGAGCGAGAGCGCATGAGTAGGATTCCTTTTGCTTCTGCAGTAGGATCTATTATGTATGCCATGCTTTGTACTCGTCCAGATGTTGCTTGTGCTTTAAGCATGACGAGTCGATACCAATCAGATCCCGGTGAGAGTCACTGGACTGCCGTCAAGACAATCCTGAAGTATTTGAGAAATACCAAGGATAAGTTCTTAGTGTACGGAGGAAGTGATGAGCTTGTAGTGAGTGGTTATACGGACGCCAGCTTTCAGACAGATAGAGACGATTTCCGATCTCAGTCTGGTTACGTCTTCTGTCTGAATGGAGGTGCAGTTAGTTGGAAGAGTTCCAAGCAGAGCACCGTGGCGGACTCAACGACCGAGGCTGAATACATCGCTGCTTCTGAAGCGGCGAAGGAGGCTGTTTGGATTAGGAAGTTCATTACTGAGCTTGGTGTGATTCCTAGCATTTCTGAGCCAGTGGCATTGTTTTGTGACAACAATGGAGCCATAGCTCAAGCTAAGGAGCCCAGATCACACCAGAAATCCAAACACATTGAGAGGAGATATCATCTGATTCGTGATATTATTGAGAGAGGCGACGTCAAGATCAGCAGAGTTCCGACAGACGAGAACGTTGCTGACCCATTGACTAAGCCACTTCCACGACCAAAGCATGAGAGTCATGCTGCTGCTATAGGCATTAGATTCCTTAAGCATTAATCTTGTTTTAGTGGGAGTTATCATATTTATGTTTTGATGTTCATGTAAACATACATTTGGTTATGTTTTATTTAATGAAATTGTTTCATTATTATTTAATGGTGTTATTAAATAATTGTCCAAAAGTAATTTATGGCATTCTTATAGATCATCAAATACGTGATTTGATCATGAAACTCTATAAGTGATAGATGACATAAATTATTTTCGTCCATAGTCGAGGTTATTAAAATTGGACATTAATAACCGCGTGAGACTAGTATGTGAGGTGACTGATGACTAAGTTTCATGGAGTCATTAATAGGAGTATTAAAGTCAATCACATAGATATGTGTTAGAGAACACATGATCGGACATGACCCGCTAATGAGAACTCTACAAGATTGTTATATGAGTGTCATAAGAGTTTCTCATTACGACTATAGAGTATAGTCCTTAGACCTGAGTTCATCATGATTTCTTACATATGAATTGGTGTGCTTTGACCTTGTCAAACGTCAGCCGTAACTGGTGGCTATAAAGGCATTGATTGGGCATATTATGAAGTGTGTAGGAAACAGGGATGGAACAAGATGGAATTTGTCCCTCCCATATAACGGGAGATAAATATCTCAGGGCCTATCGAAGATTTGATACTGGAAATGCGTGGCCGCGCTCAAACGGATTGAATGTCAATCGTTTGTCTTCTATCAGTATAAATCGGAGTTCGATAAACATGGTTTGGTTGATTAAGGATGACACGAGTTCTTGCCTTATGCCAGATCGAGATATAGAGACAAAGGGATTATGGGAATAGTTGATTCCAGTACAAGTGGGAGATTGAAGGGAATGTCCTGAAATCAGACTTGTATTTACTCTAGTAGAGTCGTGATGTCGAGATAAGACAATCATATGATATTGGACGGTTATAATGTTTTGCTAGAAGCCGCTTATAACTTATGAGTTATGAACTCATTACCATTATCATATGATCCTATAGGGTCACACACCTAAGCAAACTGGATATTATAATTGGGTTTTGATCATTAGAGTAATGATTATGATCAACGTATATAAGATATACGTCGATATCGACTTTCTGTGAGGGTGTCGATCGACACCAATGGTGGGTGTCGATCGACACTTGTTCGGTCACGACTTCTAGAAGTATTGACTTTTGGATGGTGTCGATCGACACCAATTAGGTGGGTGTCGATCGACACCCGTCGGCAGCTCCAGCCTATATATATGATATAGGGGCTGCTCGACAGTATATAACCAAAAAACATATCAGAAGTTGTTTTGAGCTTCAGAAAAACACAGAAACGAAGATAGAAACCCGAAGGCGAATCGTTCGCTCCGGCACTAGCATCCCGTCGTCCAGTTTGCGTGCGTGTGGACTTCTGTAGAGGCGCAGCACTTGAGGCGCTTGAGATCTCGATTACCTGTTCTTATTCCGCTGCAAAACCTTCAGGTATGTTCGAGATTTCATATATATTCAAACATAGATTCAATTGGCACGATCCGTGGATTTAGGATTGTTGTTAGGGCTGTTTTAATATGATTAAAACCTGAACGAAATCCATCACAATCCACCTAGGAAGTTAACACACTAAAGATGCAGGAAATTTCTCAATCCAAGTGCAATCAGATTTTGGTTTTAGTGACTTAACTAACAAGAAACTAAGTAACCTCAAGGTAAACAAGATAAAAGCAAGTAATCTAACAAACAAATAAATTGCAAATATTAAACAAGGTGATTCAAACAGAAACAGAATGATTTATAGAAAAGCAGAGCAATAGCAAAAGATTAAGATTAAGATTCAATATTTAAAAGCATTAGACCCTGGGATTAGGTTTTAAGACTTTGGATGATCTTTTGGAGACTAAAGGGTAACTAGGAGCCTTACTAGATCATTTCTAAACTAAGAACACAATGGTGCATTGATTCACTCTCATGACATCAATCCTATACTATCAAGCAGTTTGTAAACTCAATTCTCATTGGAAACTACAAGATAATATGCATTCAATCAAGTCTCTTCTAGTCTATCCAGCAACCTAGCATCAACTCTCATTGGCTAAGTGAGTACTAGACTCTCCAAGAATCAGTTCTAGCACTTTGAACACTTTTGATGTACAAAGATGCCTAAGATCATAGTTCTAAGCAATCAAGACTTATAACTATGGTTCAATCCACTCTAGGAGAAGAAATAACTTAGAAACCTCTAATCAAACTCTAAACTCCTTCAGATCATCCTTGGTCAACCCATCCCAGAATCTAATTAAGAAACTACTCCATACTAGAACAAGTTAAACTCAAAGTAATCAAGAAAGAAGACATGATCATAAGAAAATATGAGATGATAAAAAGAAGATTTAATGATTCATACAAAGATAAGAATCTAGATGTTGTTCTACAATACAAAGCTTAGTTTTTCAGATCTAAAAACATCCTCCCCAATTCCACAATGCAGCTACTCCAGAACCTGATTGGGACAACGTACACAAATGCAATCCTAAACAAACCTAAATGCAACTAAAATGATCAAAAAGAGGTGAGAAAACATGATTAAAAACATGAAAATTCTATAAACATCACGCCGCCGAAGCGCAATCGCCGCGGAAGTTCATCGAGGAAGAAGAGAGATTAAAGAAGGTTAGGGGTATTTTAGTCTTTTTCAAAGATGGTATAGTGTAAAAATAAAAATGTTCTACTTGCAAGTGCAAAACTGAAAAAGTGTATCCAAAAAAGTGTATTTGTGAAATTTCCCCTTATTGGTTGAAAGGCTAAATTATTTTTTTAAATTAAATATTAATAAGGCTATTTCCTTTAGTTTTTTTTATAATTAACCAAACGATAAATATTTTTGCATAGTTTCCTTTTTAATATTTGCAAACTTTTTTAAAAAGTCATAATTTTTTCTTAATCTTTATTTTTATCGATGATATTTCGCTTATTGGTTGAAAGACTAAAATCTTTTTTTAAATAAAATATTGATAAGTCTATTTCTTTTAGTTTTCTTTAAAATTAACCGAACATTTTTCCTTTTTAATTCAGAGATTTCATTATGTATATTTCTTTTAGTTTTTTTTTTTTAACTTAGCTGCACAATAAGTATTTTTTTATATTTTTCTTTGTGCTCCATAATCAGAATTTCTTTTTGTCTACAATTCCCATTTGCTTTAGGATTTTAGGATATTATATGATCATGTAAATTATGAAAGAGCTAAGTTCTTTATATAGATATCATAAATATTTGAAAGCTTTTTAGAAAAATAATAATCTTTTTCTTAATCTTTTTTTATCGATTATATTTCCTTTAGTTTTTTTTAACTTAACTGCACAATAAGTATTAATTAGCAACTTTGAAACATATTTTTGTATAGTTTCCTTTTTAATTCAGAGATTTCATTATGTATATTTCCTTTAGTTTTTTTTTTTAACTTAACTGCACAATAAGTATTTTTCTATATTTTCCTTTTTACTTCTTTTTTCCTTTTGCAATTGTTAGTTTAAAATGTAATTATAACATTTCTTCCCTATTTTACACATGTCAAAATCTTAGAATAAGAAGATGTCACATGGCACGATCTTGTTAATTAGCAACTTTGAAACTTTACTTTATATAATAAGATTTTTATAATTATGATGGGTGAATCTATTCTTTTTAATCCATTTTGTAGTGATCGGAGTTTGTTTTATAAGTTTTTTTCTAATCAAATATGAGCTAATTCGTAATTTTAACTTTATCTTGTAATGATCTAATTATTTTGCATATCTTGCATTTTAAATTATGAGCAAAAAAATATTTGGAGAACATTTACGACTTCAAATGCTTTTCTAAATAATATATTAATAAAAAAATTGATTAAATAATAAAAGATTTGATAATTCTTTTTAATATTGTGCCAATCAAGGCCTCAGATATAAACACTGTCCTTTTCTCCGAATGGGGAACCTTCAATCAACAAATTTAAATTGATTTGAAATTTTTGGTCCCGACACTATTTTCAATCCAATCGCAGCCCAAGAATAGTATTGGGCTTTTCATAAGCCCAATAAGTAAGTAACTCAAAGCCCGTTAGCTAAAACCCTAGACCCTTCCTCTCTATAAAACATCTCATCTTACAGAAGGAGCCACACATTGAGATCCGGCGAGAACTGAGAAATATTCTGTCTCTCTGCTTCTTGCTTTTATAATTCACTCATTTTCTGTCATCGTCTGCGGTTTGATAACTTTAATTTCGCATACGAGTTTTCTGAAAAACAAATATGTTTAGGGAATCGTGAGATGTTTCAGTTTCTGTCTTTATCTTTAGGGAATGTTAACTTGCTCCTAGTTACTGCTTATTCTCGTGTTCTGTCTTTAATATAGAAGAAGTTATGTGAAATGTTTTTCTCAACTTATGGTTGCAATGATGATAACTTTATGATTACATTGAAAGTGTTTTAGAAACGCTTAATGAACGGTCGACAAAATGTCGAACCTGAGCGGTTAGCTGAGCAACCAGCTTAATTTGCTACGTGTAATTATGTCTTCGTCTCTGGTTTCATCTCTGTGTTTCTTTCAATTTTTGCTTTTTTGGTTATAAAATTGAAGATTTGTTGCCATGATGAGAAAATTTTATATATTGAAAGCATTTTGTGCTTAATGAATCGGCGACTATAATGTCTGTCTGAGCGGTTAACTGAGCAACTTAATTTTTTCCAATTTTTATTTTTTAGCTTTTTTGTTTTACTATGGAATTTGATATTCAGCTCCAATTTTTTGTGCATATTTGAAACCCAATTGTTTTCAACTTGATTAAAAGCTATTTTTTTTGAAAATTTTCGTTTTATAGAACATTGTTTTTTTGTTTTTGTCTAATGAAAAAGGAATATTTTCAAAATGGTAAGAGTGATTTTAGAATGTGTGGAAGCAGCTACATCGATTGCTCTGTTTGGTCATAACGTGGACTTTTAGGTTTGTTAGTCATATTTTTACTGACTTCCTAAGTTTTCCAATTGGGTAATTGCACATTAAGTTCCTCACAGACTAATCAATGCAGCTCATTAAGTCATGCACCAAATTGCAAATTGTCTACTTAACCACGATGCGCCTATGATCATTGTAACACTTGTCATGCCATGGACGAACATCAGCTAGTGCACTTCACTTAGTAATAAGTTGAAACTTGAATGTCTACTAAATCTCCTACTAAAATGTTGGTTAACATTCAACATCATTAATCTTATTGACCCGAAACGTGTTGTTTCTCTAAATTAAAGTCGATACTCGATTGAATCGTGTAGGCTTGTAGCCAACCGTAAAGGCTGCATGCTTTAATGGGCCTAATTGGTAAGTGTAGACTGCTTCAGCCCAAAGTCTTTAAGCCCAAAGTGTTGTTCTGTGTCTTGTATAATGTCGGCCGGGTTTATAATTTTTGTTTTACAGCTAAAACCTTCATTAACAGTTATCATCATGTTGGCCGTTTTAGATACATTGTGTTTTTCTTACATCAGTTTCAACAATCTACTCGACGTCATGTATGTTCTGTTTCGGAAATATGGTTGTAATTGTAGACCATTAACCTTTGTCCACTTTCGTAATTGATTTTTTTTATACCAAAAGTTTTTATTTATTTTGACAATGAAACATAACTCCATGGAAACTGAAGAAGATCAGCAGAAGTAAAGATAGCAGTTTTAAAAGAATCTTCCTTTGTCCGTGAGATGAGAACAATCCTCTCTGATCAAAAGGAAGAGAACAATCCATATCAACGCAACGAATGTTGTTGGAATCAGATCCTGATGACTCAAAAAGTGAATTAGTTGTTCAGAGTCGTAAACGTGTGGTAACTGCGTTCTCGTAGACGCGGTTCAAATGATGTTGAGTAGATTCGATATCTTAGCTTATGTGTGAAACTAAAGCATCTTAAAAAACACGTGGAAGATTGCACCGATTCTCGATCTGTTTTCTTTATACACTTTTGGTTTGACGTTTAATAATGTCCACGTTTTTGAAGATTTCATTGTCTACAACTTGATTGAAGATCAATTATTGATCTCTGATATAATGGAATTTAAACTTAGGAAAGTTTCTTTAAAGATTATTTGAACAATTCCAAGGTTTTTTTTTTTATTTCAGAGCAAAATAATTATTAAATAAATCGTTGATGTTGTCTTCTGAATTGTTATCACAAATTCACAACTAGTAACACTGGGTTTTTGAATTTTTGTATAGGACATCATCTTTGAATAATTTATCAAAGAAAATGACATCTATATAACATTCAATAAGCAACACTATATTCGTAAAGATTAGTCTACGAACGGTAAATTAAACGAACAGTAAAAAAAATAAAAATGAGCATTGATTAAGGGTAGCTAGTAACCACAAGTTTTTCAATCTTCATAAAGATTCATCTTTGAATAGTAGTAAAAGATTTTTCTAAAAGAATAGAAAAAGAATATCACTTATAATTCAAAAGCAACATTAATGGATCTACCAAATATTTGACTGAGAAAACCAGAAAATCCCTCCCTTCAGATCGAATCAATTGAAACTGTTTCTTTCTTCTCACTGATTATGCAAACTTCGTTCCACAGAACTACTCGAACAATTGAAATTTTAAAACTATTCGATTAATCAAAATAAAACAGAACAAAAAATAACAAACTTATTTTTGTTTTAAGCCAATTATCGCCACCATCATCAATCTTGAACTCTTTGAACTCAAAAGTCAAAGTCTTTGAACACCTTTTTAACTTGTTCAAGTGTCACAAACAGAATCACCGTGAAGGGTGCTTGTCTCGTAACCGTCGGCAAAAACCCTTTGTATAAAGCCATGATCCCTTCCGCTCTCACCGTTTTCAACGCACAATCAGCCGCTCCTTTATACGGCGGCGCGACTCCCGCCTCCACCTTCATGTTCATCACCCTCGTCTTGATCACATCAACCGGGTTCGACGCAACCGAAGCCACGAAACCCGCCGCGAAACTCGACGCCACGTGAGTCACGAGCCCATCTCTCATCAACCCTTTCTCCAAAATCGTCTCTTTCACCGAGTCGTACGTAGCTAACTGCGACGCCGTCACGAGCATCGCTCTGTTTATCGTCATGGAGGAACCTCTCCACAGTGACGTAACGCCTTCGCCGCGAACCATCTGCGCGATCGCGTCCAAAACGCTCTTGTAGTTTCTCCGGTCGACCAACGGGAGACGACCGTCGGCTTGCATGCGAACCATCGCCACGTCCGCCGGGTTTCCAACGGCGGCTCCGATTCCTCCGGCGATGAATCCGGCGGCGAGTTTTCTGGTCAAAGGTATCGTTTTAGTTTCCGGGTCGGTCCATTTGGTTTTCAAAATGTCGTACAAACCCATACGAGTCGTCGAGTAGAGAGTCTGACGGAGAACGGTGGCGGAGACGCCGGAGAACAGAGCACGCGTACCTTCTTGCCTGATGATACGAGATCCGACGCCGATTATACCCACGCGCGGAGGAGGTGGAGGCGCGTGAACGGCGGAGGAAGTCTGGAAAGCGAGCGCCGGTCGGAGATTTGTCTGAATGGAGGCTGCTTCTCCTTGGAGCTGCATTCGGACCTTGATCAGATCAAGCGGGTGGGTCGAACAACCCGCTACGATCGATGCGATTCCTCCTTCGGCGAAACCCTTGAGACCCATTTGTTTCTTCTTTTTTTCAAATCGAAAAGTCAAAAAAATTCAGAAAGATCCCTGCTTTTTGGGTTTTCCGGGAAAATCTGAGAAAGTTGAAGAGAGAGAGAGAGAGAGAGAAGTAAAAAGGTTAGATTTTTTCTTTTCTTAGATAGACCAGTTGGAATTAGAGCTAATCTCACTGGAGATTAGAAGATGAGAATGGAGACCGAAAGCTATAGAAGAAGAATGAGGAACTTGAGGTCTTTGAGACATATGCCGTTCAGACAGAGTTTTTTTTTTTTTTTTTATAGATTGGGAGTTAATGTCTTTGAGAGAGAGAGAGAGAAGTGAAATTGTTGTGAGGTTGAAGACGAATAGAGGAGAAAAGTGTTTAAATAAGGAAACGCGGAGACTTGTTTGCTATTTTGCGCCGAGCAAAAACAAAAAAGAAAAAGAAAAAGAAAAAACTCGTTTTCCTTTTAAATTTGGTAGTATCTCGAGACTTTCCTTTGTTTGTTTGAAATATTCACTACAAATCTCTTTTTTTTTTTTGACCAAACAAATGGAAACTCACTAATTATTTCAAGTTTTTAGTTAATGCAATGAAAGTGAAAATTGGCAAACTTTTAAGAGAAATTGCAATGCATATCCATCAAGAGAGAAATTAGTTCTCTCTCATGCTTCACTATTCAAGGGCAACTATTCATCATAAAAAATCGATTGTATCCTTACTTTTTCAAACTAATTACGTTTTCTCTCTTCTACACAATTCTCTCTTTTATCACCAAGCGTCGACAGTGGTGGTGATGGTGATTCGCTACGGCGACGACAGTGGTGGTGATGATTCGTTACGGCAGAGACCGTATTAAGGTGATGACGGTGATGACGACAATGATGGCAAATGACAGTGAAAGTATTGGCGACAATGGTGATGTTATTAATGTCGGTGGCGACCGGAGACGGAAAGAGGGGGTGAGGGAAAGAGGGGGTGAGGGAAAGAGAGAGATAAAGAAGAAGAAGATATCATGCTAACATTCTATATAACATAAGTTACATATTATCTATGTTAACTTAAATTATGTATGATATAAAAACCGAGTTAACACATAGAGTTATCACGTTATCTTTGTTAGCATGTTATCCTTATTAACTTGTTATCAAAGTTACCATGCTAACAATTTATATAACATAAGTAACACATATTAACAAAACTATATATCATTGTTAACAAGTTAAGAATATGATACCATAAATTATGTATGATATGATAACTGAATTAACACATAAAGTTATCACGTTATCATTGTTAGCATGTTATTATTGTTAACTCTTTATCGATGTTACCATACTAATATTTATATATAAAATCAGTAACACATAAATGTTAGCTCACTATAATTGTTAACAGGCTATCATTTTTAGATTGTTAACAATGATAACATGATAACATTCTATATAACATGATAATTATGATATTATAAATTATTTATGATATGATAATCGAGTTAACACATAAGTGTTAGCACGAAATCATTGTTATCATGATATCATTATTATTTCAATTTCGATGTCAACACGTTAACATTCTATATAACATATTATATATATTAACCTAAATTATATCTGATATGATAACCAAGTTAATACATAGAGTTATTACGTTATCTTTGTTAGCATACACTATTTGTTAATACGCAAATATTGTTCGCACACTAACATTCTATATAACATGTGATGATAATTGAATTTACATGCTAACAATATTCACATGTTAATAATATTGACGTACTAATAATATTCACGTATCATTAATATTCAAAGAATTATTGTTAACATGTTAATGTTATCTGTTATTGAAGTTAGCACACGGATGAATAGTGTAACTGATGGTTGATGAATAGTATTAGCGGCGATGGCATATTTGTAATTAATTCATAAAGTTATGGATAAAAAGATCAGCAAAATACCAACTTTTTAATTTTCATTTTTGGAATGCCACCCAACTAATTTTCTTATTATTGGATGATATTCACCTCTATCACCCAACTTTTAAACGAAAGTAGTGAAAGTCTATTCGATCGCTTAAATTAGTAGTTTATGTTCACACAAACACGGATTCATACAAGAAAAGAAAAAACAATGATTTTATGAATGAATTTTATAATAAATAATATTTAAGATATCATAATTTTGTGAATATTATATTTTTAAATATATAAAATAATGTATATTATGAAAAATGTTGGGCCAATTAACATTCTCGTGGAGGACACGAGTTTTACACACTTGTTTATGTTTACACTAGTTCGACTGATCTAATACATCTGGAGAGTGTAGTTTATTAATTGGTCGTTCCTTTTTGAGAGAATAAATAGACAGAAATGCTTTTGTGCACCAGTTATAAATAAATAAATAAAATCATAGGGAAGATTATATAATCAGACTTATTTCTGAATACTGATTTTTAACTACGTTTTTCTAATAAAATTTAGGTGAATTCTTATCAATAATTGATGGGTGGAAATTAGATATATATTTCGGGTTGATTAATTCAATCAATTTGTTTGCTAAAAGATCATTAATTCATTTGTCACTTGATCACTAACGTAATACAAAGCTCTTCTCTCTTCGTTTGAATGTTTTGGATTTCTTGCAGCATATGTGTATGTACCAAAACTTTAGTTATCAAATATGACAAAAATGAAAAATTATTTTTTGAGGAAGTTATCAAATATAACAAAAATGAAAAATTATTTTTTTGATTCAAAAAAATTAAAAACAAAAATCACTGTTTTTTTTTTTTTTGGCATCATTTGCACTTTCGTTATTCATTGGTTACAGAATTCAATAGACATTTCCCCACATGAATTATTTTTCACCCCACATTCACATCATCACATGGGATGCTTCCTTTTTGTTAACCAGATGCTTCCTTAGTTCTTCCGTCCATGTTTCATTATTCTTTGAAGAAGAATAGATTCCTTTCCTCATCAACTGTTTTAGATTTATTTCATAAATTTTAGAAATCTTGCTTTCTAACAATGGAATCCGATAAATTTTTTTTTATTATAAATCTTTTTTTTATGAGAAACAATACAAAACACCCTGAAATAGCTACAAAATTTCGAATTAATTAATTAAACACAGAGAACCAAATTTCCAAAAACGAGGGATCCGAGGGTGGGTGAAGCTGAGCTCTGGAAAGAGGGAGAATCCTGTCTTTGATTGTGTTCTTGATGTCCTCAATAATTGCTGGTGGAGGTCGGGAAATGTCTTGATGGAGCCTAGAATTTCTTTCTCTCCATATGACATATAAACAAGCTTGGAAGATGAGTTTGACAATGAGTAAAAGGTTGTGGTCTCTTGTATGGTCTTTCAACCATCTAACCCTTAAATCAAAGTTATGAGGAGGGGAGAGTTGAGCTTTGGAACAGAAGAAAGACCATACCTCATTACTGAAAGTGCACTCAAAGTAGAGGTGATTCCTTGTTTCATCGTGTGAGTTGCAAAGAAGACATGAAGCTGGGACGGGCAAACCCCACGATATTAGTCTGTCCCTAGTTGTCTGACGATTTTTAATTACTAACCATGTATGAAAGGCGTGCTTTGGAATCCTTCCTTTGAACCACACTTGTTTATACCAATCAACTCTTGGACCTTCAGGATGAAGACTATGCCAAGTGTTAATTGACGAGAACTTTTCTGCGGGAGGCTTTGAACCTGGTTTCCAGAGATATTTATCATCCTGCTCTGCTAATATGATCGAAACTGGGTTTGGCAAGCATTGACGCAAAGTTGAAATATTGGAGTAATTTTTCCCTCGAAAGACTAGTGGCCATGGCCGGAACATGGTCTCCTGGCGCTCCAAAGATGGAGACTATGGATATGTTTAGGTTTTTGTTTGGACGTTTGAGAAAATCCACCACCTCCAGAAGCAAATCGAGGGCTTCATCTAACTGCTCCTCGGTCAGGAAATTGACCTTCGATGCTCGTCCTCTATATTTTATTCATATTAAGATGTTGTCCTTTAGTGTTCAAAAAATAATGTTGTCCTTTTAAACATTATTGAATGTGCAACAGCTCTAGAATTGCATTGTTCATTTATTTTTATTATTATTTTTTGACAGTATGCATTGTTCCTTTATTTATTTTTTAAGATTAAAAGATATATAGAATATGGTATCACCGTATCAGAAACAATATGGTAAAATTTGTGTCAGAAGTCTGAGAGCCGTCCAATGGTGATCACAAAGACCCAAGAAAATCAAAGATTCTTCTTACAGCCTCAGACACTTACTTTACTTCTCACTCTACTAGGCCATTGATGGCTCTTATTGCATTGCATCTCATGAAGTTTGTTTATTTACTTGTTTATTCTGCACTCATATGCAAAACACATGCAAATTAATATTAAAAAATTATCAGCTTCTATAGCCTTTTACTTGTCTTCTGTTCAACCTTTTAGCCTTTTACAATAAGCACTTTCTCTATTTATTCCATATTAGTTTGTATTACGCTTTAAGCTTCTTGCCATCAAATTGATGGCTCTGATCGTAGCTCATGAAAATGTCTTCCAAGTTTGTTTATCTGATTATTTTGTACAAATTATGCAAATTAATATTAAGAAAGTATTATCAGCTTTTAGATTTTAAGAATATTGAATTCTCCATCCTTCCAAAAAATTTTAATCCACTTGGTCAATTTTCTGATTTATGACAGATGGGACTTGAAAATCTAAAGAGTTGAACATAATTGCAACTTGAACATAGTTGAACATAGTTGCAACTTAATAAAATATACTCTTTTTATTTATTTTTTATTTTAAAGGAAAATATGCTCTTTTTTGTATACGCGTGCAGCTTGTTAAAAGAAATTGCACAAAAGAGTTGAGATGAATAAGAAACTAAATTAACCAAAATAGGAATCGTGATGTTAATATTATTTTTCATCCGGTCTTGCACTACGGCACGAAATACAGTTACCCATCATTGACTTTTTATTTGAATAAAAAACTATTACGCAACAAAGAAGAATTAATTAAGTAAAACAAAACCACGATTGAAATATGTTTTAATGAGAAACTCCGCGTGGCCCGAAGAGGACATTTGGGCCAAGGAGAGTCTTTAAAAGAGTTGACTAATGACTTGTACACCTCTCCCGCCAAGTAAAAGCCGTTTTAACTAAAAATTATTAGTATTACAAGTTACAATCTCGCACCTGTGACGTGTCTCCGAGGATGTCGGAGTGGCCTTAGAGTTGATAACTTGATATGTTGACTGTTTCCCAGTGGCAATATAAGAAGAAAGTCTTTCTCGGGCGACGGAAAAAAAAAGTCTTATATTATAATATTCCAAAACGCAGAGGACGCACAAGTCCACAAAAATCCACAAGCAGAATAGGTAACATCAAGCCGCTCTCTGTCTATGCGCGTCTTGAAAACAAAAAAAAGGAACGGTTTATAGAGATGCTCTAATGGGCCTATATATCATCATTCGTAATGGGCCTAGTTCGGGGCCTTGGCCTATTAAAAGACAAAAACATGAGTAGCAGAGTAGAAGAAAGCAAACAATAAATATCTTCTTTAATCGGCCTAGTCCCAAGTTCTTGTCCACATTTAGAAGCAACAAGCACTTCTCCCTTTTTATTGGTGGAAATATCTCATGGATGATAATTCGTCTATTACTGTTTTGGTTGTAGAGAGTAGAGATCAAGCAAAAAAACAAGCCCAAAGATGAAGAAGAAGATGTATATATGTATATTACAAAAGCAAATAAATCATGCCAGAAACAACAACAACAGGAAGAAGAACGACAAGAGCAAGGAAACAACATCAAACAACAGCAAAAGAATAAAAAACGTTACAAACATGTGCAAACAAAGTGTGTGAGACAAAGACGGTGATGTGATGTGTGGCGGCAGCTAAAGAGCTTAGCTTCTCATTTGGAAGGTGGGGGAGTGAAGAAAGGGATGGTAGGAATGCTGGTGGGAATATTAAAGGGGAAGTTGTTTGGAATGCTAAATGGGAAATTAGGAATGTTGATTTGTGGGAAGTTTGGGATATTAATGGGTTGTGTTGGGTTAGGCAGAGAAGGCATCTGCGTGCTCGGTAATGGTGGAAACGCTGTGGGTTGAGGAAGTGTAGGCTGAGGAAGTGTTGGCTGGGGAAGAGAAGGAGGCAATGGTGGTGGCATTGTGGTTGTGGGAAGAGGTGGGAATGTCGTTGTAACCGGTGGCTGAGTCCCTGGTGTTGATTGGAGAAGATAGCGACTAGCAGAAAGACCTGTGAATAAGCTTGTGAAAGTCACTGCAATGACAAGGGATGATAACCAGGGAACCATTTTAGGGATATAGTGTTTGAGTTGTTGCAAGAGAGAGGGTTGTGTATGTTTATTGGGTTTGATTGTGAGTGATGATGGAACTTGTGTGCACTTATATATAGAGGAATTCATTAGGGTTTGAGGTTTGATGTGAATTAGGTGAAGGGAGGTTTGAAGAATTTGATTGTTGGTACAACTTACTAACAGTTACTTGTTTCACAAGAAAGATGGGTCACTAGAAGCAACTATGAAATTAGCACTTAATCTCTCTGTTGACCAACCTAAGACTACAAAATCATTGTTTCTAAAATCAGATAAGAAATCATGTTTGATATATTTAGTAGTATTATAACATAATATGAATACTACAAACATGTCCAAACAAAGTGTGTGAGATCACAGAAACATAGCAATGTGTTGTGTTGTACATTTGTTATTGGTTTAGATATAACTCATCTATTAAAGCAGAAACCACATTCATGACACAAGGGTCGGGGTCATCTTTGGCTTGAATTGTTTCAGATTTTAAAGAAGACTTCTTCACACATTAGTTCATATTTCTTCAATTGTTAATAATAATACTTAATTTAGCGATCGAATTTTTAGGCGTACGTCTTCTTTTCCCCAATTCTCTCCTCATACGTTACATTTAAAAAAATCTCCTTGTATAGGTTGGAGCTATATGAATCTGTATCATCAGAGAGAAAGATGTCTTTAGTTATGCTAATAAAAGTTTATAAAAGAAAATAAAAATATCAATTGACAATGGGTTATGATGATCATGTCTCCCTTTATAAGAGTTAGTCCTTAATCTTTCGATCTCACGGAACCCACCTCCGTATCAGGATTCATGAACTACAATCCCACTATCAGTTGACAATCAGTAGAAAGATTTAGACCTTATATATACCTGACGATATCTTTGATCATTACCGATACGGGACGGAGCAACTTTTTAACTTTTTTTTTGGCCCACTTTATTATAAGAACACAAATAAAAGTCCAATTACTTTGTTAGAGAGGTCCAGTTATAGCCTCTTTCAATTTTTATCTTTTTAATTTCAAATTATGAAGAAACATTGAACGTTTGACTTTGACAACGCAACAACGGTTAAAAAACAATGATCTCAAACGACCGAGTCATGAATTTATAATCCTCCAAGGCTCCAAGTTCTTGTTTTTTCTCAGTGTAGACTCTAAAACCAAACTCAACCTCCGATTATGTGTAAGCGGCGGCTGATTCTCATCAAACCAATGAGCTTTGGTCAAATTCGAAATATCCGTTTTGAATATTTTTGCTAGGAATCTTGATGTTTATTTTGAATACTAGTAAATAAGTGAGGCAAAGTTATAACAATTTTGATCTCAGAACAGAGTTTGCAATTTTGTTCTCTTTGTTTAGTTGAATCTATTTTGAACAAGTGTTCGCATCTCCAGTTTAACAACTCTCAGGAGGAGCGCACGTGGAATTGGGTTTGATCATTGATGGGAAGTGCCTAGTGATGTTCATGATTGTGTCGATACTTTGTTTTTCAACCAAGTGGATTGTTGCTTTGATTATAGGAAAAAAATAAGCAGAAAACCAAACCGAACAATAGAAAGGAAAAGATTGGAGAAAACTCAAGACCATATAACTTGCATCAGAAAGCTCAAGACCATATAAACTTGCATCACCTACAACTGAATTTTCAATTTATTCGGAGGTGTTGGTTATTTAGTAGTACTTTGTACATTAAAGTAAGATTCAAAAATTATTGCAATCAAAACAAGTTGCCCAAGACGATTAACTCTAAAAATCTGATAAATAAAAAAGGTTAAAGAACCTCAAAGCAAAATACCTTTATATACGGAATAAAAGTGACATTTGCTTCAAAATAGATACCAAAATAAATAATAACTAATAAGTTCGCAACAAGTACGGAACATTACAAAAGCACATAAGTAAAGATAGCTTCATTTTAAGCACATAGTTTGATCTTCTTAGTGGCTGGCTCATCTTCAGACACATGAACCTCACTTTCTTGTTCTTCTTCAGACCCAGTGTTTCCTTCAGAGCAGCTTCCAGAGTTCTCTTCATCTTCTTCCTCCAACTTTTTCTTCATCTCCTCTATCACATCCATCAGTTCCCTGTTCACCTGTTTTAAGACATCTTACGTTAGCACAAGCAATTACATTGAGATTACAACCAAAATGGCTTAGCTGCTATAATGTTGGTCAAACGTTGCTACACTAAGTTCACCAATGAACTAATATATGCAAAGGATGCTGCTTGCGACACATAAACAAAGGAGGAAGAAGAAGAAGAAGAGATTGTGTTACTGACCTGTGGGTTCTGCAGAAAGTCAGATATGTCGGTTGGGCAGCAAGGGCATTTCATGACGTTCTTCTGTGCACGTAGTGTGCGCCCACCTCTGCTTCTCTCCCTCACTTGAGTTATCCCAGCAAATCTACTTGTCAAGCACTCCTTGCAGAAGTTATCTCCACAAGGTGTTGTCACAGGAAAACTCATGACTTTCCGGCAAATTTGGCAGCCAAATTCTGTGTCAAAACAAAACCAGAAAACCAAAATGACGGTTCAGAAAGAAAGATCTGAGTATGAACAGAAACTAACAGCAACAGCATAGGAATGGAGTGCACAAACCTTTCAGAAATTTGTTCTTTTTGTTTCCTCCTGCCTTCATAGCTTTCCTTGCCCTCTTCTTCTCTTCAGGATCCATACCATCAAATGATTTTCTGCTAGCAGGTGGAGACTTCACCCACTTCCAACGACCCTCAGCTTCCTGCTCAAGTAAATGTAACATCGGGGGAAAACGTTATAGAAAAGCAACCAGAAAAAGAAAAAAAAGAGAGAGAGAGGCTGCACTTACATCAAAATCCCATGATGGGCTTTCCTTTCTCACGAACAGGTCAGTGGTCTGGTTGAGCTTAGTGGCCTGGTTGAGCTCTGTAACACAAGGCAACGGTCGTGGACGATCACCATGCTCATCACTGCAGTTAAATTCAACGTTGATCATATTTAAAAAAAATACAGAAAAAGACGGTTCAAAACATAAAAGAAAAAAAAAGTAAATCAAACCTAGTCCATGGAGCTGGTTCGTTATCACATCTGACAAAAAGGTAACGACACATCTTAAAGCCCTACAGAAAATAGAAGAGTTGAGTTAGGAAAATAAAAATCAGCTCTGCATAATTTAACAATTAGGATTATTATCCATATATCCAAACCTGTACTCCAGGATTTCGCCAGCACTTCTCAATCCTATAAACACCATCGTATCTCACTACTTCATCTTCAGGAGCATATGCAGAACGCACCTCCTTGTGAGACCTGAGAAAAAAATTGAAGACTAGATGAGACAAACAAATATATATTAATTCAATCAAGAAAAACACTTCACCAAAAGTTGAAGTAAGAATGGAGAAAGTAAGAAAGATTTGAACGCCCTAAAATTTTGCTCAGTATAACAGGAAAGTGTAACAGCTAACCTGATAACTCTAACAGGATATCCCATTTTGCAACTAAGCCTCAGAGCTGCATTAAACTTTGTAAACGTCTGATCAAAGGATTGATCTTTGTTGGTTCTCTTGTTCCCAGACAGATCTCTTCCTCCACTGCAAGACATTCTCACGTATTCAAAACAAAAAAGAGAAAGACAGCCAAGAGACTGGAGCAACGGTACTAAGTGACAGATACACAATAGTTATGTAAAACGAACCTTCCAGTGTAGAGAAACCATTCTCCATGATCTTCATCTTCCTCGTAGCCTCCAGAGATTACCACTGACTGAGCTCCATGAGCTGATTGCCCAGCAATGCCAGAAACATGCGGGAAGTGAGCCCCCCACTGGCGGCATTCTTGTCTGCCCTCCCAAGATTCTCCAACTAAAACTCCTTGATTTCTGGTAGGATCGTTTTCAGCTGGAATGGGACCAAAGTGATCAGGTGGTACTGTCACGTAGATCTTCCCACTGCATGCATTAGCCATGCCGGTTTTCTGGGCCCTCTCAGTAGTAAATGCTTTATCCGGCCTATCTTGGTTGCGGATGAATTGGTACGTCTTCGCGGCTGACACAGTAGTGCTTTTAGTAACCTTCGCCAGACGTATGGCAGAGACAAGAATAGCATTGATTCTAGGGTTATCAACCATCTTTTGCGGAATCCGTGCACGGCATGTAACACACGTAGGCTTCGCTTTAGCAGCCCATTTCTCAAAGCATCTGAGACAGTAATTGTGCCCGCAAGGCGTCTGCAAATAAGTTTACAAGAAAAGCCATTAGCAGTACTTAAATACTAATCATACTCGTCAAGAATACTATAAATGCAAACGGCGGTGACACAAATGGTAGGCAGAATCAAGTGAAAATGAACAAATACGTAATGAAAACGAAATCTAAGAGAGTATCTGTCGAAACTGAACAACCAAAATTCGATAAGATCAAACTGTACATTTCAATCAGAGATATTTAATCGCATAACATTATTAATCAAAACTAGTGACCATCAGTGATTATATTGACACAATCGCCACAAATGGTAAGCGGAAATTACTAAATCCAACAACAAAGTCTAAGAGAGAACAAAGCGGATTCAACAGATAAACATAATCACAGCCAAAACGAAGCAGTTAAAGGGAGAGAAGAGATCGAGAGAGAGAGAACGAACCGTGACAGGCCTTTCAGGCAACTGGAGGCAGATGGAACAGCTGACGTTTTTCCGAAGCGCCACCATAAAATCACCGTCGCCGTCCGATTCCTCCTTCTCGTCCACGACGGCTTTACCGCTCATCAGCTGCTGCCTCTTCTTCGCTTTCTGCGCCTCCGTCAAAGATCCGTCGGCTTCGATCGCGCGGATCGCCGCCACAAGGCCAGAGCCGTCGGAGATTCCGGAAGGCGGAGCGGGATCGACGACGCCGGAGCAGTCGGGACACTCCCACGACTGAGTGAGAGCGAGGGTTTCGGGAGGGGATAGGAGACACGACACGTGCCACGGCGTGACGCACGTGCTGCAGGTGAGACACTCCTCCGACGGGATCATCGCCTTGCATCGCATGCACACACCATCGCCGTCGCAGGGAAGTTGGATTTCACGAGCCATTTCTCGGAGATTTTGAGAGAGAGAGAGAGTGAGTGGTGAGTGGTGATGTTGCCGAGAATTTATGATGTGAGGGAAGAGAGGGAAGAGATTTGGGGGAAATAAGTAGAGGGAGATGGAAAGTTAAAGAGGCGGTTTTAAAATTTTTGGGGATGTGGGAGCGTCTTTTTTTTTAATTTTCTTTTTTTCATTATTTTCGAGCGAAACTGAGAAAAAAACTTTTAAAAAGATAATAATATCAAAAATAATCACTCATTTGGATAAGATCTTAACAAATGGCAACTCTATATTTTCATTTGTATTTGTTTACTGTTTATTTCGAATTTTTTTCCTTAAATTAACTTTTAAATATGTTATTTCTTTTTATTTTAATTTTTTTTTAAAAATAGTCTTTTAAAATTAAATGTTTCCAGATTTGCATAATTTATTATTTGGAAACATTGAATCTTTATTTTTACTGGTCAATATAAATTTTTGAAATTTAAAGTTTCTATTTTCTTAAAAGCTTCTAAGGTATATATATTTTCCATCCTAGTCAAAGTTTTCAAATTTTTTTTTCTAACAATGTAATATGAGATAATGCTGGCTTTCAGATTAATTAGTACACGTGGTTTGTCAGTTACAAAAACAAACTAGAGACGTGGTAGTTTAGTGAAACTGCTATTGACAAATATCCGTATATTGTATATTAAGGCTATGAATGGTAATGTCCATCCATAACGCATCCGTACTTAACGGTAACAAAAATTTCTACATATACCATGTATCTATATATTTCTATAACTGTTAAAATCGCACTGCACTTATACCGCTAGTTCCGTACCGCTCAAAATCCGTTCAACCTTCCTAGCCTAAAAGTTGAATTACATTTATATGTAAATATGTAACTACTAATTGTTAAAATAATTGTAAATATAAGTTTGCATTGTATTCCTTCTATTAATCGTACGGGGTCTCGGATAGTCAATCGTGTGCCATCAAATCAAAGGAAATTGGTTTCGTGGCTCGACGAGATTTCGTAATGATTACACCATTTGTGCTAGTCATAGAACCGAATGCAACGGTTGATGTCTAAACGGAGCATTAAAAATCTAAATTGTTTCATGCTGGCTTTCAGATTATAAAGTAAAATAAATTATTTGGATAAAAAAAAATTAGATGTTTCAAGTGGCTCGGTTGTAGAAAACTTTAATTATAATTGGAATGCACAAACAAATGTGAGATAGATTAGTCGACTATGAATGAGTGAAAGATGCTATGTTCTTGCACATATTTGGTGAATTATCATCACCTGCTTTGTGGTAATTTCAAAATTACATATTTAATATCTGTGAATTTCAAAATTAACTTTCAGATTTAGTTTGTGGTAATCTTATTTTGTGGATTTAACTACCAAGAATAACAGTAGACCGGTGATAGTACTGGAATGTTAGAGAAATTTAGTAATGTCTGCAGATATCTGAAATTTATTATTTTATGAATTACAAAAATTATATTGGAAGACAAAAAAGTTTTTATAATATTCTATTTATTTTGTAATTAATGAAATGTTTCCAGAAATCTAAAATTCATTAATTACAGACGTATCAAAACACATTTTAAATAATATATTTTAAAGTCGTAGATCACACCAAAAATATATTTTGCATATAATTGTGGCGTATACACGTGTAATACAATTAATTAGAAATAACATACATGTACATAATCCAAGGAAATTAGGACTATAAACTTATTTTGGTGGATAATGTTATTTTTAATGTAAATTTAGAAATAACTTTTGTTTAATAGAAGGAAACATTACACTCTAAGACAAAAAAGTATTATACCATTTTTTTTTATTTTGTCGTTAATGCAATGTCTGCGGATATCTGAACTTCATTTTTTACGGAATAGGAAAAGATGAAAAAAGTTGTTATAACATTCTATTTATTTTGTCGTTAATGGTCTCAATAAATCTAAACATCATTAATCACAAAATGTTTCTATAACTTTTATTTAATGGAAGGAAACATTATACTTAAGACAAAAAATTGTTATACCACTCTTTTTATTTTGTCGTTAATGCAATGTCTACGGATATCTTAACTTCATTATTTTTACGGAATATGAAAATTAGACTTATAAGATGAAAAAAGTTGTTATAACATTTTATTTGTTTTGTCGTTAATGACACGTCTCCATAAATCTAAACTTCATTAGCTACAAAATGTTTCTATAACTTTTGTTTAATGGAAGGAAACATTATATTCGAAGACAAAAACGTGTTATACCATTCTTTTATTTTGTCGTTAATGCAATGTCAGCGGATATCTGAACTTCATTTATTTTTTACGGAATAGGAAAATTATACTTAGAAGACAAAAAATTGTATAACATTCTATTTATTTTGTCGTTAATGACACGTCTCCATAAATCTAAACTTCATTAATTACAAAATATTTCTATAACTTTTGTTTTATGGAAGGAAATAATATACTCGAAGACAAAAGATGTGTTATACATTCTTTTATTTTGTCACGCGTTAATGCAATGTCTGCAGATATCTGAACTTCATATTTTACGGAATAGGAAAATTATGCTTAGAAAACAAAAAAAAAATTGTTATAACATTCTATTTATTCTCTCGTTATTGACACGTCTTCAGAAATCTAAACTTCATTAATTAAAAAATATTTCTATTACTTTTGTTTCATGGAAGGAAACATTATACTCGAGGACAAAAATGTGTTATACCATTCTTTTATTTTGTCGTTAATGCAATATCTGCGGATATCTGAATTTCATTTTTTTTACTAAATAGGAAAATTATACTTAGAAAAGAAAAAAAAAGTTGTTATAACATTCTATTTATTTTCTCGTTATTGACACTTCTTCAGAAATCTAAACTTCATCACAAAATGTTTCTATAACTTTTGTTTCATGGAAGGAAACATTACACTCAAGACAAAAAAATGTGTGATACCATTTTTTTTATTTTGTCGTTAATGAAATGTCTGCGGATATCTGAACATCATTTTTTTACGGAATAGGAAAATTATACTTAAAAAACAAAAAAAGTTGTTATAACATTCTATTTATTTTCTCGTTATTGACACGTCTTCAGAAATCTAAACTTCATTAATTACAAAATGTGATCAAAGCACGTTTTAAATATTATATTGTAAGGTCGTAGATCGCACCAAAAAATATTTTGCATATAGTCGTGACATATACACGTGTAATTAAATTAATTATGAATGACATACATATACATAATCTAAGGAAATTAGGATTATAAAGTTATTTTGGTGGATAATGTTATTTTGAATGTAATTACTTTTATAGTAAATTACCTTTTATGTTATAAATATTTCTATAACTTGGAAAACATCATATTCGAAGACAGAAAATGTGTTATACCATTTTTTTTATTTTGTCGTTAATGCAATGTCCGCGGATATCTAAATTTCATTTTTATGGAATATGAAAATTATATCGGAAGACCAAAAAGTTGTTATAAGATTCTATTTATTTTTTTTGTTAATGAAACGTCGTCTCCGGAAATCTAAACTTCATTAGTTATAAAATTTGATCAAAGCATGTTTTAAATATTATATTGTAAAATCGTAGATCACACCAAAAATATATTTTGCATATAATTGTGACATATACACGTGTAGTTATAAATTAATTAAGAATGATATACATGTACATAATGCAAAGAAATTGTACATAAATTTGTTTCAGAAGATCTAGTTAGTCATCATCTCTACATTATAATTTGAGAAATCAAAGTACATTACATTACATAAAAATAAACTTAACATAAAATGCAACTAAAAATAATAATCAAAAGGTAAGTTTAATTAATTATTAATAATAAATAAGTCTAAAAACATTTAGGATCCAGTTAACAACACACTGATTTTACAAATTCCATTAACCCTCATATTTATACTAGTTATAGCTAAATGCTAGATATCTTACTTATATCTTCTCTTTTTTGAATAACCAGGGATTAATCCGTTATATTTTCTCCTTTTATGAATAATCAAAGATTAATGTCGAGCGACGCCTAGTTACCTTTCTGATTACTTCCATGCATGTCACAGCTTTAATAAACGATTGTACACTAGTACACTGGATGAAATCTAATCTTTAAGTGTAAAAGTGATATATGAGATGAACAATCTGCAACCCTTTACAAATTTATTAAAAAAGAAACAAAATCTGAATTCTGATGTGAAAAAAAAGAAACAAAATTTTGAATTCTATCTTAACATCTGATTCTGGTCAAGGAACTCTTCATAATTAGAAGATCCACTAGAAGAGTCGCTTTCGTATCGATCTTCTTCCTTAGGAGATAGAGTAGGCGAGAGTTGGAGCTTCTTAGAACCTACAACACAACACAACAGAGAAACTTGTTTCTTGGTTTTTGCAACTTCATAGATAATGATTTTACTAAATATATAAAAAAACCAAACCTTTAGTAGTGTTTTGGTTTTGGAACTTCTTAGAGTGACGCCTGATGAGTTTCTTAGCTTTAGTAATCGTCAATTGTCTTGCAAAAGGAGAGAAGTCTGATTCATTGTCACTCCACTCCCCTGGGAAGCTTTCTTCTGTCTCTCCTCTCATTGTTCGAAGCACGAACTTCTTCGCCTTTCGTCTCTGTGTGTTGAAAATACCCCTAATCGACGTGACGAAACCATCACCTGCATTGTCACCAGGACGCTTCACCCATGCCCCTGAATCTTGCTCTGAACTCCCCGACTCGTCTTTGTCTCTCAAACCAATCTCATCTTTTGGAACATGAGTCTTGTCTTTGAACTTCTTCATCTACAAAATACCATCAAAACGAACAAGACTCAGTGACACAACAACACATATTGTATTTTCATTGCTGGTTCGTGTATAAAATGGTCTTACTTGCATTCCCGTTACTGACTTGAGGACTCCCCATATTATGTGCTTCTTAACTCGAGAGAAGAGTCTCCTCCAAGTGCCGCTGAATTCAACTCGATGAAATGTGTCCATCAACAGCTTCATATCGTTTACAACAAATCTTGATCCCTCGTAAGTGATCAACAATTCCACCTAGCTCAAAAAAAACATATTACAACGATTAAATTTATTATGGAAACTTTTGCTTAAGATGAGTTAAATCATGAAGTGACAATACCTGACTTATCTTGATGGTTTGGAATTGCATTATCTTTTGCGGCCTCGCTTTCTTGTCTTCCAGTGACTTCTCCGTCTTCTTTTCATCGTTAACCGAACGTCCAGCCTTGGTAGTTTTTGAATCCTTGAGCTTGTTCTTTGAGGATTCACCCTGATGTTCCATGGACTGTAGAACAAGCTCATTAGCTACAGATTCCGCCACCGTCTCTTCCCATGTTCTGTCAAAAGAAGATGTTCTTCTCAGTTCTGGCCCTGCCCCTGAGCTACGGATCGATCTTGACTTTGGGTTTTGACCCTTTGAACTCTGAAACCATTTCAAGAAAATACGTAAGAAGAAGATTACAAGAGATGACATGAATGTAAGAATAACAAAGAGAGAGCAGCAACAAAACTCACCTGGCCTAGATCAGATGCAGAGAGCAACGCTGCAGCTTCTTGGGCGAACGAACCTTTCCTGACTCGCCTTGATCCTGCCGTTGTTGACACCTTCCAAACTTCCTGCGAGACAAAATACAAGCATGAGTCATAGCTGCTCAGCAACAAGCTATGTCCCATATAGCGAGTAAAAGGATAAACAAACAAACCTCTCTTCTCTGGGAATGTTGCTCCTCTCCTGGGAAGATATACTCCCACATCATTGTGTACATCGCTTCTGTCAAATGGATTTTCAGAGGATAGATTTCGACCTGTCAAGCAAACACAAGAAAACTTCATTTTAACTGATAGAATATATATACTTCAGTCTTTGCAATAAGCTCAAGCTTCTTGACTCTTCTGGTGTCATATTATTAGTTTCTAACAGAACATATAAGATAAAGGACTTGCTTGGAACAGTTCATAAGGAGCTTGTCCGTCTTTTGGGATTCCTTGTCTTGCATCTACCTGTAACATCACTTTCCTGTATCCAACAAATTTAACACTCAGATGCGGTAAAACTTTCTGTTACTTCACAGTGACTTTCTACGGCTAACAAAAATTTACAAATGTGAGAGCCAATATTATAAGAAAGGAACTCACTTGCCCCATTCTGGAGGAGGATTCCATGCAGAAAGAACAGTATCAGACTTGGCATTAGGCAAACAGTTCCGCAGGACAAAGTATCTTGTTGTGAATTGAGCAATCCCAATATCTCTCAAGTCCCGGTTAAAATCATAAATCTGCAAGTAATATCAAACATTTTAGAGACTTTCTTTCCACAAAAAAAGATAGAGAAACAGAGTCAAGAGTCTAAAAAGAACATCCAAAGCTGACAAGTAACAACATTAAATCGAAGAAAAGCTTATGTTCAATGATAAGTCGTTGATAAAGATCCAGAAAAAAGCTTGGCGGGGATCAAGAACGGACTTACCATATTGTCTATTTCAACCTCAGCGAATGTTTTGCCATCTAAAAGCATAGACCAAACGACTTTGTTGATTTGCAAAGAAATGCGCATAGCAGAGGATGGTCTTTTGTTCTTATCTTTCTCCAACAACCTTAGCTCTGCAGCATTCTTCACAGAGATCCTCAGTGCTGTATAAGCTTCTTTCCTAAATTCTCGCACATCGAGATACGCCTTCCTCAATTCCTCCACCAATATTGGCCTCCCACAAGTGATCATCCAGTCGCTTTTCTTTTCAAGATTTGAGTTTCCTGAGTTACTCTCGTTCTGCGTCAGTTTCCTTATATCATCAAGAAGCAACATCCTAACCCTCTCTTTCTGTTCAAGTTCGATTTTCGCAAGTTCCACTTCCTCGACGCCATCAGGAACTACTTCATCTATTTCCTCTTCAGCTTCATCTTCTTCTTCACCAGAAAGTTTCAAACTGTCGTTCTGAGGCCTGAATATAGTTATAAGATATAATCAGGGAGCTACATTTTAACCACAAAAGAAGTTTTGATAACTTGCACGCAGCCTACACTTACTTTGGTAACCTTGCAAACAAAAGATTGGACAAAACATCCAGCATAACTTGAAACTGACGTGATGTCATGGACGCTGTAATATTACGTGAACTGAAAGTAAGCTCTTTCAGTGGCTTCACCTGTAGTATATAATGGCAATATATAAGTATCTCTCATTCAAACAGTGTTTAGAGAATGTTGCAGAAGTACACAAAAGGTTTTACCTTTAGGTCAGGACTCACACCTTTGTGCCTGGTGTATTGAAAGTACATGTCACACGGCATGAAAACCCTTTCAAGAAGTGCACCAGTACGCTTTGCCTTCGGGGAGCTTCTTCTAATCTTTGGTAGCCACTGCACTCCGGCTCCTGGATCGACATCTGTAGGTGCTACATGAGCTTGTACATGCTCCAACATCATGGACACTTCCATGCGTGTCCACGTCAAGTCAGTGCCATCATTTTCAGGAGTAGTATGATCATTCTCATTTTGAACCGCCTTCTCAATCATGTCGTACCCAACATGAACAACCGAGTGAAATGATCGTGCCAAAACACGCCCACTAGCAGCAGCGAGTAAGAACCTACCCTGATAAGGTGAATGAATTATCTTTATCAGAACCATATGAGAAGTTAGTACGTTGTTAATATTCTCAAGTTTAACCTATACTTACATTTACGTCTTCTGAATGGAGATTGAACTGTGGCTCAATAACGTTCACCATAAAATGCCGAGTTCCATCTTCTTCTGAACCATTTGAATTGCCGGTCTTTGTGGCTTCTGCACCGAGACAGATAAACATGATGAAGCATAAGATTTGCTTGCAAACACACAAATAAAGGAAAGAACATATTGAGGGGAGTCATCAGCAAGACTTACCAAGTGGGAAAGATGCAAAGTTCTCTGTTTTAATTGGTTCTGACGAAGGTGAAACAACTTCCACAGGTTCCTTAGATTGGGAAGTGGGATTTTCCTCTTGAGGAGCTTCGGTTTCAGACTGCTTCTGTTTACCCTCAAGCAACTTTCTCTGAGCATACTGACGTGATGGAGAAGGCTTAGGTGGTTGAAATGCTTTGGACATCCCACCAACAAAAGCCAAAACAGCATCTCTGTTCCCTATGTTCCACAATAGTTTGAGACCATAGACAAAGATACGCTGACAATTGTCAGCTATCACGACATTGTATCCATCATCATCGCTCGGATCCGAATGTGAATTATCCTCATTTTCACTATCTCTCTCATTTGTAGGTTTAGCATCAACTTTCTCACGGTATATTTTCCCTTCCTCTTTCCAGACCATAAGTCTTTCAGGGTCAGCCTTAGGGGCTTGCCTCCTTATCGTGAAATAATCTGACGAAAACAGAAACCCGTCGTCAGGATGCTTCTCCGGGGAATCACTTCCATTTTCATGACTAGCTTTACTAGTTGATCCAGATTGTGAGCTTGTCCTCGTCACCTGAGCTGTCTTAGAGCAATCTTGATCTAAAAATATAAAGGCTTTAGGCACATGCAGGTCTATTCCTTGGTACACTGGATCAAGAGTCTCACGCTTGCAATCAAAAGTGAATTCTTGGTTGCCACGACTGAAGCACATTTCATATTTCAGCTTGGTCATGTTAAACGTCAAGCCTCTTGCAGGGTTATCAGGATCCAGAGTCTTATGCTTTATACTGATAGGTGAAACATCTAGGCGGAGCATATACTCTGTCATCACTCTGTCTAATGACAAGTTCCCTGATCTTGGGATTCTTGGAACTCCAAAGCGTGGCCATCGAGAGAATGTGCGAAGCTTGTAAGGAGGAAGATAGTTCAGGTTCCAGAATCTGATCAGCCATGCCAAATCATGAGCACCAATGTTTATCGTAGGTGGAGGAATAGACGATTTCTTAGGCTTACACTCGGATCCAGATGGGTTATGTCTATCAGGTCTTAAGGAGAAATCAAACCGTAGTGACAGAGAAGTTGACCTAAAAGGATCATAGATATACTCACGAGCCTTACCTTCAACAGGTAAAGCAAAGAGGTAATGATTAAACGGACTGCCGGACTCGCATTCCCAATCCATCCGGACTTCAAGACTGAAACGTGGAGCCTCAAGGAAAGGGTAGCTTGTTGGACAAGGCGGAGAGGTTGGATAATGTCTAGCTAAACTTTCGAAACTGGTCATGAAAATCTTCATGTTGTCAGCAGAGAAGTGCACACGACCGTCTGATTGCTGGATTTCCACGGAGGCAGAAGTCATCTCAAGCTTGTCGTGCTTTTCATAAGGGTCCGGAGAAGCAAGAACAATCCACTTTGTCTTGGAAAATGACAAGGTTACGTTTCCATGGATGTAATTTCTCATTTCATCCCACCATGGTAAACTTTTCTCCTTCTTGGGAGGTTGAATGAGGCCAGGACCCTTGAGACTTAGATTAGCTCTACGAAGAGCCACGGTGAAGGCATAGCTTATATCAGCAAGTACTGGTTCATATCCAACTCCAAAGGAGACCTCTCCGTTCTGGAAATGTAATGGCAACTCCAAGTATGTTTTCATTGCAGGTGTTGTTCCACTAGATGAACGAAGCATCTGCACCTTTCTCCATCTTCCTACGTACACTTCGTGGAGTACTTGAGGCTGAAAAGCTGTTGCCTATGTCAAAAGAACAAGAAACAAAAAGGTCATGAGTAAGAGTTACAAAACCTAAAAGGGAGCGCAAAGAGTTAAGAAGAGAGAAGGGTTAGTCTTATACCTGCTGAGCTAACACAAGACGGCCTTCGCATTTACCCAAAGCTGTTGCTAGCAGAGGAAATGTGTAATCTCTTATTTGAACAGCAAGAGTTCCAGCTTTTAACACAAGATTGCTTCCATAAAGCCTTGAAAAAGGTATGTCTTTTTCTTGAGCTACAGGATCAAGATTCTTGACCATTTCTATCATCCCAGCTTCACCACCACCAATAGCAGTTAAACTAAGATCCAAATCAGTAACAGAAACAGAAAGAAGAGATTTCCTTGAAGCGCTCATCTTAAAACCAGCCTGAAACCCTTCTTTACAAGCACCTGAACCATCTGAAGGTTTTAAGCTTTGACAAGACCTGTAATACGAATCAAACGATTGTTTATATAACTTTTCATTCATCTTCTGGATAATCTCAGGATCTTGCACGTCGATTTCTTCTCCCTCGAAAGAAATCTTCTTCTCACCACCTTCCTCTGACTCGTCTCCCCCAGTTTTAGGAATCTGGTTTCCACTAGATATCAATTCATCAAGAAACTTGGACCTCACGGCTAACTCAGACGCTTCTTTCCTCATCAGATGATAATGTTCATCAAGCCAACCTTGGAGTGGTTCTTCCTCAATATCAAATACTAACTTCCGAATGCCGAATCTTACACGTCCAAACTTTTTGGAACCTGGTTTTTTGTTTGATGTGGAGGAACTTTCCTTTTTGACAGGACAAACGAGTTTGTTCTTGGCGTTGGTTACAAGCTTCAGAGCCCTAAGCATTTCTTCGACAGCATCATCGATAGCACGGAGTTGTAGCCTGAAGGGCATACATATCTGCATATCAAGTCCTTGAACTACCCAATCCCATGGAGTTCCTGTTGTTGCTGTAGCGTTTGATGAAGTCGTAGACAAGCTCGGTATTCGTGATATCTGTACACGACTACTTTTGAATATCCTACAATCACAGAAACTAAGCATGAAGCCTTCCAAGAGTACACCGATACGAACATTCTCAGAGAAAATCGACTGAATCTGCACCTCAGCCTCAACACCATCCCCTGCCTCAGCAGATATCTTTAACATCTCTACATCAACAGCGAATATAGATTCCTTCTTCTTTTGCTTATCAACAGAACTCGAACTTGTAGTAGTTGGTTCTTCCTTTTTTCTATCAGCATCTTCAGGGTTTATGTTGCCTTGTTGCTTAAGTTTCTGAGTTAATACCAAAGACTTCATACGCAGACCAAGCTCAACCAGTGATATGTGCACATCAGGCTCCCATCTAACGACAATGTTAGAGGCACTAAAGAGAGAACATATTGCAACTTCCTTAACACCACCATTACGTCGTACAAACTTAGCGTTTTGTATGTCACAAAGTGTCATCCTTGAAACTGGATGAGGTTCGTCCAAAAACTCCTGGTAAACCGATTTTGCGCTCTCGAGTTCAACTTGTGTAGACTGAATCTCCTTGTTTAGAGTAAAGCCGAATTTGAGTAACTCAAACGAGAGCAAGTACTTCAGCTTCTCATGTTCCTTGGACAAGTTAGAGCTAACGCTAGCAGTTCGAGGCGTACCATCAGCCGAAACACTAATTACAACTCTCCCACCTTGTGATCCGTAATTTACACGTTTAGGATCGTCAATGACTGTATTGTCCAGGTTCGAATCTCCAGAGAAGTTCAAAGAGAAACGTTCAACATTTAGTTTCAAGAGTTGAGTTCCTCTTCCAGATGATGGCTTCTTCGGTCTATTCGCCGCACCTTTCTCTTGCGTGTTCTTGTTACTAGCACCCTTTAGACATTTGATGAAAGCTTGAACCAACATTGCGTTTACGACAAGGGCTTCTATGTTCTTGAAAGAAAACAACAGAGCGATTTCAGATACGTCAACCACCATTGTTTGTTTACCTAGAGAACCATCAACCTCCTCCTTCTTGCCACTTTCCAGTCTGACTTTTCTTATATTGATCAATGAACTTGGAGCTGAATCTAAACCAAAGAGGCTTTCTTTTAAACACCCTCCTTGTTCGTCAACCATGCATAAACTCAGTTCATTAAGCTCCATTTGCACACATGTTCCCCTACTTGACATATTACTTGCAGTGACCAGTAATGAATCTGAGTAGCACTGCAAACACATATGCAATTCGAAAATCAAGTTTCTGAAGGTTGAGAGATTCTTGCTAAACCTTGTTAATGCTAATACTTACTTGGTATATAGGAGAACTTTCGGTATTATAAACCACAATCGTTGCATTGGGGACTGAAGTAGCACATTTCCATACCACAGCCTTAGAACCAGTAGATTCTGGTTTTGCAATGTTAGGTTTTTCCTCTTTGAGAACTATCTTTTTCGTTTTGGAGAAATGCAAACGCAACAACGGCTCAAATCTCTTCACTATAACCTTGCACATTATACCTCCCAGCTTAATCTCAACCTCGGCTTTAACAGGTACAGATTCCTGCGAGCAACACCATATCATGTAAAGGAGGATACAAACATTGTATATGCAGTGTTTTCTAACCATTTTCGACAGTGTTAAAAGCAGCGAAAACAAAGACGTTTGTCTCTAAGTCAGAGGACTTACTTGCATTGGACAATACACCTTAGAGGAAACTTCAAGTTTTGACATCTCCAAGACAGAAACTTCAGATTCTCTAATAAGCTGAAATGAAAATGAAACTTAAAGGCAGCATTAGAAGATGGTACATCAAAAAAGGATAATTTTCAATGGATTGTTAGTAAGAAAACTTCTCATTTAAATCACATACATGCATCTCTCGGAGTTCCATGACAACATCAATACATGGTTCTTCCTTGCCATCTTTACGGGATTGAGATTTGGTACTTCTCAACTGAAACCCTGTCATGCTATTCGCGACAGAAAAATCATGTTCTTGATGCACAAATCTGATATCAAGCTTTGACAAATCAAATGATACCTACCACATAAAGTCAAAGGCAAGGGTAAGAACTTTAGCTTATGAAAATTGACTATACACCAATATGCACTAACACCTTTTTCTAGAAGCATATATTAATCTTAATTGTTGCTAAATGTAGCTTCATGAAATGTAATTTCTTAGCAACTCTAAGTTTGTATAGATATAATCAGTGTAACAAAATGATTAAAAACAAAAATTCTGAAAGATACTTGAAGACTTGAAGTGATCTCAAGCTTAATAAAAAAAAGAAATTACTCACTTTCTCAGGGAATTTTGAAGCATGCTTTGCAACCAAAACATTCACTGGTTGCTTCGGAGGTTTTTCTGAAGCTGCGTGACTAGAACTTGATCCAATCACTTCACCAGTGGAAGTAGCACTTGTTTGGGATTTTTTTTTCGTCAACATCTTCTCATTGAGGTTAAAAACAGTATCAGATATATCTACTTCGACGTTCTTTATACTTGACGTTGATTGTCTGCTCCAACAAGATCGCAAAAATAACAGCCATGACCATCAAGATATACATGTAAATGGGGCTTACTATTATAGATAAGAAAGTACCTATTATGACCAAATTCGCAGGAGAAGGAAACTTTTTCGCAATGAAAAGAAGAAGAAGAAGAAGAAGGTCCCTCTGCGATTTCGGAAGATGTTTGCTTAGCGAGGAAAGTTTCACTGTTCATCTCAGGTGAACGAGTGGAAATAACATGTGGTTCACCAATCTGTACAATTATCGGCAAGAGGTACAGTTTGAGGAAAAAACTTGCTGATCCTCTGTCCTTAGATAAATCAAGCTCAAGCTCCTTGATCTCTGCTCTAGCTTTAGGTGTCTGCAGTTATTTGCAAGAGGAAACAAGAACAACCATTACAAGAAAGATAACGTTTCACCTAGTCATTGTAAATCTTCTATAAAGAACATGGTAACATAAGCACTTAAAGCTAATATATGTTGCCTTCTGGTCAATATGTTACTACTATATATTTCTAATAGCAAGTGAATAAGAACTCATCAAAATTAACTAAGATCATTGCTAGTGAATCTTTTAACTATGAGCTCATCACTATCATTCACAAAGCTTTCATTAAAACGTACCTGCACAATGATATTTGTCATAGAGACCGAAAAGAATCTACCAATATTAGCGAGTAGCATCAACTTCCCTTTGCCACCAGAGCCCGGTTTGCGAGTTTTTGGTTTACGAGGACGTTTACTCGAGTTTGAGGGCGGTCTAGTAACGATTTTAAGATCACATATAGAGAATATCACTTTAGGATCTTGGATAAAAGCCGTGGCACAAAGCTCAACAAGATATTGGCTTAGATTCGCTTTAACTTCTCCAATGAATATAGATTCGATAGAACCCTGTAAGTAACAAGAAACATAGATTCGAGTAGTAAAAAAAACCAGAGTTAAAGATGAATTTGTTTGATTTTCAACTTATAAAAATAAAAACCAAACAAACCTTCTTGAAATGCAATGCAATATCTTTCAAGCAGTTCCATCCATCAAACTGAAAACCGAAAGTTATTCCAGCGAAATGCTTGAGAATCCATGGGAGTGACCTATTAGAGTTTGAGGTCCAAAAGGTCAAAAACTCGACTAAAATGATTGGAGACACCAGCAACTAGATCAACATCAACACAGTTTGATATTATTAAACTAAACTCAAATCAGAAAGCGGCAAGACGGTGAAAGCGAGGATTGAGATGATTGTGAACATCAACATAGAGAAAAAGAAGAGCACGTACTTGAAGAAAGCCCAAACGACGGCGACGATCACAGCGATCACGGTCACCAAGATAAGCATGGTTCCAGTGAATGTTAGCTTCGTGTTTTGTCCTAAAATATTATAAGCCTAACCATAAGACCAAAACGGTCTGATCTCAACCAGAAATTCTCCAAACTCAGAACAACAGATCTGTGATCAACCCAAAATCAAGACACATAACCTTTGATAATCCTTTCGAAAACAAATCACATAAAAAGCTCTATGATTTTGGGATTGCGACCATTGAAATTCTCTACTGTTACACGATCATACTTAAATGCTGCTATTAAATTCAGATTTTCTTAATTATAGAATATCATCATCACATAGGGAAAGAAAGTAAATGAATCTCGAATCTCCAGAGAGGGAGAGAGAAGGGAAAAGAAAAAAAAATGTAAGAAAAAAAAAAACTAAAAACGTAAATTTGAGGTTACAAAAAACACAATTCTCCAGAAATAATAGTACAATCATCCAACGACACTGCACGTCTTCCTCCTCTTTAGATCTTTCTTACAAACTCGCACGTGTGACGTGTCACCGAGGATGTCGGATAGGCCACTGTTGACTTTTTCAAATTTTCCCACTTTTAAAAGTCTTTCCCGGGTGTGGAAACAAGTCTATAGTATATATTTGAATATTTGAAATTAACAAAAGGATTATATGACACTATACGTTTTTTTTTCCGTTTATGATTGATTATCTTAACTTAAGATTCACGGATTTTTTTTTTTATCAACTATACACAAATATGACATATATAACGAGTGTAGACGTATGGCAAAAGAGTTATTATATTCAGAAAGTTCCTACCAAAACAAAAATAAAGGAACTTGAAAGTTAAAACTGAAAAACTTGGAGAATATTATATTTTTATTGATCTATTTAGTGAGAAATTCAATAATCGGAGTTGTAAGAATTTGTATAGTGCCCTACAACTGCAACATAAAAAAAGATAAAACCGTTAAAGGAAGCAAATACAAGATCATATGTCTGTAGATACGAAACCCTTCAGCAAGCATTGGAATGCATGGAGACACACGCGATAGCAGCTACATTAACTTGTTTTACGGGTTGGAAAGAGGAAGGAATATATCGTGGCCCTAAGGAAGGGGCTCGATATGAAGGTCTACACAAGGTGCTAGTGATGGAATGCCTAGAAGTAAAGGGGAAATCGTAATCAAATGCAAAGCTACTGATAGAATGCCTAGAAGTAAAGGGGAAATCGTAATCAAATGCAAATCCACTGATGGAATGCCTAAAAGTAAAGGGGAAATCGTAATCAAATGCAAAGCCACTATCAGTACACAAACCAGTAATGAGAGATATATCTTGGTATCTACAGATGTGATGTTGCTGGTTATTGGTGGCACAAGAGAAAAAGGTGACGAGTATTCGTGTCTGAAAAACCGCAACACCTTCTTTTGGAGTTCTTCTTTGTTGACGTGAAGATGAGCCGTGAAGCACCAAATTTCAAAGAGTTGACCAGGCGAAAAAAGAAGAACAGCGAGTTCAGAGTTAGTTGTTTTGCATCTTAATTGATTTCAACATTTTTTTTGTTATGTTAATGTTCTTTTTATTTGCATACATATAACTAGGTCAATTATAAAAAAGATTGATCCCGTGGATCTCAAGGTGGGATGTCTACAGTTCCAGTGCAACGTTTTGGACTGCCTTAAGTGAATTCAAAAATTGTGCATTTTTTTTATTGAAGACCATACAATGATAACAGTATAGAAAAACATATGTTAAAGTTTCATAAGATTTTCCAACTTCATAAAATGTTTATAAAAAAATAAAAAAAAATTTATTATTGAAATATAACTCCTTTTGCATTTTTCCTCCATAATCAACTATTAAACCCGCATAGTCAAGTTTTTCAACCATAGATGTCTGAGATCAAAACTTGACTGTAATGACTTTTCAATTTCCCTACAAAGATAGTGATTGACAATTTAACTTTAGAGGCTGTTGTGGCTTTAGATTAATTTTAAAGTCTTTAAAGCTCATTTTTTCCAATCAGACTTTAGGAGTTCTAAAGTCCTTAAAGCATTCCTTAAAAATTCTACAGCCAAAATAACTGATTTTACTCTTAACGTAGCTTGTTTTTCTTAAAGCTAACTAGGGATTGGCCCACGCTACGCGTGGGTTGTTTTCATATAGGCGTGGGCGTTCGGGTATCCATTCGGGTTCGGTTCGGGGGCAATTCGGGTTCGGGTTTTGAAATACCAAAATTTTAGCCCCATTCGGGTATTATGAATTATCGGTTCGGATTCGGTTCGGGTTTTTTCGGGTTCGGGTCGGGTTTAGTAACACATGTAAAATCCAGTAACACCCGAAATAATTTCTGTTTCGGTTCTATTTCGGGTTTTGGAACCCAAAATACCTATTTCATACGAAAAAGTACTTATTTTATCAAATTTACAAGGCTAAAATTAAACTTAAAACTGATATTATGAACAATTACTCTAAGAAAAATGCTAAAATCAAATTACTAAACATCAAAATGAAAACAACACCAACATCATCTCAAAAATACAATTATAAGCTGAAATATTAATTGTATTTTGAGTATTTTGAATTATTTTAAGTATATATATATAATTAATATTTTTAGAAATATAATTATATATCGGATATTTTGGGTACCTGTTCGGTTTTTGGTTCGGTTCGGGTTCGGGTTCGGATTTTGAAATACCAAAATTTAAGCCCCGTTCGGGTATTTTATCGGTTCCGGGTTCGGTTCGGTTTCATTTTTTTCGGATCGGTTCGGTTCGGATTTTCGGGTTCGGATATTTTGCCCAGCCCTATTTTCATATATGATTTTCTTTTTATATTAATTAAATTTTAATTTTATGAGTAGTTAATCAATATTTGTATTTTAAATTTATCTTTAATTAACTAATGTTTTTATTTTCTCCTTAAAAGTTATTTGATTCAACGATCATATTAAAGTATATATTTAACAATTTATTCATTATATATGTGTAGGATAAATGTGAGCGAGAATATGTCTTCAAAATTGCATATGTTTTATATTTTTTTATTAAATTTTTTACGCAATCTTCACATTTTTATATGTTTTTAAAAATTCCATATTTTTAATGCATATAATTTTTTGTAATGATTTTATAACAATATGTACTATATTTATGTGAATAAATAATTAATGTAATATTGTTTTAAAATTTTTTAAAGACACAAATAGTAGTAAAAATGATAAATAGTATGTTTCAAACTAAAATGCATGAAAGAAATCATTATATTGTTGTTAACTAAGATTTTTTCTACAAATATTAATTGAGGTTCAAAAAAAATCGTACACTTATCCGTTAAATAATAGTTTATGCATATTTTATGTTTTTAGTTTAAACTACGGTGTAACTACGGTGTTTTTTTCTTAATTAAAAATTCATTTGGATCTCATTGTGATTCTAATATTTGAGTAATGTAGCCAAATTGAATTAACTTAATTATTATAGTCAATAAATATAGTGATTTTCTCAAATTCCAAAGTTTTCTAATCATATAAAGTCATGTTCTATATATATTATTTTCTATATAAGTTTAGATTGTCTAAAATTTTAGGGACAATTTGCTGAAAGGCAAGATTTTAGACTAAAATTAGGAGAACAACAAAGAGAAAAAATGGTTTGCAAAAATGTTATAAGGGTACCCAAAAAAAATGATGTGGCATGTTCTTTTGTGTTGCTGAACGTACACATGCGCGTGGGAAAGACATAGAAAGATACTTAATTGAAGTGGAAGATGTGATTATTATTCACATGTGAATGAAGAACAAAATGAATAATAAATGCAGGCTTTCGAAAATTAAAAGCAATATGGAGTTAATGAACTTACTGAAACAGAGTAAAGAAAAACAATATGTGGCTGTAGTTTGTCGTTTAAATATTCTATGCAAACATAAATCATCCATCTATACATATATATATCGATGCAAAGTATATTATTAAGGTTCACGTTTCTACCATGCATCTACACTTTTTACATGTTTATATTAATCACATGCTATATATTTTGATATCAGATACTTATGTTCCATATTTTAATGAATATGAACGTAATATGAATTGTTTCCATGCAAACAAACAACATACATCCTTATGTATATGTATCCAATGCAAAAGTATATGTTTACGTGTTGTTTATATTAAATACATGTTATAAATTTTGATAACACGTACATATATTTCCACGTCAATAAATATGTATGTAATATTAATATATTCCATGCAAACGCATAATATATACCACTATATATATGAATCACATGCAAAGTATATTAGTAAGGCTCATTTTTTACTTAGTAGTATGCAAATATTTAGCATACGTGGGCAATTCTGGTGTTATCTAGTTATTGTTCATAATCATTTACGTAGCATGCAATATATACTTATAACATGCAAATACATAGCATACCTCGACAAGTCTGATTTAACCCTCCACAAGTTCATATAGATCTGCAAAGGAACTCATACAATTCTCTACTAAAGTAGCTCGAATAACTAAAAAAATCTGTGATTAGATGAATACTCTTTAGATTATGAAAACTGATTTATATTGTACTCAGATTTACGGTAATACTGAGTTAAGAAAATTTGTGTTGATGTAAGATGAACATCAAAACTGTAGTCAAAATGCAAATGAGTGAAAATTACCTCATACAGTGTCAGATTGCTTAGATATTACAGACATAGAAAATTCAGATACATATATGCATGAATCAAAGGTAGTTTTGAGATTTTTGGAGAGAGATGAAAGATAAAAGGATAGAAGAGAGATGAAAGAGAAAGATGAAAGGGAGAGATGAAAGAGAGATGAAGGGCAAAGATGAAAGAGAAGGACATGAATTTTTTTTTTTTTAATGGAAGCGCGTAAGGGCAATATAGACACAAGTGGTGGCTAATTATAGATTTTGCTTGGGCTTCAAAATCATCTTGCCGTTTACCTAATTTAGTGTCAAATTATTGACTCTCACCCAATTATTCCAAAATTTTATGATGTGGCTTTTCAAAAAAAAAAAAAGTTATGTTGTTAAGATATGAAGTAATGTATACTTATTTTTAGAGATTAGAACGAACGTTAACATGTTGTTTATGTACATAACATAGCCAACAGACCAAATATATAGCTTTGAGTAAGTAATTTTGACTTTGAAGTTAAAAGTTTTTATTTTTCTTTATATTGTGTTTTACTCAGTGCATTAATCTGATTATAACATTTGGTAATGAAAAACCACACAAACACGAACCAAATTGAATTGAATTTTGAGATTTTTAAAGACACAAACTTGTAGATTCTTCTTATTCTCTTCCTTACAGTTATTACCACAACTTTGATTTTATTGCTAAAGCTCCATCATAATTCCTACTAATTACTGTCTATAGTTAGTTGCTGAAAACTGGTGGTAACAAATGCAGAAACATCTTCTCCTGAAAATATTGGAAAACGCAAACAGACATAAAGAACATTGCCAAAGAGGACGAAAGACTTAAACAGATAATTAAAGTCTCACTCACCTCCAATTTACTCAAAAGCAGGAATCCCTCAATTATGGGATTCATATACCGACTCTCTAGAATCATCATCACAGAAATTTCTGCTAGATACCGAAACAGGTGGAACTTGGTCTGCATCATGAGGAGACGCAACTGGAATTTCTTTCGTCTCGGGGACCTCGTCATCCAGAATCTGGATTCCGGATGTTGAGGCTCGCTAAATTGGTCGGTGGGTATTTTAGATTCAGCAAATGGTTTCCAGACAGAAAATGTTGGATAAGAAACATCTTGCTTCTCAATTTCAGGCCATTCATCTTTCAAAGGAGCTTTACTTCCACTCTCTTGAGTCTCTGATGAGCGAGGCACATCGACGTTCTAATGATCGAGAGGCATATCCATTTTGAAGATATCAGCCATAGTTCTCTGCCTGGGGTTGGCATTGACCCAAGCGGATTGATACGTCTGAGTTGGCAGTGAAGACGAAGTAACCGCATCACTCGAAGCCGTTGGTTGTGCTCTTATGATTTCAGCGTTTTTAAGATCACTGCAAAGCAAAGGAGACGCACTAAGCTAACACACACAAAAATCGAAATTTAAAGATTATGAAATACAAAAAGAACACATGAATGAATAAAGTAACCTGTGCGGTTGGCGCCCTCGACACCAGGTGTCGAAGAAGAGCCAGCCCAATGATTTTCATTTTGTTTTTTGTCATTTCGCCAGCCCAATGAATACATGTTCTGTACTCTCTTCTCTTTGCAAGTACACTTTGAATACTTCCTGCATCTGAACTAAAATTCAGTAAGAAGTTCAGACATTTGTTCAGATTATTGCTCTTCCAATAAAGATATTGCAACTTATTATTACCAGTGGAGTTAATTCAGATTATATGAACAAAAATCGAGTCATGATTTTTATATTCAAGTTAAATCAAATGAAAGGCTGAAAAAAATGAGATGGATGTTGCATAGTTTTAATTATTCTACAAACTGCATCGTTGCATGTAGGGGTTATATTTTCATATTAATAACCTATATCAGGACGAAATCATGATCAACTCTGGTCGTTATTAATCTCTAAATTCTCTTAGTTAATCATGCAATGTAAGCAGCACATATAGGAGCATGCTAGAAGATGTCAATCCATTTAAGATTTATGATTAAAGCCACACCAATTCTCCCATTTGGTTACAAACAATTTGTGCTAATCACACAGTCAATCAGATCCTTGGCTAGAGCAGGAGGTTAAGTTTCCGTGTCGCTGCAGAATTAAGCCAAAGTACCTCAAATCCCCGATGTCTCTCGTCAATCTGTTTATAAAAATTTCATAAACCAAAGATAAGATTATGTTCAATGAGCGAGAAAGTAGTCAAGAGGAAGATTAAACTCTTAACTTACCACTTTAAGTCGGTGTTGTAAATCAAGCTTTTGAGCCTTTCCGTTCTTTGATAAACTTGTAACGACCCACTTTCCCTCACCTTTCATCATCACCCACCACCCTCATCATAACCCACTAAAACTAAACCCCACCTCCCCTTTCTTTTTCCTTTTGGTTTCATAAGTTGATTTCCCTTTCCCCCCTTTCATCACATTTCCGTCGAGAACAAGAGAGAGAGAGAGGAGAGAGAGAGAGAAGAAGAAGAGAGAAGAAGAAGAGAGAGGAAGAGGAAGGAGAAGAGGAAGAGGAAGGAGAAGAGGAGCTGCTCTCATCCGCGCAGCCGTCGTCCGACTCAGGTAACCGGAGAAGCTTTTCAGATCAGTTTTCTTATTGGCCGTTCAGTAAAACGCCCATAACTTCTAACTGTTTCGAATCTCGCAAATCTGAGGCCACCACCGGATTCATCTCGACGAGACAAGTCCGTAGACATCAAGATCGAGCCGAGCAACCTCAGGACGCGCCCGCACTCGCCGTCCGAAGATTGGCGTGTGGCGCCACGCGCCTCACGCGCCGCGTCGCCGGTCACTGCCGCCGTCCGCCGCCGCCGATCGCCGCCGATCGCCGCCGTGACTCGCCGGTGACCCGCCGCTGTGACTCGCCGGTGACTCGGTGACTCGCCGGCGACTCACTGAGTCAACTCGATCGACCGATTTGAGTCCGGTTTGGCTTAACCGACCGGTTCGATTTCGGTTTGGTATGGTTCGATCGGTTTAATTCAATTTGATTTCGGTTTGGTTCAATTTCTGATTTAAATCAATTGAGTCTGGTTTAGTCTGGTTCGACCCGGTTTAATCCGGTTTAGTCGCGGTTTGATTTTGACCTGGTCAGACCGTTGACTTTGACTGGGTTGACCGTTGACTGTTGACTTTCCGACTGTTGACTGTTGACTTTGACCGGTTTGACTTGTTAACTGTTTTTCGCCGTTCGAAAGCCGTTCTCACTCGAAATTTCGTCCTGATTTCAGATTCAATGTCCGTTTTAGCATCTGGAGTGCATAGGAAGCAGTTATACTCCATTTTGGCTAAGGTGAAGGCTTTCTGCAGAATATCGTACTTTTCATCAAAAAGCGCCGTAGATAGGATTTAATATTAAATGTGTTCCGTTTCTATGCTAGAGTCTTTTTAGGATTGTTTGTAAATCGGACTTGGGAATAATAGATGATTCAACCCATAGATTGTGCATTAAATTGTTAATTGATTCTTTTATTCATGTTAGAGCTATGATTAGTTGACAATGTGGGTCGTTAGGGATTGCGGGGGTACAGAGAGGAGACTTATGTACTTGCGTCGCGTGATGTTTGAGGTGGGGTACTGGCAGCTCAGTCGATCTGTTGTCAGTGCCTCGGGAGATCGATAAATCGTCTTCGGGCGGTGTGGTTGGGCACTATCCCATAAGACTGGCCACGAGCTCTGGCCGTAGGACACCATTGATTGTTCTTTGGGTACTTTAGGTACCGTGATTGTGCATGTTTAGTCTATTTCCTATGTATGGCGTGCTATGGTCAGATTTACGTTTCTGTGATTAGCATCCCAGACCTCACTGAGTGACTCCCCTGTTACTCACCCCTCTTTCTTCCCTCTTCAGTTTTTCAGGTGAGACGGACAAGTATTTTACGCTTTGACGATACGGTGCTTCTTTGGGATTTTTACGTTTTCTCCGTATTTTATCATGTACATATAGCATTGAGGTAGTTGGGATATGAGACACTGTAGAGTGGGGTATTTTACGTATGTGACGTGGTTAGTGGCACGCCGTTCTCGAGTGTCGAGGAGACGAGTGTTACAAAACTTTATCGACCTTTGCTTATATGTTGGACCAAAACACATACAACAATGAGAATTTGAAGCTAAATAAATCAGAAAAATGTGTGAAGAAAAATAGATTAAGGAAACGAACCTGAGGTTGAAGCAGGATTCGGTAAGAACCGCTGTCTAGAAAATTAAATCTGAAACTAAGAATTGAAATAGGAGAAATTAGACTCTCAACATTATGTACAGCTAAAACATAAATTTGATCGAAAAAAAAGAAATTTACATATAAAGATTATGAGTGTTCTTCCGGTGAATTTCTTAAGTATTCTTTTCCTTCTAGCATTTTCGAATAACATGAATGATATTCATCTCCAGACCAAGGGCTTCGCCGGAGACGAATCTGCAAAAACCTTTGAAAAAATCAGCATACAAACCATGAATGTGTAGAGCATCGAAGATCCTGGAGATGAAGAAATCTATCAGAACTCTCGTTCACAAAAAATAAAAAAAAAAAGAAATCTATCAGAACAGAGAACAAACAAAATATAAGAATATTATGAAGTTTGTACCTTTATCTATCATCTCCATACCAAGGCCTTCGTCGGAGATTACTAAATTTGTACCTTTATCTATTTTCTCCACAATAAAAAAATGAGAAGAAAGCGATTAGTGTTTCTCAGACCCCTAAAAAAAAATTGTTTTTGTGTTAAAAGTGTAGCCGACTGAGATGGCGTAGCCGCTGGAGTAGCATCTTGTCGACATTTCAAGCTCTTCTTAGCCATGTCTGACCTGGTCTAAGTTGAGCGAGTTTGAGGAATGAAGGACTGGTGAATTCCGCCATGGTATTTATGATGTGCGGTGGTGACAAACGAAGAGCCGGATGAAGGAAGTTACAGTGTGATTTATGGAAGCATTAAGGGATGAGAAGGTGGGAGGAGTGGATCTTTTAAGGACTGGTGAGAAGGATTGAAACCAACGGAGTGGAGGTCGGAGAAGGTAGAAAGCCGATGGTCACAGAAACGGAAGCCGGTGGAAAACAATCCGTCTAGGAAAAAAAAAACTTTGGGCCGTTTAGGGTTTCTTTCCCAAATGGACTGTAAATGGGCTTGTTTTGTTTCAACTCTAGCAGTTTTAGATCTGAGTGTTAAACTATGGTCGGGTGGGGAAATAGGTATTAAACTATAGTTTGATGGGTATTTGTGTTTGCAACTTTCTTATCGTGGGGAAATGAAAAGAGACGATACTTTGGGAAGCATATAATACGACACTATAGTTATGGTGGAGAAATAGATCGTCAGCCCTGTTTTTCCCTGAACTTCTTTTTTTTGGGTTGGTCAATAATCTGTTTAACAATTTTATAGTGACCATCGCCGATTTTTTTGTGGTCGATGAGTAAGGAGATAAGTTTGGGATTTTTTTATTGGTTGATGATAATTAGCTGGCTTTTATGCTGAGGTGGACACCCTAACTGATCAGGGATTCAATCCCTTTTAATATCTTACTAATATTATTTGAGGAGTATTTTTGAAAGAATACTCAAAAAAATCTTCTAATTACAATACTTGTCATTGGTTTATATATGAAAATCTGTTTGGTTACAAGTTTATATTAGGCTAAAATAGGAAGAGATTTGGTGGCGAGAAAAAAACCCGACCCATGTTACCAATACATATACGTGCAGATCCTATGTTACTTAAATCGAACCGGCTTAATATACTCGGTTTAAATTTCTTCATTATCTTTGGTATGATCAAGTAAAATCTTCGGTTTCTTAATACTTGCCCTCGAAAATACACACACGCTTTTGCACGATTCAAGATTATACCCTACAAGGAATATACCAAAACGAGTTGAGATTAATCATTGATATCATTTGCAATAATTACTAACTTACCAACAATAATCAGCGGATATTCTTTATTAATAACTACTTGATTGGAATTGAAGATTTATAAATTCAAATAGATGCAAACTTCTAAATTCTCGGAACACAAAAGATTATCATAATATGTTTCATCTAATTATTTCTATCTAAGATTTTCGAAATTCATATCTCAAAAATATAAACTGTTATTGTAATCAATTAAAAAAATTAATACTAATTATCAACCGATTTGGAATATGCCATGCACTTAACATTTATACTAACAATAAGATTTCCTACCTTATCAACAATGAAAATCTAATATTCTTTACTAATAGTACTTAGCTAAAAAACAGTTCATATTCATAGTTAGACTGTTAGAGAGAATCTAAATTTATAGCATATTTTTTAACTCGCATCACATATCCTAACAATATATTCAACTGCCATTTTAGTATTAGATTTTTATTGTTTGTGTTGTAAATCACCAAAATCAATTAAAACAATTTCATTATTTGACCTAACCTAATTAAATATATATATACTCTTGCTGAACAATGAATTTAATCAACAGTGAGAATAGAATCACGTACTTCAACCCAAACCCATCAGAATGTCTTCCTCTCTTTCAATCACCCTTCTGTCTAAGATCAAGCCACAAAATAGCCCTACAAAACAGCGTGGAAAATTCAGGTCAAGATCCTCCACTCATGGAAACAATATTCTGCTAACTCAGGCTAGACATTTGAGTTGATTTTAGCTAATGAAGAGGTAATGATTCATTACCTATTTTTACCACATAGACTTTAATCACTCTAGCATCTCCGGACAAAAGAAAGATGGCTTGGGTTGCCTGGGATAGGCTAGCATCTCCAAAAGTGAAAGGAGGCTTAGGGTTTAAAGACTTGGAAATCTTCAATGATGCTCTCCTTGCTAAGCTCAGCTGGCGTATTTTCTCAAACCCAGAATCACTCCTAGCACAGGTCTTGAAAGGAAAATATTTCCCAAATTGCTCCTTTATGGAGAGTTCAGAAAAATCAGCCTCCTCACATGGCTGGAGGGGCATCATGGTGGGCATTGAGGTACTCAAAAAAGGACTCGGCTGGCTGGTAGGAAACGGTGAGTCCATAAATATCTGGTCTGAGCCGTGGTTGAGCACTTCTCACCAACTCAGACCCTTCGGGCCACCTACTCTTGCTAACCAGGCACTACGAGTCAGCGACTTACTACTACCGGATTCAAATGATTGGAACCTACTCGCTATTCGAGAACACTTGCCTCATTATGAGGAGTATATACGTCCACTGCTACCAAGCTCGCTGAAACCTAAGGATTCTTTGGTGTGGCTGATGGAGAAGTCAGGATCTTACACCTCTAAGTCAGGGTACAGACTACTAGAGGAATCACTAAAGTCCCCAGCTGTGTCGAACTTTAACTGGTTATCAACTATCTGGAACCTTCACTCCGCTCCCAAGGTTAAACTTTTCTTGTGGAGAGTGGCGAATAATGCTCTGCCTGTGGGTGAGCTCTTGGCGTATCGAGGAGTAATATCGGACCTTAATTGTCGGCGCTGTGGGGCTCATGAGAGTCTCCTGCACATCTTACAGGAGTGTCCTTTTGCGAAGGAAGTCTGGGACCTAGCGCCAGTCGTTTCTCTCGGCCCGCCGGCTCCCCCTCTAGACAACACCAAAAAGCTACTAGAATGGCGTTACAAAGACAAGAACCTTCCTCCAATCGGCATTGCTGCATCTCCCCTGGCACCTTGGATCCTCTGGACTCTCTGGAAAACAAGAAATCATCTCCTCTTTGAAGGAAAATCATTCACCACTTCGGAAACGGTCTTAAAAGCGACCCTGGATGCCAAGGCGTGGGACTCAGCCAATCAGCTGAAACTCCCTAGATCACTGTCGTACTCTACTCCGCCTGCTCAGCGCCAGAGGTCTTCCCACTCGTGTTGGATTGATGGGGCCTGGCTGGCAGCTTCAGGAGGGGCTGGTATGGGATGGATCATCAAGGAAGCGAATGGTGCGATTATCTCTCAGGGCTCTGGGAACCGCCCTTGTATGGTCTCTGCATTGGCGGCTGAAGCTCTCGCGTGTAAACTGGCACTACAGGATGCGGATGCTAGGGGAATCAAACAACTAAATATCTTCTCGGACTCGTCTGTCCTCGTCAAAGCCCTCTCTGAGGGTCTGGAGATGAATGAAATTGCAGGTGTACTCCACGAGATTCGTCACCTTGCAACCTCTTTCTCCCCTCTATCCTTTACTTTTATCCCTCGTTCTGATAATTGTGTTGCAGATCTTTTAGCTAAATCGGCTCTAGCAAACTTATGTCCGATAAACTCTGTTTAATTTGATTTGCAATACAACCGTTGACCAAAAAAAAAAGACTTTAATCACTCTATACTTTCTAACACATCTTCTTTTTTTCTTTAAATTTTAGGGTACAAAGATTCATGCGAGTATTAAAAAAAGTGATGTTGTGCGTTACGAAAGATACTTGCAACGAGGCCAATGGAAGAACATTCAAAACATGAGCCTAACAAAAGCAATCGGCCAATACAGGCCAACCAATCATGTTTACAAGATTGGTTTTTTGAAATAATGTTTCCAATAACATTTATTTGGATTTACCAAGTTTCAACTCCATTCACGAAGGAGAACATAACGAATCTGTTTTGTGTGGTAAGATTTATTCATGAAACATATTTGTATCTTTTAAACCTAAGTTTGTGACTATTTCGTATAAAATTTCTCTAAAACGAAAAATCTATGTTTTCATTTCAGATGTTCTTGGTCAAGTCGTTAATGTTGGTGAATTAGTCCACCTTGAGGTAGCAAACAAACCAACCAAGAAGATTGAGTTTGAACTACGAGATTCAGCGTAAGAATCGTTTATTCTTAATCCGATTTGCTATCATGTATGGAACCAGCTATTAACTTTTTTTTTTTTTTTTTTGCTATCACTCGAACTGGTCTTATCTGATCAAGAGGTTGGTTAATTTTCTCATTTTACATTTTCTATTCTTAAAATAATAAAATTAACTAATACAAATTCGTTAATTTGATTTCTATAGGGAACAAAAATTCATGCATCAGTGAAAAAGGAGCATGTCATCAAATTTAAATCTGTTTTATCTTATATTATAAGTAGATTTTTTATTGACTTTGGTGTGCAAGGTACAAGCTCCATGGCATACATGAAGGTTTGACATTGCAGAGTCTGACATTGCAAAGGAGAACCGTCTACAATCTGAGAGGTCATATACAAAAACACAGACGAATTACTAGCAAGAGAAGGGATAACGTCAACAAAAGAAGCCAAAATCAACTATCCAAATATAATAACACAAGAAACAGTAGACACACAAAACTTGACAAACATGGTGTCGGTTTCGGAAAATGACTCAACTTATATCTCATTGGGTTTCTTATATCTATTATCATGAATTTCTTTAATGCTGAACAGAAATGACTAAAGTCTGAACTACAGAAGAGTAAGTATACCTGTGTCTGTGCATCATCTCTAATGATGATGTTACCGATACTACGAAGAGCAGTAATAAGCACAGACGGTGATGGATGCCTACAACAAGCCAAAATTCAAAGATATTCATCAACACATAATCATGTACAAAACCAAAGTAAATCACAAGACTGAATCAGAGAATCAATGGAGAAGCTCGACAAGTCGAGGAGCAGCACCTGCCTGAATGACAGCTTGGATGTTGTCATTTGTGCCATCAGAAAGGTAAGAGAGGGCCCAACAGGCATCCGTTAACACTTCCTCATCAGTGGAATGAATCAGGCGTTCAAGGGCTGGAAGTGCTGGGGAAACCTGTCAAAAAAGAGAGAATAAAATCCTGCACAGATGTCAAAAAAAATAAAAAAAAAATCCTCCTTAATCAATAAAGAAGAGAATAAGACATGCCTGGTCAAAAGGAGGTTGTGGTTTTCCCCTGCAATAAAGAAGAAAAGTGTGACGAAAGTTTTATAGGAAGTTGATTTTCCCAGTACCTGACTGAGCCTGTTAGATCACATATAGATCTTTGCAAAAGGGAACGATTCCCCTTTACTGAATAACAGAAGGCTTCTCAAAACCTAAGCAGCAGAGACACAAAAGCCCACATGAGGTCAGATTAATAAAAGAGAGATAAGAGAGACATAAATCACAAAAGAAAAAGAAAGCTTTCTCGAGTTCGTCTACATATACCATAAGCGTATATACCCCTGAGCAGATTCTCTTGAAGACCCATGGCATCAAAGCTGTCGTGAACCTCATCATAAGATGTGAAGAACTCATCATGTCCCTCAAGACTGTAACCATACATACAAAAATTAGCAACTAGAGTATAACAATCGTTTGGAAAGAGCGAAACTTAAGAACGAAAAGCGATGAAACAAAATAAGAAAACTCACACTTCGTTCAACTTATAGTCGAACTGACGTGAATCAAACTGTGTGCCTTCTGCTGCAGATCCTAGATCCTGCCATGACTGCCAAACTCGAAGTCCATAAAGAGAGGAAAACAAGCATTAATATCTGTCTCCGACGATGTTCGGAGAGAATGTTTTTTTTCTTAAAAAGGCACATGATTTATCCATTATTGTAGACAACCACTAAACCTATTTCTCCAAAATTACAAACTTTGAAGTCAAACAAACATAGTGGGCTTTTATAAACACATATACGGGGAGATAGAAATGAAACCAGCAACCATGAAATCAACTTCTAACAGAGAAAATCAGAAGTCTGGAGATGTAACACTATCATGCACCTGAGATGAGCCAATAAAAATATCAATCGTAATTCCGAAGCTGTAGTTCGATAGCTATTCCGGTTAAACACAGACTTGACTAAAAAACAGAGCCGGAAATTCAACTATCGCATGCGATTTGAACAGTGAAGCAAGAAAATTGAGCTCCGAAAACCCTAGAATAGCGAAGGAGAAAGAGAGCGTACCGGATGAGGCAGAGGATAGCAGTGCCCAATTCGCAAGCCCTCCTAATGAATTCAAGAAGTGATTGAGAAATCGAAAGTTGATTTAAGAACTTTCATGGTGATTAGTTTGATTGGGAAAAGGAGAGCGTAGAATTTGATGTAGAGTAAGGAATCATCAAAGATCGGTGCCCTAAATCGAAAACGGATATAGGAAGGAAAAGGAGATTAAACATAAAAAAAGGCATCAAAATAATATTTATAAGATATTTTGAGAATGTAATAATCTGTTTTTTTATTGAATGATTGTGATGGAGAGAACTATTACGTACCATTGTTTGGGCCCGGTAGTACAGCCCAAGTTTTTATGATTGGTTAAAATTTCAGTTATCAAATTTTTGTCTTGGGTTAAAATTTGGTTCGAGTTAAGTAAACTGCGATTAAAAACATAATTCTACGATATATGAGGGAAAATTCTATCCTTATTTATCCCTTTTTTAAAAAAGGTTTCCCCGAACAAAAAACAGTTAATAATGACATAAAGTTATTTTTCTGATATCTAATCCATCTTATTTTGTAAAATATTATGCTAAGTCCATTAAGAAATTTTGGTCTTAATATTTACACCATTATAATATACCATAAAATTCATTATAACAAAGTATTTATACATAAGATATGATCATTTTACATTTAGAATATATAAATAGTTTTTTTCTATTTACAAACTTGATCTATTGCAACATTATAATCAAAATATATATTAATAAGAAATTTTGTTTGCAAATACTGATTATGATTTGATAATTAATTTTGAAGCTTTAGTAATTTTCATTTTTTTCATATAATCTCACTTTGGTTACTATAATTTTCTGAATCTTTGACTATACACTAAAAATTTTCAATCAAAGCAGAAATAAAAAAAATTATAAATTATAACAAAGAAATAAAATTATATAGAATTGTAAACTTAATTGTAGTATAATCTAATTATTAATAATTATAATAACAAAATACAAAGTAATTTGTAAGATACAAGTTAATAGATCAAGTTTAGTTTTTTTTTTCCCATAAAAAATATCCAACCCATCTTATTTTGTAAGATATTTTGTTAAGTCCATTAAGAAATTTGTCTTAATTTAAGCCCATCACAATATACCATAAAATTCATTATAACAAAGTTTTTATACATAAAATATGATAATTTAACAGTTAGTATATATTAATAGTTTTATCTATTTACAAATTTGATCTATTTCAACATCACAATCAAAATATGTACTAATAAAAAGTTTTGTTTGATGATTAACTTTTAATCAACTAAATCAAAAAAAAAAATTTACACATAATACAATTTTTCAAATACCAATCAACACAATATATAAATTTTCAAAAAAAAAATTCATACAACAAACAACTACACTAATAAAATATATTAGCTATAAAAAAATCAAATATATCTCGAATACTTATTATAACAACTAATCAATTCTAAATAATTGCCCCGCACATAATTGCCCTGCACATAGTGCCATTAATCGAAATAGAAAAAATATAAAAAAATATGTTTATAACTCTAAAACTACTAAACCAACACAAACTATATATAATTCACAAATAATACAATTCTTTTAACTCCAACAAAACAATTATGTCATAATACAAAAACTTTATCTAATATATTAATGATCTATATAGTTAATAGTTATATCATTTATATATATATATATATCTGGTATCTTAAATATTAATATTATTTTGATTCTTCAATATTACAAAAAAAACATTACCCGCACGTACGTGCGGGTAGAATCCTAGTATAGTAGAAGATTGATGTTTTTAAAATTTTCTAAAACCACAATAATTATTTAACAGCCAAAATATTGATAGCAAATCAAAATCTAAAGCAAGAGTCTCAACAGCCAAAACAATAAGAGCCAAACTCTTGTTATCGGGTTCAAATGACCCAAAATACTAAAGTCCATGGGCTGGGCTTGTAATTTCTTTTCTTTCAGGTCTCCATCACCGTCTTCGCAAAACCCTCATTCCTCAAACCGCTAATGCAAGTTCTTGCAACTTGCTTCTCTCCGTGTTTCTCTCAGTGAAAGCCTCGAACTTTTCCCTCTATCTTCCGCTGGGTTATGTTTTCTCTCTCTTCATATTGTTGCTTCAAGTGCCGTGTTCGCAGTCTCTTCTCACTGAAAAACCCTAACTGTAGGCGTTTGAAACGAGGTATATGCTGAATTCTTCTCATCTCCTATGCTTCTACAATTCTACTGATTCTATTCTGTTCAAAGTTTATGTTTTTGGGTGGATTACTTCATATCTGCCTAGTTAACTGTGTTTTTCTTTGTTCCCATTGTCTCTTGGAAGCAGAGACTGTTATACCATTTTAGCTGTTAGATGAGCTTGTGATGGATCGTGTAAGCAGTTTACCAGACGAGCTTCTTTGTCATATCTTGTCCTTCCTTCCCACAAAGCATGCTGCTGTGACTTCGGTTCTTTCAAAGAGATGGATCAATCTGTGGAAACTTGTTCCTAATAATCTTGACATTGATGACTCTGTCTTTCTTCATCCTGAAGATGGTAAAGCGGAAAGGGCAGAGATTCGACAGAGCTTCGTCGAGTTCGTGGACAGTGTACTTGCTAGGCAGGGTGATTCTCCTATCAAGAACTTCTCCTTGAAGTGTATCACTGGTATCCATCCAGATATTGTAAATCGTTGGATACGTAAAGTGCTGAAGCGTGGGGTTTCGGACCTTAATCTTTACACTGATTTTTCCTGGGAGGATTTAGAAGATGGTCCTTATCGTCTGCCTGAAGAGATGTTCCTCAGTAGCACACTAGTTAAGCTAAACTTAAGAAGTGAACACTCCGTTAATTGGTGGCATAAAGATAAGGGTTCTTCCTTACCAATGCTTAAAAGTCTTGATATTGACACAGAGTCGTTTTTGTGTGGTTACAATGACATTGAGAAGTTTATTCCTTCTTTCCCTGTGCTTGAGGAATTACGGTTGGCTAATATGGAGTGGGGAGAAATTGGTGTAACTGTGTCAAGTGCAAGCCTCAGAGATCTAACTCTCCACACCGGTTGTGAAGATTTTGTAGAACCAGTAAAAGTTTCCTTTGATACTCCAAATCTGCTTTGCTTAAACTACCATGATATAGTTGCGGAAGACTATCCATTAGTGAACATGAAGAAATTAGTTCAGGCTTCACTCAGTTTTATAGTACCTGATGATCAGATCAAGCTACTAAGAGAGCCAAATAATGATTTGCTAGAAGATGACGAGGATGATCTTGTTCTCCAATTTCGCAATGTGGTGAAGCTCATGAATGGCATACAAAATGTTCAGTCACTTTCCTTAAATTCTGATACTCTTGTGGTCAGTTTTTTCTTATAATTTCTGAATTCTTGTCTAGTACTTGTGAAACACTAGTTGCAAAGTGTCTAGTCTTTTGTTTTCAGGTGCTTTCTCAATGCTGTGATAAAATGCCAGTGTTCAACAACCTCAAATTCTTAGGTGTTACGAGTAACGAGGGTCAAGGATGGCAAGCAATGCCAGCTCTCCTAAGGAATTGTCCACATTTAGAAACTATAATCCTTCAGGTATAATTGTAAACCATGAAACTACATTTTTAAAAAATAAGCAGTATAGTTGTTTGTAAACATATCTCCTTTACATGCTTTCAGGGTCTATTACACTATGTAACAGATAGATGCGGAGATGCTTGTCCCTGCATTTCTCGGGAAGACAAAGGTCGTTCACTCACATCTTGTCCAGTGACTTGGTTAGAGATTCAAGGGTTTCGAGCAACAATGAAAGAGATGAACATGATAAAGCATTTCTTGGACTATTTCCCGTGTTTGAAGAGGTTGGACGTCTTCATTGAAGAGAATGAACCTACACAGCTCAAAAACGATGAAGTGTCCGACCATATTGTGGAGATGTTCGAACTCTACAACAAGCTGTCGCCTAATTGCAATGTTCAGCTCCTGATCAGTGATTTCTTGGATGAGAAGTGGACTGCACAAGGACATATCTGAAAGGCTTCGACATTTAATCTTGTTTAGTTGGGTTGAAAACCATCTCAAACCAAACCAATCGCTAAACCTGAATCTTTTCCGTTATTTTATCTGTTGTCAGAGTTTTTACTCAGATTCTTTGCATTATTATAAAGCGTTTTATATTTTATCAAATCACATATTTCTTAATGTCTAAGAAAACTGGATTGTGGACGAATGTATTGAAAGCGATTTTTCCGATATAAGAAAATACGTTTAAAGCAAGTCCGATACAGAGAAATTTATTCCTTCTGGTAGACTGATTATACCAGTGATTCTGATGTGGACATCATACTAAAACAAGTTCAAGCAAACAACCCTGTGGTTTAGAGAAACTCCAGTGATTCGTTCAATGACCAGAACCTTGCATGCAAAGTTTAATATAGCATTGGTGGATGGTGGTTCTTGTGATCACAATGGGAGCAGGAGACACGATCCATAAGACCACAAGCTTTTTTCATTGGCATCTAGAAATTTTACTTTATTGTAAAAGATACGCTGCCTTAACCATGTAGTTACGGATGTACAGATATTACTGACCTTTTCAACTATGTTGGGTAGAGGCGTCACAGAGCTTAACTTATAAAAACTTTAAACACTATATATGCATATATGAAAGTACCCATTGAAGGCATAGAAACCCTTAAAAACACAAGAAGAAAGCAAGATTAAAACTGTTGAACTTGGTATTTATAAATATGAGTCCAGCTAATGAACTCAAGAGTTTGAATACTGATTGTTAGTTTATTCTTGAGCATGCCTTCAATATTTACGTATGATGCACATCTGAATATATACTCAAACACAAGTCCAAGACAAACATCTGAACTCTTTGAAGCTAAACTAGATGAATTTACAAATGCAACCGAGCCACTGTTTTTGTATTTACCATAAGGCCAGTTCTGACCCTTTTACCTTCTTGATTCCTGAGAGAAACTGCTATGGCTCAGATAAGGGCTTTGCCAGATACTGACGCCATTCTTCTGGCATTCCCTTATTCGATCTCAGCATCCGTATAGCTGCATTTGTTAATGGTATGGCAACAATGTCATAGTCTTTTGGTTCCTGCCATTAATAATAAATTGTCTTGGTTCAAGATTTTTGAGGCATATTAGATAGTTAACCCATTGCAACTTTGGGAAATACCTTTGGAGCCTTTTGTAACTTCATGTGTGCTTCTTCTACTGTTTTCTGACCTTTCTTTGAGTTGCATCTTGAACATGCAGCTACCTATGTTACATGAACAAATCAAAGAAGATAAATTTTAACTCATCTTTAATAATTTTGGCTACTTCGATATCAATCACATACCAGATTTTGCCAAGTCCATTCTCCACCTCGCGAAATCGGGATAACATGGTCAATGGTCAAGTTTTCACGGGCAGAACAATATCTATATCCCAAACAAGAACATAAAAGCTGTCATTGAACAATAGTTTGATTCAGGATAAAGTAAATCTGCTTGTGATTGAGATAGAAAATTACTCACTGACAAGTGTAATCGTCTCGTAGTAAAATGTTCTTACGACTCAGTGAGTTTTTCACTCTTCTTCTTTTAACAACCTGAAGTAGATGTGGAACCTGCATCAAGACGAGAGAAGTAAGCTTCAAAGAAAAAAGATATTAAAAAACTCATGTTTCTACATACCCTTAATACAGCAGGTATATAGAATGAACCAGTAGGAGAACTAACAGTCTGATCATAGTACTCCAGAACATCAGCCTAGAGCAGGCAGTAACGAAACGAAAACAAAAAAAACAAAACATGAGTTAAAGTTCAAGACACAATAAGTATCAAAATGGGTTTAAAGCTTTTGTCCTGACCTTATCCATGTACTCAAGACAGATAGCACGCTTCCAGCAAACCACATTTACCGGCCTTGAGTGATTGACAAGAAAAACAGAATAATTGTTTCCAACTTAGACAACTACTTGAGGCAACACAATCAGATTTATAAAAAGATTTTACACATTCATATTGAACTCAAATAAGTCAAGTAAACACATACAACACACACATCACATTGTACATAATTTCAATGTCACAACACTCAATTTACTTACCTCACTTTTGTGTAATCCCAATTCATCTCGTATTTTTTTCTGAACCTCGATTCCATACGAAGTTATTTGACTTTATCAACATACGGTTACAAATATGGCCACAAGAACAAAGAGAAAACTATTGCTTCTACGAACAATTATAGTTGCAGACACAAACGAATAAGTGCCATATGTTCCTACCCAACTGATTCAGGATACAAAGCGAGTTAGTGAACACAATACTACCGACAGAAATGGAGCAGCAGTAGAAAAACGAAAGTCAAAAAGCAAATCAAAATATGCATTTCATCAGTGCTTTTATATTATGTGGAAGTAGTATAACTAAAGTGGTAATACAAGAAGTGGAAAAGAAACGAGAGAGAGGACGAAGAAGACCTGTATGAAAGATCAAGAACCAAGTGTGGTAATACAAGAAGTGGAAAAGAAACCGAGAGAGAGAGGAAGAAGAAGACCTGTATGAAATATCAAGAATCAAGCCTCTAAAGCAAGATAAATCATCAGTCTCAAACTCCTCATCGTCTCCGTCAAAATTCCACTCATCACCGTCTTCGTCGCTACCAAGATTCTTGTCAGCGTTATCGAAATGCCTAGTCTTCTTTCTCCTAGAAGGAAACGAGTAAGACGAGAAAACTCCGGCACGAAACTCGTCGAGCTTTAATCGGCTCCTGCGCACACCAACCAACGGCGATCCACCGGCCATGTAGAAGCCCTGACGAAATTGGTCTCTTGAAGCTACACCGAAAGATAATCCATGGCTCGCTGAAAAATGTGCCATTTTACGGCTTTGGTTAGAGCTGATCGAAGTCTTGGACGATTATAGGCTCAAAGAAGAGAAAACATTTACAATTTGGACTTGAGAAGAGCCGTTAACCACCACAAACAGATTTCTCTGTACAAAAATATCCTGCTCTATGAAAAGACGAATTTACCCTCTGGTATTCTATTGCATCCGACATGCACAAATGCACAAATTGGTTTCAAGCCCCTGGTGGTTTTCAATTGAATTACCTTTTCCAAAAGTTTCTGTTTTTATCTGGTTCTTTGCCTTTCTCTCTAACCTTATACAGTAGTGCTTTAAGCTGAAAAATCGAGTTGTTATAGCTAGAAATAGAGTTACTATAGCTATAAACGAACGTAGCAGTTGAGTATAATTTTCCTAATGACATAACCACCTAACAAAACTAAAATCATGCCATTATTACTGAATCAAAAAACGAAGATCCCATATTACTTCATATGTAAACGATTTCTAAGAAACTGCGGGAAAAAAAGAAAAAAAACAGACCGAACACAACAAGAACAATATATACACATGAAGAATTCAAGGGACAAATAATAGAAAAGAGGTACAAAGAGGCGTTAGAGCAAGCGACATGCCAAGAGCACGTGCCAAAAACCATCGGCCCCATAACGAGGAATAGCACTCATTATTGGTGTATATTCACCTCAATCACCCATAACCATCAATAGCAGTCCCGGTTTGTTGGCAATATTAAACCGGAGACTTTCAAAATAGAACCGGAACCGACATTCACACTACTAGTGTCCGACTCGAGTTGGCTCTGTCTCCGTCTCCGTCGCCGCTTACAAATCTTAACCCCCATTTCCTCATCCGCCATGCAATCAGGATCTTGGCTCTTCTTGTTCTGATGTCTTTATCTTAAAATCGGATGTTTCATGTCTTATCTGATTGAAAGCCTCAGACTTTTCCTTCAACCTTCCGCTGAATATATGCTATTTTCCTTATCTTCACCAGTCTCTTCTAACTGGACGCCTTCACTGCAAAAACCCTAAATTTAGGTGTTGGGCTTTACGTTTGTAAACAGGTAAATGCCGAATTTTAGGGGTTTCTGTTCAAAGTTAACTCTGTTCCCATTGTCTCTTCTCTCCTCTTTTAGGGACTTTTACTCTCGTCATGGATCGTGTAAGAAGTTTACCAGACGAGCTTCTTTGTCATATCTTGTCATTCCTTCCCACAAAGCATGCTGCTTTGACTTCGGTTCTGTCGAAGAGATGGCTCAACCTGTGGAAGCTTGTTCCTAATCTTGACATTGATGACTCTGTCTTTCTTCATCCTGAAGATGGTAAAGAGGAAAGGGAAGATATTCGACAGAGTTTCGTCGAGTTCGTGGACAGTGTACTTGCTAGGCAGGGTGATTCTCCTATCAAGAGTTTCTCCCTCAAGTGTATAACTGGTGTCCATCCAGATATTGTGAATCGTTGGATACGTAAAGTGCTGCAGCGTGGTGTTTCAGAGCTTACTCTTTTCACTGATTTTGCCTGGGAGGATATCGAAGAAGATAGTTATTATCTGCCTGAAGAGCTGTTCCTCAGTACTACACTCGTGAAGCTAAACTTAAGAAGTGAACGCTGTGTTGAGTGGCGGCATATAGATAAGGGTTCTTCTTTACCGATGCTTAAAAGTCTTGATATTGACTCGGAGTTGATTTTTGTTGATGAGATTGACGAGTTTGTTTCTTCTTTCCCTGTGCTTGAAAACTTACGAATGGCTAATATGGAATGGAGAGAATGGGAAGTTACCTCAAAGGAGATAACCGTGTCAAGTGCAAGCCTTAAAACGCTAAGTCTCCACTGCACTGGTTGTGAAGGCTTTGAAAATCCAAAGAGCGTTTCTTTTGATACTCCGAGTCTGCTTTACTTAAGCTACAGTGACTTAGTAGCGGAGGATTATCCATTACTTAACATGGGAAAATTATTGGAGGCTCATATCAACCTTATAGTAACTGGTGACCAGATGAAGCGACTTAGAGAGCCAAATATTGATTTGTTAGAGCATGATGTGGTTGATGACGGTATTCTCCAAGTTGGCAATGTGGTGAAGCTCATGAGTGCCATACAAAATGTTCAGAAACTTTCCTTTAGTTCCGATACTCTCGAGGTCAGTTTTCTATAATCTTCTTCTTTCTGGTCTAGTTCTGTTGTGAATCATTAATTGGATTTTTCTTTTCATTGTTTCAGGTGCTTTCTCTATGCACTGAATCGATACCAGTGTTCAACAACGTCAGATTCTTAGGTGTTACTGGTGAGGAGGATCGAGGATGGCAAGCAATGCCAGTTATTCTAAGGAACTGTCCACATTTAGAAACTATAATCATGGAGGTAGAATTGTGAACAATGTTAAAGATGCGTTTTTTTACTTACATTAAACCTTATATTGTCTCCTTTCTGCTTTCAGGGTCTATTACATTATGTAACAGATAAATGTGGGGATGCTTGTCCCTGCATTTCTCGGGAAGACAAAGGTCGTTCACTCACATCTTGTCCAGTGAATAGGTTGGAGATTAAAGGGTTTCGAGCAACAATGAAAGAGATGAACATGATAAAGCATTTCTTGGACTATTTCCCGTGTTTGAAGAGGTTCGATGTCTTTATTGAAGAGAATGATCCTACACAGCTCAGGAACAATGAAGTGTCTGGGCTTATCATAGAGATGTTCGAACTGTACAACGAATTGTCGCCGAATTGCAATGTCCAGTTCCTGGTGAGTGATTTCTTAAATGACAAGTGGACTGCACAAGGACATATGTGAAGAACAAAACTTGCATGTGCAATGGTTTGACATCTAGTTCCATTCTGTTTCATTGGATTGAAAACCGGTTCTAACCAAACCAATCGCAAAACCCTGAAACTTTTCCCCTTGTTTTATCTTTTGCTAGAGTTTATTCATTGTCTTTCGCCTTTTATTTCACCATCTTTTGTCATGTCGAGGAAGTGGAACCAATACAAAACCAATTTCAAAACAGCTGGTTACTGTCATGGCTATCGTATTTGCCGTTTTAGTCCTTACACCCATCACTCTTTTCTCGTCCAAAGTTTAAAAACGACAGCATGTTTAACCAATTATATATTGTACATCTGCGTTTGATAACGCGAAATTGTTTTATCAAAACGCAAACGCTGCTAGATCTCTTTCTTCCCCCCTTCTCTGCAACAGAGAAGTTTAGTTCCAAAGTCAACACCTTTTGGTTTTCTCTCCGCCATGAAAAGAAAAACAGAGAGAGCAAAGCTTGCAAATGACGCAGTCGTTGAAACAACATCGTCATCACTTAGTCTTACAAAACAGAAGAAGAAGAAGAAGATCTCAGATGACCGGAGAACAAACTCTGATCTGGTTCCGGTTGATCTCTTAATGGATATACTCAAAAGATTACCTGTCAAAACCTTAGCGAGGTTCATGTGCGTGTCGAAGCTCTGGGCATCAATCATCCGCCAACGAGATTTCAAGAAACTGTTCATCACCGAGTCTTCGAAGCGACAGGGTAGTAATCTCATCTTCACCTTCAAGCGTGACAAAGGCTATGGAGAAGATTGTTTCTTTTTCTCGTCGCTTCAAACACAGAACCCATGTGAAGCCTCTGTATCAGCTACTTACCATACGACATATCCTGTCGGAGATTTGATCAAACACATGGCTCTGACATCTGTCCACGGCTTGATCTGCTATGGACCTCCTTCTGAAGTCATTGTATACAACCCCAGCACGAGACGATCCATTACTTTGCCCAAGATCGACTCTCAGAGCATGTGTTTGTTCCACTACTTGGGTTATGATCCCATCGATGGTGATTACAAAATGTTGTGTATGACGAGAGGAAGAAAGCATGGAATCGCTCAAGAGCTCCAGGTTTTGACATTAGGAAATGGGAACTCATGGAGGATGATTGAAGATTGTCCTCCTCACTCTCCTGAGTCTCTTCATATATGTATAGATGGGGTTTTATACTATGCTTATGTCGAAACAGGTGGTAAAGATCGTGGAGTCATGAGTTTTGATGTTCGATCTGAACAATTTGATGTTATCAAAGTACCACCAGGAAGAGCAACAAAGTTTACAAGTATGACGAGATACAATGGGAAGCTAGCTCTTATGCACACTCTATGTGGTAGAATCGGATTGTGGGTTCTAGAGGATGCTAAGAAACATGAATGGTCCTCGATGTTCTTCGCTTTGCCTAGATTAGCTCTTTATAAAACCAAGTTTCAAGTATTTTGTGCCACTGATGATATTGATGCATGCGAGTTTGTTTTGGCACCACGGACATTGCAGGTATCGCCGTTTTTTGTTTTGTATTATGATCCCAAGAAGAAAAGCGTGAGAAAGGTCGACATTGAAGGAATCACAGAACAGGAGGAGCTTCCACTTTGGGATAAAGATTGGGAGCGTCGTACGATGTCTATCTTCCCTGGTCAGGTTGACAATGTCATGTTTCTCTAAGAGTGCTTGTCAGACAATTCTCTTCTTCACGAGTATTCATGATCACCTCCCACACTACAATGTTTTGGTTATGAATTTGTGTTTGAGTTTCATCTAGTTACTTGGGAGAGGTTTCATGATCAGTTTCTTGTTATATGTTCAGTCTTGGTTGTATTTCTGGTTTTTATTGTTCATGTAGTCTCTTTGTTTTACTAGTGCACTACTGGTCTCGTCTTCCTTAACTAGAGGTGTATTGTAAATTTTTTTTCATGACTCGCATTAATCTCTCTCATGTCTCTTAATTAACTTCAATGTCTCAAACTATGTGGACAAAGTATTATGAGACACTAAGTTTTGTGAGCGTGATCTCTAGTATGATATTTTAGATAGTACAATTTGGTAACAGTTACTTGGTTCACAAGTAAGATGGAATCATGATGAGAAGCAACGATAAAACAAAATTTTCCATTTTTGGAGAAAGAAATATAGACTAAAGAGCAACGGTCAAAAGAAAGAAAAAGTAAATGGTGAGAAAGAGGAAACATCATTCGAACATACCCTTCCTTTTTTATTTGTTTTACAGATGTTTCCTGTTTAGTAATGACTCTTTATTTTCCTTAATTGGACTCCAAAAACTTTATAAATAAACCCCTCATGGCCTCATTATCTCTCACAAGATCACTCGATTATAGTAGCAAAAGCTGTAAACACAACAACACATCGAAGAGTTTAACTATTCTCTCACCAGATCTCTCATCAAGATGTCGATTGTGTCAAGACACCGTTTCCTCGTCACAGACTTTTTCGCCGTCCCGTTTCACACAAAACACGGAATCGGTTTTCAATACTTCTCTCGTAACTCTGTTTTACATGTTCATCAAAAGGTTCCAATCGCCAGTTTGAAACGTTTTCCTCACCCACAAAAAGTTCCTTTTAAACATTCAAAACGGTCGCAAACTAAACCCCGTCCGGTTCATGAGAAGCCAGTTCAAGCTTCGAGCACGATCAAGAATGTGCCGCCGCAGAACCAAGAGCGAGAACTTCTTGACGGTTCGATCACAGTGGGTGGTGTTGAACCGTCGCAAACGAAACCGGATGGTCTGGTTCATGAGAAGCCGTTTCGAGTTCCAATCAGCACGACCAAGAATGTGCGGCCGCAGAATCCAAAGCGAGAATTGTTTGCTGGTTCGGTCGCAATGGATGCTGCTCCATTGCCGAGACACGTCCCGGTTCCGATGTTCTGCCTTAGATAGAAGAACTAATAAAGAGTCGTCAAAGCAAACGACTTGAATGAAAAGATGAAGAATATTAATTATAACCAAAAAGAAAAGGTGAAGAAGATGAAGAATCTTTCTAATTGTGGACATTCTGTGTTATAGTTTAGTTAGTGTAGTCATGACTCTCAATAAATTTCTTATTTTTCAATTCTTTTTATTGTTTGTTGCTTTTCAGTCTTTGAGATCATCAATATATATATTATTACCTTCATAGCCCGTTGACACAAAAAAAAAAAAAAAAAAAACCTTCATAGCCCAAAAGTTTAGCAGTCCGGGTTTGTTTACCAAATTAAACCGGCGGTTTTCGAAAAGAACCGACATTCATCTTCGAGTTGACTCTGCCCTCATCGCTGCCTTCAATTCTAAACCCTCACTTCCTGCTCATCAGCCAATGCAACTTTTTGCAATCAGAGCTCTTCTTTTTGTGTTGTCTTCCTCTTAAAATCGGATGTTCCGTGTATTCTCCAAGTGAAAGTCTTAGACTTTTCCATATTTTTCGCTTGTAATGCCGTAAGCAATCTCTTCTCACTGGACGCATTCACTGAGAAAAACCTTAAATTTACGTGTTGGGCTTGACTTTTGTAACGAGGTGAACACTGAATTCTACTGATTCTACTCTGTTTTAGGGGTTTCTGTTCAAAGTTTTGGTTTTTGGGTGGATCACTACATAGTAACTGTGTGTTTCCTCTGTTCCCATTGTCTCTTCTCTCCTCTTTTAGGTACTTTATTCTCGTGATGGATCGTGTCGGTGGTCTACCAGACGAGCTTCTTTGTCATATCTTGTCCTTCCTTCCCATGCTTTGACTTCGTCTCTCTCAAAGAGATGGATCAACCTGTGGAAGCTTGTTCCTAATCTTGACATTGATGACTCTGTCTTTCTTCATCCTGAAGATGGTAAAGGGGAAAGGGAAGATATTCGACAGAGCTTCGTCCATTTCGTGGACAGTGTACTTGCTAGGCAGGGTGATTCTCCTATCAAGAGTTTCTCCCTAAAGTGTATAACTGGTGTCCATCCAGATATTGTGAATCGTTGGATACGTAAAGTGCTGCAGCGTGGTGTTTCAGAGCTTACTCTTTTCACTGAATTTTCCTGGGAGGATACTGAAGATGATAGTTATCAGCTGCCTAGAGAGTTGTTCTTGAGTAGTACACTCGTTAACCTAAATTTAAGAAGTGAACGCTGTGTTGATTGGTCTAGAGGGTATATGGGCGCTTTTTCCTTACCAATGCTTAAAAATCTCGATATTAACTCGGAGTTGATTTTATGTGGTGAGATTGAAGAGTTTGTTCCTTCTTTCCCTGCCCTTGAGGACTTACGAATGGCTAACATGTATTGGTTAAATTTGGATATAACCGTGTCAAGTGCAAGCCTCAGAACGCTATGTCTCCACGGCTCCGGTTGTGAAGGCGCCACAGGCTTTCAAAATCCAAAGAGCTTTTCTTTTGATACTCCAAATCTGCTTTTCTTGAACTACTCTGAGTTTGTTGCGGAAGACTATCCATTAGTTAATATGAAGAAACTGTTTCAGGCTTCGATCAATCTTATAGTAACTGATGATCAGGTCAAGCGAATAAGAGAGCCAGATAATGAGGATATCGTTCTCCGATTTGGCAATGCTGTGAAGCTCATGAACGGCATACAAAATGTTCAGAGACTTTCCTTGAATTTTGATACCCTCGAGGTCAGTTTTTCTATTACGTTCTGAATTCTGATCTTAGTACTGGCCTAACATTAACTGCATAATATTTAGTTTCTTGCTTTCAGGTGCTTTCTCTGTGCTCTGAATCGTTGCCAGTGTTCAACAACCTCAAATTATTAGGCGTTACGAGTGAAGAGGGTGGAGGATGGCAAGCAATGCCAGCTCTTATAAGGAATTGTCCACATTTAGAAACTATAACCCTTCAGGTATAACTGTAAACCATGAAAACTACATGTGTGTGTTAAAGAAACAGTTTTTCTTTCTACTTACATATTAGTTAAACCGTATGTATGTCTCCTTTATATGCTTTTTCAGGGAGTATTACATTATGTAACAGATAAATGCGGGGATGCTTGTCCTTGCATTTACCGTGAAGACAAAGGTCGTTCACTCAAGTCTTGTCCAGTGAATAGGTTGGAGATTCAAGGGTTTCGAGGAACAATGAAAGAGGTGGCCATAATCAAGCATCTCTTGGACTATTTTCCCTGTTTGAAGAGGATGGACTTCTTTATTGAAGATAATGAACCTAAAACAAGTTATCGAGTTGTAATGTCCGGCTCCTGATTAGTGATTACTTGGACAAGAAGTGGACTGAACAAGGACATATCTGAAGAACAAAACTTGCTCCTCCATTGTTTTGCCGTAGATTTAGACTTCGCGGTTCAGTTCTGTTTAATTGGCTTGAAAACCGTCTCAAACCAAACCAATCGCTAAACCTGAATCTGTTTTCCATTGATCTTATCTTTTGTCAGAGTTTCTATTCATTGTCTTTGCCTTTGATCTTTATCATCCTCGAGTGTGAACCACATTAATCATTGGGCGTATTTTATTTATCAAATCACATTTGACCAATGGTTTTTATATGATTTGTGACTTTACAATGGTTTTAACATGACAGTTAGTTTTAAGGAGTTCAAAGTCAGGAGGAGCAGGGTCATGATCTTAGATACTCTTATAAAATTAATATTGATTGAACTGTAAATTCGAGTTAACAAAAATCACTTCTACATCAATCATAGTTATCTACGAGTTGTTGTGTCTTGTTGTTGTATTGCTTATAAGTAGGGATGTTAAGATGGGTTAAATAACCCAACCCAACCCAATCTATTAAAAACCCATCTATTAAAAACCCAACCCATAGAAAATCCATAAATCTTTTTATTGATGGGTAATATCCAGACATTACTCTTATAAGATTTGGGTTACCCATGGGTACCCATATTTAACTTTCCAAATTTACTAAACAAATTATAAACAATATAAAAAATACTAAATAATTCAACAAAGAAGCTTTAAGTTCAAATTTTGCGGTTTTGACGGAAAACGAGATTTCGCGGTTTTGGCGGAAAAACGAGATTTCGCGGTTTTGGCGGAAAAACGAGATTTTGCAATTTTCGCGCTATTGACAGAGAACGAAATTTTGCAATATTTGCGGGAAAACGAGATTTTGCGGGAAAACGAGATTTTGCGGGAAAACGAGATTTCTTTGTTTTGGCGAGAAAACGAGATTTTACGGTTTTGGCGGGAAAACGATATTTTTCGGTTTTGGCGGAAAACGAGATTTCTCGGTTTTGGCGGGAAAACGAGATTCTCGGTTTTGGCGGAAAAACGAGATTTCTCGGTTTTGGCGGGAAAACGAGATTTCTCGGTTTTGGCGGGAAAACGAGATTTCGCGGTTTTGGCGGAAAAACGAGATTTCTCGGTTTTGGCGGGGGAAAACGAGATTTCTCGGTTTTGGCGGGAAAACAAGATTTCTCGTTTTGGCGGGAAAACGAGATTTTGCTACTTTGGCGGGAAAAACGAGATTCTCGGTTTTGACGGGAAAACGAGTTTTTGCAGTTTTGGCGGAAAACGAGATTTCTCGGTTTTGGGGGGAAAACGAGATTTCTCGGTTTTGGGGGGAAAACAAGATTTCTCGGTTTTGGCGGGAAAACAAGATTTCTCGGTTTTGGCGGGAAAACAAGATTTCTCGGTTTTGGCGGGAAAACGAGATTTCTCGGTTTTGGCGGGAAAACGAGATTTTGCTACTTTGCGGGGAAAACGAGATTTCTCGGTTTTGACGGGAAAACGAGTTTTTGCAGTTTTGGCGGGAAAACGAGATTTCTCGGTTTTGGCGGGAAAACGAGATTTCTCGGTTTTGGCGGGAAAACAAGATTTCTCGGTTTTGGCGGGAAAACGAGATTTCTCGGTTTTGGCGGAAAAACGAGATTTCGCGGTTTTGGCGGGAAAACGAAATTTTGCTACTTTGGCGAGAAAACGAGATTTCTCGGTTTGGTGAAAAAACGAGATTTTGCGGGAAAACGAGATTTCTCGGTTACTTATTATAGTTGAATTATTAAAATGCATGATTTAAATTATTGAGGTTAAAATATACAATTTTCTCAACTTTTTTAACATGTTGATTGCAAAATAAATACCCACGGGTTACCCAATACCCATTGGACAAGACCCAAGTAAAATAGTTAATAATCCAACCCATACATCTTGAACTTGGGTACCCAAGTGGGTTTAAACCCAACTTAACATCCCTACTTATAAGGAATGTAGTGACAGAGAGAGTATAGGCCACAGTAACAGCGACGACACAAACTCCAATGTATGTGCAAAGAGTGGTTGCACATACATACAAGTACCTGTTCCCATTGTTCACCAACAACAATCAATGACAACATTCTTTATCGGTCTAACGAGATCCGGTTCAGGGTGTTCCATCCAGATAAACCAAACCGAACAAAATCTAATTCAAGATAGCTATCCGATCAAAAGCAGATTCCAAATGAAACCCGGAAACATGTAAACCGATCCATAGTAGATTTGATTTTATACTGGTTACTAGTTACTACTAACTAATTTTGGAAAAACCTGAGCGGATACCTGAATTGAACACCCCTAGAACCGGTTACACGAAAGCATGATGAGTTTTAAGACAGAATCAAAGACTTACTTGGGAGAGAAGACGCTCCACACAAAAAGGTGATTCCTCATTAATAGCAGGACCACAGTGTATGCAGTCAAGAGTATTGAATTGATGCAGAGCGGAACAAGGCAAGGGAACCCGAGCTTTAGCTTCAATAGTTGTCCTAGATCCGTGTCAAGGTGTGAGTGGTTTCTTAGCTTTGCACCAACATACATCACCAAGGATAAAAGAAACAGCATGGGAGATGCATAGGTGATCATGAACATCAAGATCCCAGAGAGTATTGTAGAATGACTAGAGATTCCCTAAGAAAAAAAGGGTTTGGTTGAATATGTCAGTGCTTTTCGGTAAGAGTACACACGGAAAGCAATTTAGATAAAAAAAAAAAAAAAAAAAAGGAGGAATCACGGGGCTTACAATAAAAGCACCAGCAACATCGATGGTTGCCAAGGTATTGCTGTTTCCAAGAGCAAAGTGACCTGCCATTCCCATGTAATAAAGTGCAGCAATCTACAAGAAAAAGAGAAACCCGTAAACCTTAAAGCTTTAATTGATGAGCTTGTTGCAGCATCTTTGCCGGACAAAGAACCAACAAAACAAAAACAAAAAAACTAACCTCGACCCATTCGTTGACCTGCAGATCTTTAGAAGAAAGACATGAAACTGCCAAGATTTGGATGAGCAGCAAAAGTACGGGTCCCGAGTTGATCGGTTGTTGTAGAAGTAGCTGTAGAAGACACCAGCATAGTATGTATGCAGAGCCAATCAAATACAAGCAATCACCTTCTTCAGCTAGAAAGGACTTGCCTTTGTTTACCATAGACCATGGCAAAACCAAAGCAGCTCCAATCGCAGAAATAGAAAGAAGCAAATATATAACTTTCGCTGTTACGGTGGCTCCAGTATCGGTTGACACTCCAAACATATCATCCTGATATCTCCCGGCATGCAGCAGAATTAGGAACCCACAAATTGAGAAACCAAGAGCTAGGATGCGGACACTCTTTCTCTTTGACCCTGCTCGAAAGAGAGTGAGTAGTCCTAGACCAATAACAAGAAAGCTTGAGATTAGCTGAATCCATTTGATATAACTACTGCCAACTTGCTCTAGCCACTTAGAAATATCAGGAAGGTAAGTCCAGTTCACGCCCCCTTGATGCCAACCTCTCAGGAGTCTACCAGAAACAAGAAGCGAGAAGACTGAAGCGATCTTATATTCTCCAAGTGAGTTCAGCCCTTTGGAGAAACTGAATGACTTTACTGTCGTGAAAAGTAACAGGAGATAGAACGTGGATACCATGAAATGCCATATATAATGCTCTTCTTCCACCATTGAACTAGATCCCATACTTATAACGAGGATCAAAAGAACTGCCAAAATGAACACCTCTTCCAAATTCAACAGACAATTTAAACTGCAGGCTCGATCCTTCGGCCCATGATAAACCTCTTTGAATAAGGACAGAAAGAGAGTGACACAGACGAAGCACGAAAGAAGCATGGCACTCACTCCAAGACCCAGTAAGAGAACTGGTTTCTGCAAACAGAGAGGAGTATTGTTAAAATATTAAAAAATTACTAGACTTGGAAAGTAGTGACGAATCGAAAACCGCAAGTCTTCCAAAATACGGCTATAGAACTCTAAGAAAAGATGTAAAACATACTTCAGTGGTTTTGCTTGCTAACCACTCACTTGCAGTTTTCAAGAAGGCGTTATATGCATCTAAGGCGCTGCTGAAATCTTTCATGGCATAAGACCTATTAACATGAAAGCCATCCATGGAGTTAGTTTTAAGGATTTCAAAGTCAGGCGGAGCAACGCAAGTAGAACTCACACACAAATCACGCACTCTGTCAATTTCTTGGACTTCCAAATGCCATGGAGAACAGCAGCGTTCCTAAATAAGCATATAAGTTGTTTCTCTTTATCCCCAGAGCAGTCACTAATATCCGAACCAAGACCTTCACAAGTTCCATCAGGTAAGCAATTGCAGGAAAAGCCTTCAAACAAGGAACTTGGTATCTGTGCTTGCATTAGTCTAAGTAACTGCCAGGAATTCAGTTCTAGTGCCCGTAGTTGCTCATAATCTGAAATGATCAGACATAGTGAGGAAACAACAGTCAAATGCGTCCCCACAGGTTCAAACTGAATAATGCGAGAGGTCAAAAGTAGATGAACCTCTTAAAGAATTAAGTGTTCCTGGGACAAGGACTCCAACGTTATTCTTTGGGATTGGCACACCAAACAGAAGAGCTAAAGTTGGCGTCAAATCTACCTACATCACAAATATAATGTTGGTTCCATACCATGCATAACTCATTATCATCAATACCCTTTCAAAAAGAGGTAGATGCTTGACTGACATGAAATGTGATGAAAGATATCACGAAATTTGCAATGACTCTTCTACCTGGAAAGCTAAATTATTGGTAGCTGCAGCATAGTCAGAAATATTGCTACTCAAGCCAATAAAGAGCATTAAGGAGTCAGTTTCTTCATATGAAGATCCTCCGTGATTTCCATTCTCAGTCATGCCATGATCACTGACTACTATCTGTATATAAAACCCAAATCAGATAACTCCGACATAAGAAAGCTAAATGTACCATCAAACACAAGTACTCACCAAAAGGGTCTGTCCTTGATCGTGGCTACGATCCGCCATGGCTCTCAAATGCATTGTTCTAACTACATCATCCATTTCTTTAAGCTTTGAAGCCATCAATGGGCTACGATAGAGAAACAAATAGTCAGATGCTCCGGCCATACAACTAGTAACCTTTTTACTCACAAATGGGTTATGAGACTAGCAAAGACCTGTTACGGCCGCCAGTATGTCCAACATGATCCAAGCCAAGGTAATGAAGGATCTGATAAGGGGAAGATCTAGTAAGAACAAAGCACAGTAAAACTCAAGGGATTTGTCTTGAAGTCACTATAGATCGCAGGAAAATTGAGAGCAATCAAGTGGCGTCAAGGGACAAAACGCTTTTACTGGGGAATAGGAGACAATACAAAAACTAACCAAGAGATTCCAGTCATCACTGTTGAGCTCATCCGGCAAGTGTCGGGAAACATTTCTGTCTACCTGTACTGTATCTTTGACCTGTCAGAAAAGCATCGTTTGTTCATATGACCATGATATAGATAAAAGAAAAAAAAAAAAAAAAAAAAAAAAACAACATGAAAAAGACAAACTGTCACACTGAAACTCACAAAGAAACTGCTAACACCGTCATGTCTCATGAACAGCCCTGGGAATAACTTGAGCCATGTCTCATCACCAAGCATCACCATTTTCCAACCAATCCTAAAAAACTGACCTGGTAAAATCAAATCACTGTTACATGGCTTTGCTTTCAAATTGCACATGTTTTCAAGTATGAAACACTTCTAACAAAACTGATAGTAATAGCTACCAAGAAGGTTGTCATCTAAGAGGGCTTGCGTGTTAAAATTGAAAGCCACGTCCAAGAAACCACCAATTGCTCCAGAAACCATTGCCTGAGAACAACGAAATTAATAACTCAATCAAACAAGCAAAACAAAAAGTCATCCCAAAACAGTGATCATCTACTGTAACACACGCAAAGCACACACCTTCAACCTCGGCATTGTGACAGTTGGAGGAGCTGCTTTAGCATGGTAACCAATAGCATCTCCATTAGCCAACAGTGACTGTGTATAAGGCATAGACTCTTTCCAAGCTTTCCATGGAGGTTGACCATCCTTCCCTAGAACAAACTCCGCAGGAAGACCATCGACCACCTAAACTAATCATCGTTCAATACTCTTAAAGCATTCTCTCATAAACTAAACAAGCATTAATGTTACCAAGTGCATACCATCAAAATCAGTCGATCATATTTAGAAGAGATCCCAGAAAGCTCCTACAGTACACATTCACCACTATCAAACTTGAAATCAGCACAAAACTATTCAAAGGACAAATACACACTCAAACAAAAAACCTTATAGAGCAATCTCAGTTTCTCAGGATGAATCTCCGATTCGTTAGAGTTCGGAGAAGAATCACAGAAAGGATCACGATAACTCTCCAAACCACTGCCATTTTATATAAACAAAAGAAGAAGAACAAAAAAAAAAGAGTAAGAGTAGATTCATCTTCGCCGCCAAAACGTTATATGAATTGTACCTGACGCCGGAGAGAGTCGGCTTGACGGGGAAGAAACCGAAGACAAAAATCGATAATCCGATGATCTGAAGGAATATTCCGGCGACCGTAAAGATCGTCAGTCTCGTACAAGTCATCTCCGTCGTCATTTCAAGATCCGGCGAGAGAACTGAGAGGAAAAAAAAAAGTTCAAAAAAAGAAAATGATCGTAAAAAGAAAGGGCTTTAAAATCGGCCCATTAAAAAGCCCATTATATGATTTGTTTTTTAGTAACTGTCACTGTTGTTTGATTCATGGAAAGTGTCAGTGAGTACTAAGTAGGTGGGTAGGGTCTGTTGAAGCCTAAAATAGCTAAAAGGTTAGGGGCAATGTTGCTTAGAGGTTGTGAAGGTCACGAGTGTAGTCAAAAAAAACTCTGACAGTTTGACCACCCAAAGAGGACACAGCGTCACGTGCGGCTCGTACTGTTCAATTTTCAAAATATAAATGATTTTGGCGTTTCAAACGCAGAAACCGATTGAAGCGTCTCAGTTTATGGTAATGTTGTTATGTATAGTAGCATCCATCTATGTGCATCACCTGCCTATGGTTTGGATCGTACAGCTTCAGGGATGTTCAATCGAATTTTACGGAACCAAAACAACATGGATAAAGTAACATCGGTCAATAAATCGAACCAAAGAAACAAAAATTATATATGTAGCGTGTTAGGAGCACAAACATGTCGTAGGAGAATCTTGTCTATACATGTGGAGCTGGATGGTTTCATTTGGACTATGTTCAGTCTTTTTTTCAGTTAGGTTTAAAATGGATTGTGCGTCCCATCTGGCTTTTTGGTGAATATAAATTAAAATTCATTCACAATAAAAATAAATAAAATAAATTTGTAACATCCCGATTTCTGGTATATATAAAGACATATATGAGAGAGGTTAAAAGAATTGATTTGGCTATCTATGTCACTAAAGTGCATTTACCTTTTCGGTTGCACATCCAGAGAGAATTCCAGAGTTAAGCGTGCTTGAGCTGGAGTAGTCAAAGGATGGGTGACCTACCGGAAAGTCATTCGCGGTATCGTGTGAGTTAGGAAAAAACACGAGGAATTGTCATGTGGTGATTGCAGTGTCAGTATATCATATGACTTTCGAGTCTTCCAAAAATAACGCACCGACCGTCGGACAGGAGTGGGCTCAATGGGCCTAATGAGAGGACATGTGGGTTCACTGGTAGGGGCGGTTAGGACGTTATAAGTGGTATCAGAGCTGGTTAGCCGTCCCAGTGCTGACCTGGGAGGCGTTCTGGGAGTGGTTGTGGTGTGCAACGTCGTGAATTGTAACATCCCGATTTCTCGTATATATGGAAACATATGTAGGAGAGGTTAAAAGAATTGATTTGGCTACCTATGTCACCAAAGTGCACTTACCTTTTCGGTTACACATCCAGAGAGAACTCCAGAGTTAAGCGTGCTTGAGCTGGACTAGTCAAAGGATGGGTGACCTACCGGGAAGTCATTCGCAGTATCGTGTGAGTTAGGAAAAAACACGAGGAACGGTCATGTGGTGATTGCAAAGTCAGCATATCATGACTTTCGAGCCTTCCAAAAATAACGCACCAACCGTCGGACAGGGGTGGGCCCAATGAGCTTAATGAGAGGACATTTGGGCTCACTGGTAGGGGCGGTTGGGACGTTATAAGTGGTATCAAAGTTGGTTAGCCGTCCCAGTGCTGACCTGGGAGGCGTTCTCGGAGTGGTTGTGGTGTGCAACGAGGACGTTGCACTCTGAGTGGGGGTGAATTGTAACATCCCGATTTTTTGTATATATGGAAACATATGTGGGAGAGGTTCAAAGAATTGATTTGGCCACCTATGTCACCAAAGTGCACTTACATTTTCGGTTGCACATCCAGAGAGAACTCCAGAGTTAAGCGTGCTTGAGCTGGAGTAGTCAAATGATGGGTGACCTACCGGAAAGTCATTCGCGGTATCGTGGGGAACTAACCTTGATTGCCCCTCCGTACAACTCACTTTGTCTAATTGCCCTCATTCAATCTAACTGTCCCTCTATAACTTGATTTGTCTATTCTAACTTTGATATAAATAATTAAAAATAAAAAATGGAAATGGGAGATTGGCGCGGGTTTGAGAGGAAACCAGAGGGGATAATTAAATTCAACCCACCCAAACATTTAATTGGACAAACCAACCGAACCCAACAAAATTTAATTTCCCCAACTGAAGAAAACCACATGTCTCTTTTATTCCTCTTCTCCCCTCTTCTTCGCATCGTCCTCTTCCTCTCTCGTTTCTATCAGTGCGAAATCGTGAATTGAAGGTTAGTTGTTTCTGCTTTTTTATGCTGTTTTTCGATTTCACGATTGAATTATCAAGTTAGGCAAAGCAATTAGGAACTTCAAATACATAGTTTCATCTCAATTAGAAGATTTCATAGAAAATAAAATTTTGATTTTGTTTTGGCTCATAGGAGTGACTGAGCTTGTTGGATAAGGCTATTAGAAATTTACATTGTTAATTGCATAGGATTCCTGTTTAACTGAGCAATGAATCGTAACAATTGTGATGATTCTTATTAAAAATCAAACTTGTTGGGTACGACTGGACACAACTAGCATAACTGGTACTATTAAGTGAATTAATACGACTAGAAAAGTGGTACAACTATAATAACTAATATAACGATTGTTTTGTTCTTCTCAGGGGAAATGAGTAAAAGTGGTTGCACAATCATATGTTTTTATTATGGGGGATTCTATTCAAAAGATGGTAATCAAATTATATGGAATTTTGGAGAAGATGAGATTCATACTTTAGTGACGAGGAAATCTTTGCAAGATGTCCCTTATGTTGTATTAGTGGAGGGAATTTTCAGAAAGGTTTTGCTAGATGCAGCTACATCTCAACTGAAAATTAGTTAGTATCCATTGTAGTTACTATCCATGCAACTACAATGTAGTCGTACTCATGTCCAACTGGGAAAACTAGTACGATTATGCTTTATACAAATATGTAAATAACACAATTTACTAACGTATTTGCATATAAAATAGGCCATACAACATGTGCAAACCTATTTGAACATTGCAGAGTTAAATAAATTTGATCATAAAAAAGTTTGATTCATGAAAATGTGATGTCTGCACAATCTACCTTATACTTTTAATGTTACTTTGAAAAGCTTAACAACACAAACATGAAAACCGTGAAAATTTGTATTTTTATACAAGTTATAACACTAGAATATGTTAAATGTAGTTTATTTACTCAATTTCATAAGTACAACTATAAAAGTTTGTTTTAGGGTATGGTACGACTGATTACATAATTTTACCATCAAAATCCAACTTCTTGGACAATGGGTACGACTAGAAAACTAGTACGACTCTGTTATAAAAAAATGTTCTTCTGACGGCACAAGTGGATATTTTTTATTTATTTTTTCTCTTGACGGCACAAGTGGGCATTTTTAAGAGTTTTTTTTTATTTATTTTCTCTTTTTGTCTCTTTTTAACTTCCACATTTTTTTGGACCCGTGTTTTTGTAGGCACATATTTTTATGCTTCATCACGTTTTTTTAAACTCCGTTGTAGTTTGTCTAACTGGAAAAACTAGTACAACTATGCTTTGTACAAATATGTAAATAACATCATTTAATAACATATTTCCATATAAAATAGGTCATATAGATTTGATCGTAAAAAATAGATTGGATCGTAAAAAATTGCATAATTAAATAGATTTGATCGTAAAAAATTTCGATCCATGAAAATGTGATGTTTACACAATCTACTTTTGTATGTGATGTTTATACAATCTACCTTCGTAAATGTGATGGTCACAACCGATTTAATATACTGTTGGTAATTAGTACGACTAAAATCAAAGGCCGGAAGTTCCAGAGCTCCGACTCTGCCTCTGGCTCCAGTGGCTCCGGCGGCTCTGGAGGCTCCGGTAAATGAACGATAAGAAGAAAATCACCTCCAGTGACTGAAGGAGAAGAAGAAAGTCCACCTACACTGATTTTGGATTGCATGAAATGTCGAGATGAAATTTGGTTGAAATCGCATAAACAGTATGAATAGGTCAACTAGTACGATTAGTTTGACTAGAACAATAGTCATACTAATCGTACTAGTTGACCATAGTAATTTTTGTGCGACGTCTTCTCTCTTCCTCGCGGTGCCGCCAGACGCTTCACCGCCTTCGTTTTGTTCTTCGTCGGCGGATTTGAATTCAACGGCGGCGGCGACAGAGTACGCTCTGGTGAAGACGTTCTCAACCGAACTACTTTTTCTTTTTCTGTTCTCGTACGAGGTGGCATGATATCAGAAATTCAGAGTCGACGCTTTCGATCTGATGTCTGTGACTTTTGGTGGAGAGGCGAAGGACAGTGGAAAAGGAGAATTAGGTTTGGCTTTGTTCGTTCGTTCGTGGTGGGGAAGGTGAAAAGCTAGGGATTTGATCGAAAATTAGGAATTAGATTTTGATATAAGTGTTTTTTGGTTCTAATTTTGGGCTTAGTTTTAATTTTGGTTTGGGCTGAAACCCAATTGTTTATTGTTGGTATTCTTGTAATTTAGTTGATTCATTAAATTCTTGTTAGACTTTTCACGCGTTTTCCTTTAAAACTAAAATGAAAAAGAAAATGTTTTTTATAAGGGGGACAAACGAGAGTAATCTTGTGTACGGAGGGGTAAAAAAGATTAGAGTCTTATCGTGTGAGTAATGAAAAAACACGAGGAACGGTCATGTGGTGATTGCAGGGTCAGTATATCATGACTTTCGAGCTTTCCAAAAATAACGCACCGACCGTCGGACAGAGGTGGGCCACATGGGCCTAATAAGAGGACATGTGGGTTCACTGTAGAGGCGGTTGGGACGTTAGGATTGTGCGATTAAATAAAAATAATTGAAATATCTAATGGACTGGCCTTCGTTCAAATCAGACTTAGATTATTTCTATAATATTAGAAATTCATTTTATAATTTTAGTCTATGGTTAATTTTGTGTTACTTAAATGTTTGTGCTGATCATTTCCTAGTTAAAAGGGTGAAAATACGAAGTAAAATATTTTTTCATGTAATTCATAATCGGTATCAGGATAACCTCAATACCAACCAATTTTATTTAATATATGGAAGTAGTTTTAAAAAAAAAAAATACAAATATGTTTGATCCACAACAATTCGCTCTGGTTGGTAAGTGGAAAACAATGTCTAGTTCTTGGATTTGGATGTGGAAGAACACACTAAACCATCACGACTTTGCTTAATACTTCACAAAGTTGAAACTAAAAGTGGTAAAGCAGCATCTTTCTTGGAATGATTTGTGGTCTCCTTTGGAATTACAAAATTTTGTGGAAACATATTATATTGATATGGGAATTTTGGTTTGTGCTACAATAAAAGAGTTTATATCAGACCATTATAAAAGAGACTTCAAGAAGTGGAGATGTTGAATACAATAGAGGATGAGGTTGAAAAACTAATGACAAGGATGATGCACCAAACAACATATTATATATGTTATGGCGGCATAATGGAGACAGACTATAAAAAAAAATTATCACCAAAGGAAACCATGAATATCATACGAGAATAACATATATTGTATAGTTGAACTAAAAGTGTTTAGTTCGGCTATACAACATGCACAGTCTTTTTTTCTCGCAGGTTAATATTTGGCTCAAGATGCAAATATTTGTGGATTATATATGACGCAGAACCACTTATTTATCTACAAAAGATTGTATGCTTAAGTGAAACTAGAATGTGAATTTGGCAAGATCAATTAGAAATCTGGAACCATCTCTTCTTCACGTGTCAATTTCTGGCTAAGATGAGTTTTTTTATGCTTAAGCTATTTTTGTGTAAAATTTCGAATTAAGCTTTGATGTCTGAAACTTAATTATATTTACTCCTATTCGGAATAATCCCAATTTGAGTGTGATGATTTTTAATTTTCTGGTTTCTTGTTGTAAATTTGTGCTGCGGTTATAATAAATCTCCTCCTTTTAGACTTTTATTAATTCCCGTCTGTGACATTTGAGCCTGCTTCTATAACCTCTTGAGACGAATTTTCAACATAACCAACCACATGTATGTTTACGAGCCACATGAAAATGGCTAAATAATTGTATACTTCTTGGAGTAATAAAGACGAAGAATACAGTTTGATTTGAGTAGTTACGGAGTATCTCTTTATTTTATTTGTTTTTTACCTTTTTCGACTTTTAATAAAAATAAAATCTGTACGGACAGTTGATCGTGTCCCAATCAAATTTCTTGTGGATGCTTCGGGTCTTTTTGTTTGGTTTGGGTCCCCTCCTAAATAATTTCTAGTGGTCCGACACTCGACAGTCGACACTGCTTATTACTTTTGCACGAGGGTCCCTCTGTTCACTATTTCTTCCCATTAAGGCATGCTAAAACGTTTTACTCCGTTTAAAACCCTTTAATCTTTTTCTTTCTTATTACGTTTTTTTTTTTTTTTTTCCCTTTGCTTTCTACAGTCTAATAGAACGATTGTCGCGATTGAAACTAACATGGTTTGTCCGTTTGATATAGTTAGTGCAGTACATAAGTGTTCAGTAATGTTGAAGTTATGTAATGAAATGTTAAATGATGAATAAATCCTAACCCTTAGAGAATACTAACTTTAAAATTTACGTTATAACAAAAAAAAATGATACGTTATCATATCAAATTTTATCAAGTGAGTTTTTACATCTTTAGAAAGTCAGAATTTTGCATCTTTTAACCCTTTAGTTTAAATCTTTTCGTAAATTTTTTTTCCTGAAATTTGTGTAATATTTTTATTATGAGCTACTACTATAATATATGATACTTTCATATATCGACTGTATGTAAATATGAAATTATACTCTAGCCTCTGTTTTAGAAATATTTACAGTGAATACGACCAATTAGTTACCAGAGTGTAAGTGACAAAGGGAGACAACTCATTTTATGCTTCCCTATAAAAAGAAATTCCCCACTGAACCAAACAAACACTTGCTCTTCTCTCTCATCTCATTGGAGACTTACAATTCCTATTTCCTCACCATATCCAATAACCACCACACACAAACCAATATCCACAAAAAATATTAAAAAATAGTTTTTGATTATTTTTTTGTCAAAAAAAAATAATCATTTAAGAAACCCCATCATGTTGATAATACTATCTCATTAAATAATAAACCCCTCCCTCAAAATATCTCATCTTCACCAATCAAAACCCTTTCATGTCCACCTCTCTACTTGACCTTTGAGGTGGAAAATTAAAATTTTAATATATTATTCCCTTAGCCTTTTGTCTTTATTGTTGTTTTCTTTCTTTTTTCTTTCTTTCTGAGTTTGTTGTGTTAAGTCTTAATTTTCCTTATGCATTCACCATCTAGATCTAACTCTCACAAAGATTTTAATTTCCTTGCCTTTCAAATCTTCAAAAACTAGGGTTTTTACTGTCTTGAAATCATATTATTCTTCTAAATTTAGCAAAAAGAACACGATTTACTTTCCATTTCAGTCGTCTTGTCACTCTCTCTCTCATCTTTAAAGTCACCCTTTTTAGCAAAAATCCTCTCTCTCCTCTCTTTCTCTCACAATTTTTTTCCTTCTGGGTTCTTCTTTTTTTCTCCTCCTCTCTCTCTTTCCCTTCCCTTCAATCATCACTCATTCTTGAATCTTAATTCAAGATCTTCCTCCTGCTCATCAAATTAGTCCTTTTTTTTTCTTGTGTACACGGATCAAGTTAAATTTTGTATTTTCTAGGGTTTTTCTTTCCTTTTTTACGATGGCGAGAGAGAAGATTCAGATCAGGAAAATCGACAACGCAACGGCGAGACAAGTAACGTTCTCAAAAAGAAGAAGAGGTCTTTTCAAAAAGGCTGAAGAGCTCTCCGTTCTCTGCGACGCCGATGTTGCTCTCATCATCTTCTCTTCCACCGGGAAGCTCTTCGAGTATTGTAGCTCCAGGTCTTTCTCTCTCTCTATATCTTTGTCATTAATTAGATTTCTCAAAGTCTCTGTAGGAATCGCCTCTAGATCCAGACAGAAGCTTAAAATTTTTAGATGTATATGTTATACACCTAAGGTTACTGTATATCGTCCTTATTGGACCACTAACTTTTTATATAAGAAATATTAATGACCAAATATGAGGTAGATAATACTATAGTTAACTCCTTTATTTAGTTAAAAATAAGGTATCTAACTACAGTAATATTCAAAATAATGTAAAATTAATCATCTGCATAAATGCTGTATGATTTTTTGGTGTTGAACAAATCTGTATTGTGGGTGATATACTGATATACGGAAGCCATCAGTGTCATATTTATTTAAATATGTGGTGACAATACAACATTTGTAGTTTAGGAGTTTATATACGTGTAGATGTATAAAAATTTGAGAAGTTTTTCTTGAAGAAGTGATTAAAAAAAAAATCAGGTTAGAATCTTAGCTAGTGTTAGGAAATGTCAGAGAGTTTTTTTTTGGATATGTTATAGATATTGGGAATCTAAAATGACTTATCATATCATAAAGATACGATTTTGGATTTCTGACCCACGAGTTAACAGTTCAGTTCCTATCTTCAGGGACATACATACACACGCTCACGTATAGTATAAGTTTATATATTTATATTAAAAACGACAGTGTTTAACATGAAATAATGTCTGTTTTAGAATTAATTTAGGTTTTGTGGATTTAGGTTTTTTATCTTTTGATTTTACATTTTGGGTACATTGTCGATGTTTATATCTAAGGCACCGGGATGTTTATAGCAGTATATCATTCACAGTCTTATATAATAAGGTACTTATTGGAATGTGTTTGCATTATACAATGAAGCATGAGGGAAGTATTAGAGAGGCATAACTTGCAGTCAAAGAACTTGGATAAGCTTGATCAGCCATCTCTTGAGTTACAGGTTAGCTTTGCGATACTTGAACTTATAGAATCTATTGATCCGTTAAACTTACCATATTCAGATTGATGTATATATCCTCATGGACATAAGTTTGATCAAGAAATTAGTTAACATTATATCAATAATAGGACAAAAGCATTATACTTATTGCATACGATTAGCCTACATTTTGATGAAACTGAACTCATACAATAGTAACCGATCCAGATGAACTAAAGAGTATTAAAAAGATTTGAGACTCGGAGTACTAGGTAATGATGGTTTGGTTTAAACTTTAAACCCGTTATTGTCATATTTACATTAATGGATGACTTTCTAAAGCTAGCCATGCATGTACAGTTAGTCATGTGTAGAGATTTGAGCTTAGATCATTATGGATTTGCTTAAGATCTTAAGTCAATGGTTATCATTTAGCTGGTCGAGAACAGCGATCACGCCCGGATGAGCAAAGAAATTGCGGACAAGAGCCACCGACTAAGGTACACATATAAACGCGTATTCTTTGAATTTCAAAACAGCTATCATATTCTGACTGCATGTGTTTATATGATCATATATATATAGGCAAATGAGAGGAGAGGAACTTCAAGGACTTAACATTGAAGAACTGCAACAGCTGGAAAAGGCCCTTGAAGCTGGTTTGACTCGCGTGATTGAAACAAAGGTTGTTACAAAAATCTAGATGTTAAAAGATGTAACGAATATGTTACTAAACTACTATGAGATGTTATTGCAGAGTGAAAAGATTATGAATGAGATCAGTTACCTTCAAAGAAAGGTAAGAATCAAAACAAAGTTTTATGTATACTTGTTGATTCAAATAATTTTGGCAACGACAAGAGTTAAAATTTCTCTTTTCTTAGGGAACGCAATTGATGGACGAGAACAAGCGGCTAAGGCAGCAAGTACACATCTTACCCTTTGTCTTTAACACATATCTTTGATCATACTTTGACATAAATGGTACAAAAGTGTTTATATCTGATGGAAAAATTAATATTTAGCTGATTAGTCCCTATTGTAGGGTAAAAACATAGGATATTCCGCATTCTGTCCTAGCTAGATATAGGAATGTGCATGGGTTTGGTTCGTTTTTTCTATGTTTTCAGATTGTTTTATGGAATATGGAAGCTGAAATGAATCAAAATCTCGTTTGATTTTGGAGATTAACTTTTGTTTCATATTATTTTGTTTTCTTTTCAGTTTCGGTTTACTTTTAATTGGTTACTTCCTGTCAAATTTTCACATCCCTCAATTAGTTGATCTCTAGAGAAAACCAAGACACTTGTTGCCCACAAAAAAAACAAAATACATATCTTCTTATTGTCTTTTCTATAATTGAATTTTGATTTTGCAGGGAACACAGTTAACGGAAGAGAACGAGCGACTAGGCAAGCAAGTACGTCAGTATTGTTTCGAATGTTGTATATTTTTGTATTTTTTTTTTTGGTAAAATGTTAAATTTGGAACTTTTGTTTGGTTACGATATATGTAGATATATAATAACGTGCGCGAAGGACACTCGTCGGAGTCTATTACTAACGCCGGGAACTCTACCGGCGCTCCTGTTGACTCCGAGAGCTCCGACACTTCCCTTAGGCTCGGGTAATCGATTATTCACCTTTCTCTCTTTTGGTTTTCTTGATTTAATAATTTGCCATGATTTTTCTTTAAAAGAAAATCTATTATAGAAAGAAAAGAAGATTCACTATATGCTAAATTGCTAATCATCTATTTGTAAAAATTATGAAAGGTAAGTTGATTTATTTATTGTAAAAATTATTTTATTATATAGCATGTTCATTGTATATGAGGTTAAACCATTATTCAAATAATTCGTGAGAAATATACTACTTGAATAATGGTTCTATCGCAGTATAGTGTTTTTTTTGCAAATTTTGGGGGTTCAAATAATATAGCCCTCTACCTAAATAACCCTAAAAATAACAAAATATTTGAATGTTTGGTTCCGTGCAGCTTACCGTATGGTGGTTAGAGATGGAATAATACAAACAAGTCGATGGAGTGAGGAGATTTATGTAAATCTTTTTAGCTCTGCAGTAACAAGAGACAGTGTAGTAGTTCTCATATGTTTGTTGTAAGTGTCTGTTTGAGGAAGAGGTTTTCCTTTTATAATTTCCATTATGTGTTATCTCTATCCACTGTATCTATGTTTTGTCACCAAGAATCAGATTGTATGGACATGGTAAGTTAGAAAATGAGAAACATTCTGGAAATTTTAGATAGTTAGTTGCACGAAAACACCGGCCGGGACGCATGCATGCTTATCGTTTATGTGAGTAGCGAACAAGTACGATATGTCTCTAAGACACATAAACCTTCAAGCTCTAACTACTGCATGATGAATTTATGACTAAAAGTCGAGGATATCGAATAGGTACTAGTTCCAAGTGATCTCGATCATCTCTTCCGTGGTGCATGTTTATTTCTTTTCCGATGCTGATTTGAAGTCATTGTTATATGTTCTGTTGACTGTAATCACGTACGGTAGATAACCCGTTGGGTCTATTTGAGGCCTTAAGAAAATGGGATATGTGGGCTTCAAAAATGTCAGCCTAAAAACAAATATATCAAAGGAAAATGTTCGCATTTGGCAGTTGATACCAAAACTGGGGGTTCTTCTGGCAAAATGACAATGTTAAGTCTTTGTTCTTTTGGTCAACCAATGTTAAGTATTATTTTGGTTGTTTTTCCCATTTTAATATTTTAATTATATATTTTCCTACGGTATTTATGTAAAGATTTAAAAAGTTTTGTTTTTCTTTCTAAATCTCCTATATCACAAGGGAATATTGAAAGAGAAAGACAATTGTGAAGGTTTTCTTTTATAGTACTTTTTTTACTAGAATTAGTTTTCCAAATCATCAATCCTTTCAAAAAAAAAAATCTTTTGACTATAGCACATACCAATTATTTAACCAGCCAACCAAGGTTTATCATATTCATTTTCGAATTTTTATAACATATATATATATTTAAATTCACATATTTTCTGAAAATTTAATTATTTATTGTACTCTCTTTACTCATAATATTTTGTGTATCTTTTTATATTACATCATCTTCGTCTGATAGGATATTCCATGTCTGAGATTTCAAGTTTCAAAGATCCAATTAAAATGATTATTATCTTGGTAAAATATCGAGACATGTCTTCAATTTTTTCTTCCTCTCCTATTTTATTAGCATTTAGAAAATTTTCTTTTTTCTTTTTTCTTTTTACTTTAAATTTCCATTTCATTTAGCATTTAGAACTTTCTCACTTTCTCACTTTCGTTTAGCATGTTAAGTATTTGATTACGTTTCACTAACTCGGATATTTGATTAGTAGCGTCCGCGCTTGCCCCCTTTAGGATACTTTTGGCAAGAAAGAAGGTTCTGGTCGGTTCATCAAAAGGTCGTGACACACCTACTTTTGACGTTTCATCAAAACGTGTCCGGTTTTATGGTTAAACCGTCAAAAAGAGGAATATGTTCTGTAAGATTCAATTAAATAAATGATTTAGAACAAAAAGGCTTTTGCTTGCTTGAACATCTTTTCTTGAAAAAAAAAACCGACAAAATGTAATTAAAGACGACGTCTTCACATTCCTTTTTTTTCTTCCATTATTTTAATATGTTCATTCGCTGAGATTCTTTCTCAAATTAATAAATTACACTATATTTTATTAATTTCTGGTTCTGACATGTTCTCTAACGTTTGATACAGAAGAATAATCGGAGAGAGAATGCTTCCGACTTCTCCGACCACGACGCTGGCACTATAAAAGATTGGTAATAAAAGACATTCGTAGAAATCAAATTCTAAAATTTATTCCGAAATCTCCAATTATTAAATTCGGTATTAGATAATACGAGTAATCTTAAAGAAAAATTAAAAATCTTTTACCAAAAATTATTAGTTAGAGAGAGAAAGAAAGAAGAGCGAGGTTTGCTCCCACCCATGATCAAATCAAACAGCTCAGCTCAAAGGAGAGATTAATAAAAAGTCCCTACCGAAAAAAAGGCTGTGAAAGTAAATAATTCATTTCTTAATTAGCTGCACGTTCTTGATCATCAAAAAAGAAAACTTAACTTTCATTGTGGGTCTAAGCTTAGCAGAAAATTTTCTCTTTCTTTCTCGGGAAATTTTCCTTTTTTTTCTTTTCTTATTGAGATCTAGAGAGAGAGAGACAAGGGGAGAGAAAGAAAAAAAAAGGATCATACACATAAAGCCTTTCTCTGACTCTGTTTTCTGGGAATTTGCATGAGAAGAATAAAAGAGAGTTGAGATCTTTTGGTGATCATATTTCGTAGAGGAATACGATGCTTCAGAGAGCTGCGAGTAATGCGTATTCATGGTGGTGGGCGAGTCATATTCGAACCAAACAATCTAAATGGCTCGAACAAAACCTTCAAGGTCTCTCTCTCTCTTTATCTCTCGATATATTCACATATTTGTACGTATGTTATCTGTTTGATTGTTTGGTTTAACATATGATTCGTTTTTGCTGAAACCCTTTTCTCTTTTAAGATAAAAAGTTGAGATCTTTCTGTTCTTTTGAGGTTGTCTAAGTCAGAAACTTATTATTACGATCTAAAAAGGATCTCTGTGAATATCTTTTTTTGCTTTATTTACAGATATCGAAGAGAAGGTGCAATATGTGTTGAAGCTTTTACAAGAAGATGGAGATTCGTTTGCGAAGCGTGCAGAGATGTATTACAAGAAGAGACCAGAACTCATAAGCTTTGTTGAGGAATCTTACAGAGCTTATAGAGCTTTAGCTGAGCGTTACGATCACATTTCGACGGAGCTTCAAAACGCTAACACGACGATTGCCTCTGTTTTCCCTGACCAAGTCCCCAACTTTGCAATGGATGATGATGATGATTCCATGTCTAAATTCGCTAAAAGACAGAACCTTTCTGGTGCGAATGTCCCCAACGTTCCGAAAGTGCCTGTGAAAGACTTGAAGAGCGCGGTCAAAGTGGCTACGAAGAAGCTTCAGCCGAGGAAATCGATGAAGTACACGGGGTGTTCTACTAATGTGGTTGTTAAGAGCTCTGGTTTGAGCAAGGCCGAGGCTATGGGAGAGATTGATAAGTTGCAGAAAGAGATTTTGTCGTTGCAGACGGAGAAGGAGTTTGTGAAGAGCTCTTACGAGCGAGGTTTGTCCAAGTATTGGGAGTTTGAAAAGAGTATTAAGGAGAAACAAGATAGGATCTGTGGTTTGCAGGATGAGTTTGGTGAGAGTATTGTGATTGAAGACGATGAAGCTCGGAAATTGATGACGGAGACTGCTATAAAGTCGTGTCAGGAGAAGCTAGTGGAGTTGCAGGAGAAGCAAGAGAAGTCTTATGAAGAAGCTAGAGAAGAGCATATGAAGATCAAGGAGTCTAAAGAGAAGCTAAGATCAATGGCGAGCCAGTTTCTAGGGGACGAAACTGTCTTTGCGAAAGACGATGGTGATGAAGTTAGAAGAACAGAAGAGTTGGAACATGAGATGAAAGAGATGTCTAGGAAGAAGCAAGAGTTGGAATCTGTAAAGGAGAAGATTAGAGAACATTTTGAGTCTGGTGTGAATTCTTCGCTCAACGCGACAGATATGGCTGAGAAAGTCGATGAGCTTGTGAACAAAGTGATTAGCTTGGAGAGTGCGGTTTCCTCGCAGACTGCTTTGATACAGAGATTAAGAAACGAGACCAACGGTCTTCAGACACAGATCAGTACTCTTGAAACCGATAAGGCGGTATTAGCAGACGACAAGAGTGATCTGAGGAAGAAGCTGAAGGAAATGGAGGAGAAACTCAAGGCACTGCAGGACTTGGACAGAAATGTTATGCATAAGAGTACCAATCTGCATACAGAGTTTGATGAAGCATGTAATGATCTCGATGACCTCTCTACTGGGAAGTTGCATGAGGTGAAGCCAGAGAGAGAGTCTGATAACTTGGCGATGAAAATGGAAGCGAAGAGAGATCTGGAAGCTGAGAAGAGGAGCTCAGATGTTTCTATAGATACTGAGGAACATCGAAAGGAAATGGCCAAAGAGAACAAAGAAGAAGCCGAGAAGAGTGAAAGCTCTGAACAGACTCGCGATGTGAGAACAGTTGCAGAAGATGTCATCATCCCAAGTAAAAGTTCAGAAAATGTTTTGGAATATACTGAAAAGGTTGATTTTGATTTAGAGAAGCAATCTGAGAAGACACAGTCTGTTCTTGATAATGTTGTAGAGAAGCAAGCTGAATCTGACAAGACAGTTTTTGTTCTGGATAATGTTTTGGAAAAGCAAGCTGCACCAGACAAGACAGATTCTGTTCAAGATAATGTTTTGGAGAAGCAGATATCTTCGAAAGAATCTGATATCACTTCCAATATCGAACAGCTAGAGGATCAGAAGGAGAAAGAAGGTGAACCAGATTGGAAAGAGATGTTCATGAAGGGAATGGAGAACAGAGAAAAGCATTTGCTTACGGAGTACACAACTATTCTCAGGAACTACAAGGATATGAAGAAAACTTTGGATGAAACAAAAACAAAGTTGAAGACGGAGAAGGCCACAAAAGATGATGAGATCAAGCTACTAAGAGAGAAAATGAGCCTCCTGCAGAAGGGTCTTGCAGACAGTAATGACGTGACGGAGAACCAGTTCTCAAAGGACGACTATCACATCGGATTCATGGCTGCAGAAAACGAGAACATGTCTCTGGTGGAGGAACAGTTCAGGTTGAATATCGATGAGCTTCTAGAGGAGAATTTGGATTTCTGGTTAAGGTTCAGCACAGCATTTGGACAGATACAGAGCTACGACACATCAATCGAAGATCTACAAGCCGAGATATCAAAGCTTGACCAAAGAAAAAAACAAGATGGAAGCAGCACAGTTAAGTATGCCCTGAGATCAGATGTTCGACCACTTTTTCTACACCTAAGGGAAATAAACACAGACCTTGGTCTCTGGCTAGAGAAAGGTGCAGCATTGAAAGAGGAACTGAAATCAAGATTCGAGTCGCTGTGTAACATACAGGAGGAGATCACAAAAGCCCTGAAGTCAAGTGCTGAAGACGATGATTTCAGATTCACTAGCTATCAAGCTGCTAAATTTCAAGGTGAGGTGTTGAACATGAAGCAGGAGAACAACAAAGTGGCAGACGAGTTACAAGCAGGGTTAGATCACATTACCACCCTTCAGCTCGAGGTTGACAAGACTTTAGGAAAGCTAAGCGAGGAGTTCTCTCTTTCGGGTTCGAAGAGCAGATCTGATCTTGATCTGCAGCATTCGGATAGTCGCTCAAGAGTTCCTTTAAGGTCATTCATCTTTGGCTCCAAACAGAAGAGAGCAAAGCCGTCGATATTCTCCTGCATGCATCCCTCACTATATAGAAAGATGAAGGCTTCTACATAGGTAAACATTTACATAATATATAAATACATACCATCCAGAGAGTTAATTGATTTATATACTGTAACCTATTCAGATTCATGGAGGATTTGATTCATTCGTCTTTTTTACCTGTATTTCGCTGGGGAGACTGAGACTTTTTTATCCCCCCATCTCCTTTTTTTTGGTTTGCGAGAGTGAAACAATAGTTTTGTGTTGGTTATCCTCTTTGAGTAATATAGATTGTTCACAGCTTGTCACTGGTGCAGCAAGAGGAATGTCTACCAGATTTTTTTCCATTTTCTTCTTCAAAAGTTGTATGTCCAGAACCATTACAAGAAACAGAGTTTGTGATTTTATTTGTTCATTTGTGTTTTCATGATGGCATGGATATAGAGAATAGTTCTGCAACAACCTTAGAGCATGATTAATGGGAGAACTTCACTAAAAGCTCTGAAATATTATTTAAGTAATTTTTTTTATTTAATAATTTTTGTTTTCTTTTTTCAACCAATCAAAATTCATATGGGTTTAGAGACAGCTTCTAAAACCCCTTGTTTTAGAATCTGTCTCTATAATCATTACCTTTTTTAATTTATTTTAATGCTCCACTTTTTGTTAGAACCTCTCTTTAGAGCTCCCAATAATCATGCTCTTATGAGACTATGGTAAGACTAGTTTTTGTAAACTCTAAAGAGTTTTTTGGTAATCATTACACAAAGTTCAGAACTTCAAACAATAAAAAAAAATAATATCTATTATTTTATGTTATTTTTTTTTCTTTTAGAACCTCTATTGAAAATACTCCAATAATGATGCTCTAAGGGCATCTCCAAAAGAGACCTCATGACCTCATTTTTGAGGTTTTAGTCACTCCAAAAGAAACTTTAAAACCTTAAATGAACAGTGAAACCTCAAATTTAAGGTTTCACTGTTTAAAACCTCAAATTTGAGGTTTCATCTTTTTTATTACATTTTGGTCCTTATAATTCAAATAATTCATTAATTTTGATCCCAAATAATTTTATTTAATATATAAGATATATATTTTATAAATTTAAGTTTTAAATATAAAATAGAGAAATAAATTAAAACGAAAATAATGTATTAATATAAAAAGACATTAATAAAATTAATAATAAATATTATACATCAATAATATTACATTAAACATAACTAATACAAAATAAAATAACAAAAAAAGAAAGAAAATTACATAGCTGCATAAATATTACAGAAAAATATAACAATACTAATATTCAAGTAGATTTGATTGAGAGCCTCCAATATCACCAAAATATTGTGCAAGACCAAGGTGCTCCAACTGTGAAAATGGCAGCAAATGAAAATACCCGGTATTTTTTTTGTGCACATGAAAATACCCGATTTCATTAATTTTTATCTCGTAATCTTAAAATAAAAAATAAAGAAGTTCATTTATCACTTCCAAATGCTTTGATTGATCATATTTGGGAGTATTATGGAAATATGTCAGTTGAGTAATTTTAAATTTAAATCATAATTTGTTTGTTTTATTTTTATGTAATTTGATATTTTCATGTAATTTGATATTTTATTGTAATATATTATGAATTGATATTGCTTGTAATATTATAATGTGTGTTTTGTAGTTATTCAAAAGTTTTGTAATATATGTTGATTATGATTAATAGTAAGGATTATATTGCAAAATTTAAAGGTTTTTAAGTTTTATTTGAGGTTTGTATTTTGGAGATCAACAACCTCAAACCTCAAATTTGAGTTCTCTTTTGGAGATGCCCTAAGAGCCATAATCTCTCAAAAACTCAGCGTAATATCAGACTGAACATTTCATTTAGACAGATGAGGAATCAGATTATTTGTCATTCGGAAATAGTATACAAGAAAGCTGATATTCAGGAAACAAGCTTCATGAACAATTTACAAAAAAGAAGAGGCAAACTCAACAAATTTGCTGAAACAATCGAAATCAAGAATCATAAATTTTCTTGCGAGATAGTCTTCAAGGACCGAAAGAGATTTCAGAGACTACCTTAGCTCCTCTTGCTTTAGCCATGTATAGACCTATATGGTGCATCAACTCCTGATACAAAGAAAAACAACAGAAGAATAAGAAGCGAAGCCGATTCAAAAGTCTAAGTCACCACAAGCAAATAAACAAATGATGCTAATTTCAGAAGCATCCAAGTTTTCACAAGAGAAATCTGATACCTGAGGATGAGCCTGAGCGCCTTTAATGTCTTTTGCAACATGAAGAGGAAGGTCAAAAGTGGCGCATCCATGGGAGTACACTACGACATCCTCTATAGGAGGAAGAACACGGCGGTTTCGGGCAGAGAGTGCAGTAGCCACAAAATCAAACACACATATGTCTGTGCAGATACCTACAACCACGATCTTTACATCCCAAAACACAGGGATGTTTCATGTAAGTTCAAGATTTTCCCTAAAAGCATCGAACTTGTTCAACAGAACTGATCATGTGATAAGAAATAAAGCTTACGACTTTGATCTGCTTTTCCTTAACCCAATCCACAAACACATTAGAACCATCTTTCTCCATCGAACCCACAAACCCATTAATACAATCCTTTCGCCTAAGAGTGACACAATCCTCACTTTCAAGCCACTGTAGAGCTGATTGATAAATATCATATGAAGAAGAAGAAGAAGAAGAAGTCAAGAGGCCGTCTCGCTGGTTTGAGAATCTAACAAGACATTGACAGAGAGGAAATTACCAGGAACGAGTTCTGATTCGTCTGTTCCTATGATGCAATGAGGAGGATAAGGGATCTCCAGTATATCAGGATGATGAGTGTCAAGAAACGCGAAAACCGGCCATTTACGATCGCAGAATTCTCTTGCAATCCTTGCAGATTCCTCCACCATCTTCGATATCTGTTCGTTAGGCTTTGTTGGAGCCTGCAGAGTCAAAAAGGCAAACACTTTCTGTTATAAAACGTATGAGTCAAGCAATATCACAAACACTTGGTGGACGGACATTAAGAAAAACAAAATTAAAAAAAAGGCAGACAAAATTAGAACCATATTGCCGGAGCCAACGGTGCAGAAACCATTCACAACGTCAACGATGACGAGACCGACGCTCGAGGCTCGATTCAAAACCAGAGATTTCTCCTCATCCACTGGGATCTCCTTCTTCAGCTGATCGAGTATCGTTTCATCAGTCGCCATTGTCGATACGAGAGTCTAGAAGAAAATTCAAAAACCCCCTATAAACGGCAGAACAGAAATCGGGTTTGGTCTTATGTTTTTCGATTCCAATTTGACATTGGCTCTTTTTGTAAACTCATTGTATAGCAAACTTTTCCTGACCAGAAATGTAAGTGATTTTTCGGAGTATAGGTGGGTGTAGTCTGACGACTACGAAAATCAACTTTTTTTTTATTTTTTATATATCTAATCACATCTCTGTACAAAAATATTAAAACGAACTCATGTTTGTTGTGAGGAAAACTTTTATAATTTCGACATCAAATTTTTTTGAGGAATATTTGACAAAATTTTGGTCTTTTATTTTGGGTCAATTAGCACTATATATTAAATCATAGTTGTCTAGTTGGTCTAAGACCATACAAAATAAACCAGAGCTTTTGCATATTTGACATATGTGATTTACATGGAAAAATTCACTATCACGAGCTTTAGCAGTTTTGGCAAGGCTTATCCGCACATACATTCATACTAGAAAGTGTAAAAGTTATCAAACAATCCTCAAAGAACTCCTTTACAACATTAAAAAGACCTAATTCTGCTCTAAATGCAGGCCATTTCATCGGATCCTCCATCATTTTTATCAGATTCATGCAGTCCGTTTCAATATCTTATGCATATAAAATATTGTAATTTTTAATAATATTTTTTTAACAAATATCAAAATCTTAATATATCTTATTACCATGTGGTACGATCATGTTAATTACTAATTTTCCGATTCCAATTTGACATTGGATTTTTGTATAGTCATTGTATAGCAAACTTTTTCAAACAATAAATGGAGTATGGGTGGGTTGTAAATAATTATTTGGAGTATGAGTGGGTGTAGTCTGACTATGAAAATCAACTTTTCCAATATCTTTGATCTATCTAATCACATACATGTAAAGACCATTGAAATTAACTTAAGTTTGTCGAGCAAAATTTTTATAATTTCAAAATCAAAATTTTTTGATGGATATTTGACAAAATTACTTTTCTAATACATATAAAATATTATATTCTTTAATAAATATCAAAATTTTAATATATCTTATTAGCACGTGTAGGACGATCTATGTTAATTATTAAATTTTGTAGAACTAAATTTGCCCATTTTATTGTATAAGATAAGGTTTGAAATTTTAGAAGGAAAATATGATAGTATATATATTGATAAATTTGTGCCCTATCAATCGGGGGTGTAGCTCATATGGTAGAGCGCTCGCTTCGCATGCGAGAGGCACGGGGTTCGATTCCCCGCACCTCCATCATCCTCTTTATATTTTTACCTCTTAGTCATCCGAAAACGAGATTATGGGGGCCGAACGCAAATAAGCCCATTATTCCATTATATAATATTTGCAAACACTTTCCGACTACACAAGGCCGTTTAGAAATTATCTTTTGGGCTTCACTCGCTTTACTAATTTCGAAAAATCATCCTTTTTGCATCATCACTTAATATTTACATACATTAATTATTAAATTATAGATTCTAATGGGTTCCGTTTATATGTTTATTTAAGATATTTCTAAAAATTATTACCTTATCATATTTTGAAGTTATTAACTTGAAATCGATAAAATTTATTAATTTGTCGTGTTTATTTTTTTTATCGAATATTAATTTGTAGAGTTTACAAAAGTAACAATTTACAAAGGTGGTAAAGTGTTTACGGAAAATTAAAAAGAGAGAAACAGGATATGTGAGAGAGGTGAGAGAGAAATACTTAGGTTCATCCTCTAGGGTGAATCTGTAAATGCACCCCTGTCTTAAAAACCAATCAAATTGCCACGTCACTATTGACAAAAAAAAATTAATAGAGTTAAATTAAACAAAAAAATAAAAATTATTTTAGTTTTAAATTTTTGGTTTTAGAGTTTAGCGTTTTGGGTTTAGGGTTTAGCGTTTTGGGTATAGGGTTTAGCGTTTGGGTTTAGGGTTTAGCATTTTGGGTTATGGTTTTGGGTTTAGGGTTTAGCGTTTTGGGTTTAGGGTTTAGCGTTTTGGGTTTAGGGTTTAGCGTTTTGGGTTTAGGGTTTAGCGTTTGGGTTTAGGGTTTAGCGTTCTGGGTTTAGGGTTTAGCGTTTTGGGTTTAAGGTTTTGGGTTTAGGGTTTAGCGTTTGGGTTTAGGGTTTAGCATTTTGGGTTTAGGGTTTAGCGTTTTGGGTTTTAGGGTTTAGCGTTTTGGGTTTAGGGTTTAGCGTTTTCGGTTTAGGGTTTAGCGTTTTCGGTTTAGGGTTTAAAGTTTAGGGTTTAGAGTTTTGGGTTTAGGGTTTAGCGTTTGAATTAACCCGAAACCCTAAACTCAAAACAATAAAACCAAAACCCTAAATCAAAAACGCTAAACCCTAAACCCTAAGTCCAAAAAGCTAAACCCTAAACACAAAATACTAAACCCTATATCCAAACGCTAAACCCTAAACCCAAACGCTAAACCCTAAACCCAAACGCTAAACCCTAAACCCAAAACCCTAAACCCTAAACCCAAAACGCTAAACCCAAAACTCTAAACCCTAAACCCAAAACGCTAAACTCTAAACCCAAAACGCTAAACCCTAAACTCGAACGCTAAACCCTAAACCCAAAATGCTAAACCCTAAACCCAAAACGCTAAACTCTAAACCCAAAACGCTAAACCCTAAACTCGAACGCTAAACCCTAAACCCAAAATGCTAAACCCTAAACCCAAAACGCTAAACTCTAAACCGAAAACGCTAAACCCTAAACGCTAAACCCTAAACGCTAAACCCTAAACCCTAAACCCTAAACGCTAAACCCTAAACCCTAAATCCAAAACGCTAAACTCTAAACCCAAAACGCTAAACTTAAAATAATTTTTGTTTTTGTTTCATTTAACTCTATTAATTTATTTGTTTTGATAATAATGACATGGCAATTTGATTAGTTTTGAAGAGAGGGGTGCATTTAGAGATTCACGATAGGGAGTGAACCTAAGTATTTCTCGAGGTGAGATGAGTAAATTATAATTTCGGCGATTCTACATGACTGCATCGTCCTGCGAATCTCCCGAAGATCTCGACTTTTCTTTCATTAGCTGTGTTCGTCATCAATCTGGTCCCCGACAACATTTTAAAGTATATTGATTGTTAGTTGTTGCATATTAAAGTCACTGAGTATTATTTTCACGTTTCACCACACTCGCACATCCTAACTTAATCCCGAACGTTCATCTTACCGACATCATGGAACGAGACAATGCAAATAGATGTATGCATTTTTATTTTTATTTTTGCCTTTTTTAGTCTATAAAAGAACATACATAAGTAAATACTCAATTCGGGCAAGACACAATGACAAACGTTAAAGACAACAGTGGAGCAAAGCTCCACGTGGCAATGTTGCCGTGGCTAGCCTTTGGCCATATGGTTCCACATCTCGAGCTCTCTAAGCTCATGGCTCAAAAGGGTCATACCGTTTCCTTCATCTCCACGCCTCGTAACATCCACCGCCTCCTCCCACGGCTGCCGGAGAATCTCTCCTCCGCCATCAATTTCGTCAAGCTCCATCTTTCTGCTGGCGTAGACAGCAAACTCCCGGAGGACGGCGAAGCCACCACCGACGTGCCTTTCGATCTCATACCTTACTTGAAAATAGCCTTCGACGGTTTGAAGAACCCGGTAACGGAGTTTCTTGAATCCTCAAAACCCGATTGGATTCTTGTAGATTTCACGGCGAACTGGCTCCCTCCGATCGCTCGCCGCCTCGGGATCAAAACTGCGTTCTTCAGCGCTTTTAACGGCGCCACTCTCGGGATTCTGAAACCGCCGGGATTCGAGGAGTACCGTACATCTCCGGCAGATTTTATGACGCCGCCTAAGTGGGTCCCATTCGAAACTCCGGTAGCTTTTAAGTTGTTCGAGTCTTGGTACATGTTCAACGGATTCATGACGGACACCACCGAAGGGAATGTCCCGGACATCCACCGTTTTGCCGGCGTAATGGACGGTTGTGACGTCATAGCCGTGCGGAGCTGTTACGAGTACGAAGCCGAGTGGTTAGGACTTTTACAGGATCTTCACCGGAAGCCGGTTATTCCGGTGGGAGTTTTACCTCCGAAACCGGAAGAAAAGTACGAGGATACCAACACGTGGCTGTCTATTAAAAGATGGTTGGACTCGCGGGAAAGCAAATCCGTAGTGTACGTAGGTTTTGGTTCAGAAGCTAAACCGAGTCAGACGGAGCTAAACGCGATCGCTCTCGGTTTAGAGCTTTCCGATTTACCTTTCTTCTGGGTGTTAAAGACTCGACGCGGTCCGTGGGATACGGAACCGGTCGAGCTACCGGAAGGGTTCGAGGAGCGGACGAAGGAGAGAGGGATGGTTTGGAGAGGCTGGGTTGAGCAACTGAGAACATTGAGCCACGATTCGATCGGTTTGGTTTTGACTCATCCCGGTTGGGGATCGATAATCGAAGCTGTCCGGTTTAGTAAACCGATGGCGGTGCTGGTTTTTGTGTATGACCAAGGATTGAATGCGAGAGTAATAGAGGAGAAGAAGATTGGGTATATGATCCCTCGGGACGACACAGAAGGTTTCTTTACGAAAGAAGATGTTGCAAAGTCGTTGAGATTGGTAATGGATGACGAAGAAGGAAAGGTTTATAGGGATAACGTGAAAGAAATGAAAGGAGTGTTTGGAGACGTGGAGAGGCAAGATCGTTATGTCGATGCTTTCTTGGATTATCTTGTTGCTAATCGTTAACGTTGCGGCAATAGTCGTGATTTAAAATGCAGATTTGAATAACTGAATGTGATCAATCATTACAACGATGATCAATGTATAATATGATGTATCGAAAATGGGCAAGTTTAATTGTGAGAAAAAGTGTTGAATTTGCTATAGGGTCATGAGTTCTATGCAACGGATCTGTAGCTACTAGCCTACTATTAATATATAAATGTCATCTTTTTGTTTTTTTTTGTCCACAAATCACATACGCATATTGGCAAGTTTAGATATGAATATAACATAATTTCACAACTTTGAGTATGAATTATATCCATTGACGCACCTAAAAACATTTTTACTGAATCATGATATAATAGTTTCAAAGCACAATAGACTATTTTTCTCTTCGGATCAATTGTTGTTTAGTTAATCTTTGTGGAAGTGATTGAGGATATGGTGACAAGATTTGTGGTAAATATTTTGGCCAAATTTTTTTTTAACCATCATTAGTATATTGTGCAGCTTTTCAGAATTGATCTCACTCATTGCCTCACTGGATCTCCATCGTTTACGTCTCTAACTCTTCCTAATTAGTATTGCAGACATTTTTTCACCGGATGTATAACGATTTCTGAAAGATCCGTTTTTCAGAAAATATATTTTCCTAAATTACTTAAGAAAATATCACTTTGCTATTTTAAAGAAAAATTACTTTCTTCTGTATATTGTTGGGAAAAAAAAAAGGAAGATGTCAAAAGAACACTAAACGTTTATATGATTCGTTCTACCAGTGTACCACATACAAAACTGTCCACACTTATTTACTGTAAACGCAGGATAAACTCGCGAACTAGAGATGGATCACTGAGAAAGAAGGATTTGAGACACTAATGGAGATAAAAAAATGTTACATGTAGTCTATGGCCTTTGTATAGAGAATTCGAAGCATTTATGTGGACAATGGATTTATATGAATATTTTACATCATAAAGAAATTACATTTGGAACAAACTGTTCAAAGTTGGTTAAGATGTTGAATGCACCAATAGATTGATCTGCCTTTTCTATATTTAGAGGATTTTCATAAAAGCAAGAGATGTTTTAACAGCTCCGCAATTGCACTAATCCCACATATAACAAATATAAGAGTGGATAAATTAACACATAGTGCTCAATCTTATTTGTCTTATGATTTACGCGAGTGAAAAGTGAAAACGGACGACTGATCTTCGTTCATATTCTTTCTCCCAAACTGAAACGATGTCCAAATTTGTATTGGTTTCCTCCATCAAAGCAGTTAAGTCGTATCATCACTATTCATTATTTTCTTTTTCTTAGTTTTCTTTTCTATTTCCGTCAAAGTTGAATGGTATTTGGGGAGGAATCGAGGGCGAATAATGTTAAAACAGTGGATTCACAAGGAAATCGAGAGATAATGTTGATTTTGGATGCAACTGATTGTGGAATTATCATTATTTTCTTTTTGTCTTTTGAATTGGCCCTACATTTTAACGTGTGGTCAGATCTCCTATACATCTCCAACCGTCTATCTTTGTCTTTAATTTTTCGAACACTGGTTCACCCGCAGCAGTTGCGACTGCGGTTGCAGGAGTTTGCGGAAGCGGACGATTGCGGTTATTAGTGTTAATGACCGTTTTTAAGATTGGTATAGCGGTTGAAAACTGTTGCGTTTGCGGAACATTTTTGACTGGCTGACAACGGCTGTAATAACGGTTTGATATTAAAATAATAAAATACATAAAATATATCATTTATAAAAAAACAAAAATTACATATAAAAATATGTAAAATTAATATTTAAAGACAAAAAACTAAATCATATAATAAATAGTTAAATAAATATTTTTAAGAATCTAAAACAATTTTCTTTATAAAAACATAATTGTATAGACAGATATATATTTAACTAATATGTATATATTATACATTATCAAATGAAAAATAAAATATAAAGTTTTATAAGTTTTGAATTTCTTATAATATATATAGTTACATATATAAATTTTAGTTGATAAATGATATATATATTAAGAATAAGAATTTAATATAAAAATTATTGATACGAGAAAATTAAAAAATTTCTTAACTTTTTCTAATTTTTATAATTTTTCTTATTTTTTATTAACTTTTAAGATAATTTATTAACTTTTAAAATAACTTTTAAGATAATTTATTAACTTTTAAGATAACTTTTAAGCTAATCGTTAAGTTCGCGGCAGTAGTCTTGATTTAAAATGCAGATTTGAATAATTGAATGTGATCAATCAATACAACGATGATCAATGTATAATATGATGTATTGAAAATGGTCAAGTTTAATTGTGAGAAAAAATGTTGAATTTGTTATAGGGTCATGTGTTCTATGCAACGGATCAGTAGCTACTATTAACATATAAATGACTTCTTCTTCTTTTTTTTCAACAAATCACATACGCATGTTGGCAGATTTAGATAGGATTATAACATACCTTCACAACATTGAATATGAATTAGCACCTAAAAACATTTTTTACTGAATCATGATATAATGTTTCAAATAATAATAGACTATTTTCTCTTCGGATCAATGGTTGTTTAGTTAATCTTGGTGGAAGCGATTGAGGATATGGTGACAAGAATTGTGGTTAATATTTTGGCAAAAAATATTTAACCATCATTAGGTCATTAATATATTGTGCAGCTTCTCAGAATGGATTTCACTCATTTGATCTCCATCGTTACGTCTAACTCTTCCTAAGTAGTATTGCGACATTTTTCACCGGATGTATAACGATTTCCCAAAGATCCCTTTTCTTTTAGAAAATAAATTTTCCTAAATCGGTTCTTTTATAAAAGAATTGGTGTTTTATCACCAAAGATGGTGTTATCTACTAATTAATTCTCACAAATGTATAACATTTGTCCAAATCCGACTATAAAATACTCTTTTGAGCGACCATTTCAGATATTGGAATAAAAATTATTTATAATTTCTTTTTGTGAGCAAATTTCATTTTAAAACAATTTATCTTTCTTTATCTTATTTTGTTTTTCTTTAAAATTTTTGTTGGCAATCACATTTCTCGTTTTAATTGACTAAGTTAATTAGACCCTAATTTAGTATAATCGTTGTCCAATCTAAAACGAACCAAAACATATGAATCTATATCACTTTTATATCATTAAAACTTAAGGCCATAATCCCAAAAATAAATTTACGAGATTCAACTGTTAAAGAGAACGTCAAAACGCGACCAAGGTTGTCGTATGAAGAAAAGGGAAAAGCTAAAGTGGTGGAAGGAGAGACTGAGCCCAACGGAAGAGGCCCAACCTTGAAGCACATTGAGAATTCAAAACCGTGTGATCAAAGCTCACAACGGTTATCTTCTGCAACAAAAGTACAGATGACGAAAGCAAGAGAAGAAGATGGTCCCAAGCTTTGTAATCGATTCTCAGCCCTTGATCTCCTTGGGTCTTCATGATTGTGCCATCTGGAGTTAGGGTTTGTCTTAGCTTAGGGTTTATGTATTCTTCTATAAAAACTCTTGTTTTGTAAGCCGCAATATCTAAGAATGAAATATTGAAGTTTCAGAAAACTTGTTCTTCAATACTCTGTTTCTCAAATCTCTTTATGGTATCAGAGCCATGGATATCATATCCAGTGAGCTCAATACTCCTCCTTCTCTGAAGATTGTTAACTCTGTTACAGTCAAACTCACTGAGAAGAACTACATCATTTGGAAGCGTCAGTTCGAAGCGTTTCTTAATGGACAGCGACTGCTTGGGTTCATTGATGGATCTTTTCCAAGACCTCCGTCTCACCTTGCTGCTCCAACCATCAGCAGGCGTACTACTCCTATACCGAATCCGGACCACAGTCTGTGGTTTCAAACCGACCAAGTCATTCAATCCTGGCTGTTGGGGTCTTTTTCAGAAGATATTCAGAGCGAAGTCATTGACTGTAAGAGTTCTTTGGAGATCTGGCAAACACTTGCAAGTCACTTCAACATACCTACATCTTCTCGCCTATTTGAGCTGCAACGCAAGCTCAAAACTACATCAAAAGGTACTAAACCTATGCACGAGTATCTTCGTGACATTAAAACAGTTTGCGACTAACTTACTTCAATAGGCAGTCCTGTCTCTGAAAGAATGAAGATATTTGCTGCTTTGCTCGGATTAGGAAAAGAATATGAGCCTATTAAGACTAGTATTGAGGGTTTCATGGACACGAACACTACTGTTACCTTTGATGATGTGGTTCAGCGTGTTGTTGCGTTTGATGAACGACTGAAGAGCTATACTGAGAGCTCGGATGTCACCCCACATCTAGCCTTTCACACTGAGCAAAGTCGTCAGTTTTACACAAACAAGCGAGGCAAAGGGAGAGGTAGAGGCGATTACTTCTCAACTCGAGGTCGCGGCTTTCCTCAACACATATCCTCCTCTCGTTCCTCTGTCTCATCTGAGTCGGACACTAGACCTCTTTGCCAAATCTGTGGAAAGCCAGGACATGTGGCTATGAAGTGCTGACACAGGTTCGATAACAGCTATCAGCCAGATGAAATGCATACTGCGATGGCTGCTTTGCGTGTCTCAGACTACTCGGATTTCTCAGGCAGTGAGTGGTTTCCAGATACAGCTGCTACTGCTCACATTACAAACACACCTCGTCATTTACAACAAGCTCAGACGTATGGTGGCTCAGATTCAATCATGGTAGGTAATGGTGAGTTCTTACCCATCACACATACGGGATCCTCATCTATTGCCTCCTCATCAGGTAAGCTGCCTTTACAAGATATACTTGTTTGTCCTGGCATTGCTAAACCTTTATTATCGGTGTCGAAACTTACGTCTGATTATCCTTGTGGAGTTGACTTTGATTGTGATCATATGGATATGTATGATAAGGCCACCAGGAAAGTTCTTCTAAGGGGAAGAAACAGTAATGAGCTGTACTCGGTCAAGGGAAGTCCAGTCAGTGCATTCTTCACTTCACGGCAGGTGGCAGCTAGTGATGAGGTGTGGCATCAACGTCTGGGGCATCCGAATCCGCATGTTCTACAGCTTCTGTCTACAACTAGATCTATCGTTATAAATAAGCGTTCCTCTTCCCTGTGTGAAGCATGTCAACTTGGAAAGAGTGCACGGTTGCCATTCTCAGCGTCTTCCTTTAAAGCTTCTCGACCTTTTGAGCGAGTACACTGTGATCTCTGGGGGCCAGCTCCAGTTGCTTCTGTTCAAGGGTTTATCTATTATGTTATTTTTATTGATAACTACTCCATATATTGTTGGTTGTATCCTTTAAAGAAGAAATCAGACTTCTTTTCTGTGTTTGTTAAGTACCAATCTTTTGTTCAGAATCAATATGGCAATTCTATTGGTACTTTTCAATGTGATGGTGGTGGTGAGTTTATAAGCAAACAATTTCTCACTCATCTGGAACAATGTGGTATTCGACAGCTGATATCCTGTCCTCACACCCCACAACAAAATGGGTTAGCAGAGAGAAAGCACAGGCAAGTAGTGGAACTTGGTTTATCTATGTTGTTTCAGAGTCGGGTCCCACATAGGTATTGGGTGGAAGCCTTTTTCACTTTGAACTTCCTCAGTAATATCTTACCTCATACTTCTTTGGCTCGTGATGAGAGTCCGTATGAGATTTTACACAGAAAGAAACCAAACTACTCAGAGCTCTGTGTCTTTGGAAGCGCATGCTATCCTACCTTACGAGATTACTCAGCCAAAAATTTTAATCCACGAGCTTTGAAATGTGTCTTCCTTGGCTACTGTGACAAGTACAAGGGGTACAGATGCCTTATGCCCACATCAGGACAGGTTTATATTAGTAGGCATGTCATTTTTGATGAGTGTCGGTTTCCGTTTAAAGACACTTACAGCAAGTTCCAACCATCAAGAACCACACCTCTGATGTCTGTCTGGTTAAATAGCTCGGTTGTTTCTGAATCTACTTTGAGGTCTGAGAAAGAATCAGTTGTTCACTCCTATGTAGGATCAGTATCTCCGACTTCAAGTGTGATGATTGGAAGCATTCCTTTACTTAATGCGGTAACTACTCCTGTTCGTTCTACATCAAATGACTGTGATCAAGCTGTTGCTCCCATCAGTAATACAGTTTTGGAATCATCTGCGATCAGTACAAGTCAGCCTGTTGTTGATACAAGTCAGTCTGCTCAACTGTCTAGTGAAACAAGCTCAGGGACAGAACGTCAGGCAACTCATTCTATGGTCACGAGGTCAAAAGCTGGAATTGTAAAACCAAATCCAAGGTACGCATTGATGACAGAGAAAGTCACCTATCCAGAACCTCGAACTGTTACAGAAGCATTAAATCATCCGGGTTGAAACGCAACTATGAAAGAAGAAAAGGGAAATTGCAACATTACTCGCACCTGGTCTCTAGTACCTCCAACTCCTGACATGAATGTCCTTGGGAGCAAATGGGTATTCCGCACAAAGCTTAATTCAGATGGAAGTTTGGCAAAGGTAAAAGCTCGCCTAGTTGCTCAGGGGTTTGGTCAAGAAGAAGGAGTAGACTACCTTGAGACTTACAGTCCAGTCGTTCGCACAGCAACGGTCAGACTTGTCCTCCATATTGCAACAGTTCAGAACTGGGATATCAAGCAAATGGACGTTCAAAACGCTTTTCTGCACGGTGATCTTACAGAAACTGTGTATATGAAGCAACCGGCTGGTTTTGTGGACTCCTCAAAGCCTGATCATGTTTGTCTTCTACACAAGTCCTTATATGGACTCAAACAATCTCCGCGTGCGTGGTTTGACAAGGTTAGCACATACTTGTTGGAATTTGGCTTCAAGTGCAGCATAAAGGACCCTTCACTGTTTATCTATCACAAGGGAAAAGATTTAATTCTGCTGCTTTTGTATGTAGATGATATGTTACTCACCGGGAACAGCTCTACAACTCTGTGTAGACTGCTGAAGGATTTGAACAATCATTTCCGTATGAAAGACCTTGGCCAAATGCAGTATTTTCTCGGAATTCAAGCAAAGTTTCACAAATCTGGCCTGTTTCTAAATCAAGAAAGGTACGCTCTGGATCTGCTTGCAGTGGCGAGAATGACAAACTGTACTCCTGTTGACACACCTCTTCCTTTAAAACTCAACAAGGAGAAAGAGAATGATCAACTGTTTGCTCATGTCACCGACTTTCGAAGCTTGGCAGGTAAGCTTCAGTATTTGACTTTGACAAGACCAGACATACAGTTTGCTGTCAATTATGTGTGTCAGAAAATGCAAGCTCCAACTGTATCTGATTACAATCTCCTCAAAAGAATCCTTCGATATATTAAAGGCACCTCTACAATGGGAATCAACTTGGAAAAAGATACAAATTTCACACTAAGAGCTTATAGTGATAGTGATTGGGCTGGTTGATCTGACACACGCAGATCAACAGGAGGGTTCTGCACTTTTCTTGGCTCAAACCTCATATCATGGTCGTCTAAGAAACAACCTACTGTCTCAAGAAGCTCGACAGTGGCAGAGTACCGATCTCTCTCTGAAACAGCTTCTGAGTTGTCTTGGATCAGCATCATACTTGGTGAAATTGGCATCTCTCTTCCGGTAACTCCTGAACTATACTGTGATAATCTCTCTTCAGTTCACTTGACTGCGAATCCTGCTTATCACAAGCACTCAAAGCATTTTGAGCTTGATTATCACTATGTCCGAGAAAGAGTAGCTCTTGGTGCTCTGGTTGTTCGACATGTTCCAACTCGCCATCAACTTGCTGATATATTTACAAAGTCCCTGCCTTATGAAGCATTCACGTCTCTGCGATTCAAACTTGGCATTGACAAAGATCATATGCCGAGTTTGAGGGAGGCTGTTACAGAGAACGTCAAAACGCGACCACGGCTGTCGTATGAAGAAAAGGGAAAAGCTAAAGTGGTGGAAGGAGAGACTGAGCCCAACGAAAGAGGTCCAACCTTGAAGCCCATTGAGAATTCAAAACCGTGTGATCAAAGCTCACAACGGTTATCTTCTGCAACAAAAGTACAGATGACGAAAGCAAGAGAAGAAGATGGTCCCAAGCTTTGTAATCGATTCTCAGCCCTTGATCTCCTTGGGTCTTCATGATTGTGCCATCTGGAGTTAGGGTTTGTCTTAGCTTAGGGTTTATGTATTCTTCTATAAAAACTCTTGTTTTGTAAGCCGCAATATCTAAGAATGAAATATTGAAGTTTCAGAAAACTTGTTCTTCAATACTCTGTTTCTCAAATCTCTTTATCAACAAGTAATTTATTACACTTTTTGTTATACATGAAATATATTTTCTTAATATAAAAATCTCCTGTATTAAGCAACACAAGTCTCAATTTGATGTATATTGTTAGAAAAAAAAACTAGGCATGTCAAACGGTCACTAAACGTTTATAACTTTATATGATTCGTTCTGTTATAGACCAAAAAAAAAACTTTACTAACTGTCCAAGCCCATTTACTATAAATGCGGGTATAATAGACAAACTCGCGAGCTAGATGTGGATCATTGAGCAAGAAGGATCGGGGGCATTAATGGGGATAAGGAATGTTACATGTAATCTCTCGTCTTTATATGCATAATTCAAAGAATTTATCTGGGTAATAGACTTGTATGAGTATTTTACAATCATATAGAAGTTCATTTTAGAACATGAGTGTTAAGTTGGTCAAGATGGTGAATGTACCTATAGAATGACTCGTTTTCTCTATATATTTGGAGTAGTTTGAGAAAAGCAAAAAGTGTTTGGACAGTTTCGCAATTGCACTAATCCCATATCTAATACCTATAAAACAGAAGTCAGTCCCATGTTCCTTTGCTCGACACGTGTCCATGTAATTATCATTTTCTATTTTGGTTAAAAATTTTATTGATAAGAAAAATAAAATTTTTTCTGCAACTCACGTTATGTTAAAAAAAAAAAACTTTACCCAAAAAAAAAACCACATTCGACTCCACGATCTCTCAACTTCCACGATTCTCAACTTCCTCCTAGAAAAAAACAAAAGAATCAACTGCACTCATCTATATATTCACAAGGTGGAGGTTGTAAGGCAAACTAAAAGTAAATTGCAACGATGGAGGTTGCAAGGAAATCGGATATACCCAAATTATCTGATTCTTCTTTCTCTTCCCCAAATTCACTCCCGTCGAGTAGATTCACATCAATTTCCCATGTATGGATTTCTCTGACGAGATCGGATCCGTACGATTTAAGTTTATTAATCTGGATTCAGATTCGAAGGATCTAATCTTTTTTTTGGGTGGTTCAGAGATGGATTGGCAAGGGCAGAAATTGGCGGAGCAGTTAATGCAGATCCATCAAAAGGAGGATGGAGAATCTGTTTGCACAAGGTAAGCGGATTGAGACACATCTAAGATCCGTTTGCTTTGTTTTCATATTGGTTTCAGATTATGTTGAATTGATTGCTCTCAGTCAACGCATCTCCACCTCTTTGGAATTCCAAATCCGGATTCAATTATTTATAGGAAAAAAGTTTACATGTTTTGAGTTTGCCTTTTGATTAAACGCTCAATGTTATGAAGGTTTTCTGATTGCATGTAGAAAAACAAAATTAAAACATTAGAGTTGAAGAATTTTTTTAATGAACGAATATCCGATCTTGAGTATTGGTTAAATGCAATTTTGTTTCACAGTTCTAAAATCGGGAGAGAAGTTCAAGAACTGGTGAACTAAGAAAAATAAAAAATTGGGTTTTGCAACGATGAAGGTCGGTGTCAGGCTTATTGCTTCCATGATTATTCTTCTCCATCAAACGTTTGCGGTGAGTGGGTTTTTTGCGGTGAGTGGGTTTTTCACACGTGAGAAATTAACTGCTCCAACTTCGATTTAAAAGCAATATAAAACTTCGATTTAAAAGCAAAAAAAGCAACTTCGATTTTGTTCATTAACTGCAGGAAGAATGCATCATTTGCTGATGTGGATAGTTCTTGCATAAGCTGGGACAATGACAAGCAGATGAGGTAACATCTCTGTTCTGAGCCCTGGGACAATGACAAGCAGACGAGGTAACATCTCTGTTCTGAGCCCTGATTACTCTCAGTTTTGTTCAGTATGAATATTGTTTCTTGCTATTTACTTCGATATTTATTGGTATCATATGACACAGATTCGAAGGAGCAGAAATCAGTAAGAGCTTACTCGCCTAAAAGGAGTGCATTAGATCTCTGGATGTTGATCAAGGTCATATCCCTTTTAGAGGCAGTAAGTTGACTGAAGTTCTCAGACACTAGGCGGGTTAAATTACTGTTTAGTGCAATTACTAATAAGAAATGATCAAATGATCATATTCTCCAAAATATTTGATTCTGGTAACTGTTTTTTGCCTTGATTATATCAAGAGAAGGACTACTAGGAACTGCTTAGTGTAGTTAGAGTGATCAAATTAAGAGTTCAATTTCGTTGCGTGTTGATGTGTTTTACAAATTCTCCAAAAAATTTGGTTTTGAATACTTTTCTTATCCTTGATTCTTTCAAGAGAAAGACTATGACGAATTGTTTTGTGTAGTTACTGTGATCATATTAAGAACTCAACTTCGCTGCAGTGATTTTGTTTCACAAAACTCTTAATAGAAGAGTGTTTTCAAAGTTGTGTATGTTAACTTTGAGAAACTTTGATGATTATTAGGCTTTACTTAGGATTCATATGCCTTTGCTTTGTGACTCCACTAAAATATAGATGTATCACTTGGAATCTTTGGAGAGACTACACTTGCCTCCTTGAAATTTGAGAAGAGAACACGTGGTGATGCTTTCATCAAGAAGCTTGAAGCTGAGATTAAGGATCTAAAAAGGTTGGTAACTTTTTTTTTCCTACACTGCTCCAATCCCTCTTATGTTTAAGACATTGCCTGAATTATTTTGTTCCAATTTATCTTTATGTTCGACAAAGAGAGGAATATACTAGGAGCACAAAAAAGATGCTCACATTGGTCAATGTAAGATTAGAACCATAAGGTATTTTTAATCAGCTAATCTTAAAACATGGATCGTGGGGAATTTATCAACTTCATACATAAGTTCTTTATCATTAGTTTCAAAGGTTTGGTTAATAAAAACTCCATCTTAGGTATTTCTTGCAGTTAAATTTGGTACCTAGAATGCTATGGAGTAAGCAAAACTTAGCACTTCGCCACTTGGGTGTGCAGAGCATGTGAAACCATAAAATATAATAGAAACACACAAAAAACATTTTATAAACATTCATCCAGACAAATACACAATTACAATGTATAAATTATAAAACAATTATGTAATATTTTACCTTGCGCAAATGCGGGTTAAGTTTTATGTTAGTTTTTTGCTTATTCTCTACATTCATTGCTTTATTTGTTTTGGGTTTATTTTTGGATTAAAATTAAACATGTGTCAATTTAATTCGAAAAAAATGAAAAGATGATTTTAACTATTTTCATATTTAAAAATAGTTATTTAATTATACAGAATTTCTTTTATTATATTTCAAAATCTATTAAACTGAAAAAACATATAATCAGAAAAATATTTATAATTTTTAATCTACTAAACCAACACAAAATATGATTCACACATAATACAATTCTTCAAACACCAATCAACACTATATATAATCTCACATAATACAATTCTTCTAACACCAACAAAAAAAAATCATACAACAAACAACTACAGATAATATAGTTGCCAAAATAAAAATTGACTACTATGATACTATGATAACAGTTTATATACTAATCAATTATATAACAAATAATTATCATTTGTTGTGATTATCGAATATTAACAAAAAACAGAAAGCCCGCGCGTAGAGCGGGTAAAATGGTTCGGTTGAATATAATCTTCGTTTCGAGTTGTTGAATGATGAATAAGATTTTTTACGTTGTTATTTTTGAGGTTTACGCGATTGGTTAGATAGTGCAAGCATTGTGTGATCTGTTTATCTGTTTTATTATTATAGGAGGAATATTGTCATGTCGTGCACTGCCAATAGATCTTTGGCAAAGGAGTTTTATGATCGAGTCAAGAGCATCAAAAATGAGCCCATACTATGCGCTCTGAGGTTTTGGAGTGTTGCTGATGGCAGAGGTATACGTTTCGTATGTGCATCTGAATTGTTGTTTTGTCTCGGTTTAGCTGTCATTTGATTCATGTTTGTTCTCTCGATAGGTGTGGATAAGAACTCTATTGTGCTCACTTCTGTGACCATTTCGGATTTCGTTCTCAATCCAGACGATGAGGATGCTCGCGAGTTTCTCCACAGGTAATTTGTTTCCTTGGTTATGTGTACTTGCTTATTGTTTGTTTTTAAACATGCGAGTCTGCTGTATTGGTGGTCTTTCTTTTCAGGTATATTGGCAACTGAGGTGATGCGTGAATTGCATGGTGTGGCCGTTGACCGATCTTTGTTGTGCTCTTATATCCTCTGTTTTTGCGATATATGTTAAACTATGTCCCCCTGTTCTGTGTACTCTTTTAAATTTCTTTTTTTGTTAAACGTTGCACCGATGTTCGTACTATGTTTTGTTTTTATTTAAAAGTTTTTTTGAATTTGTATGTTTTACCCAATTATATTTATCATATTTTCGTTACAATAGCCGATGTCCGTGCATGGCACGACCATAATACTAGTACAACAAATGTAACACAAATTGCTGGCTTTTTATTCATCTTATATGATTTGTGTTTATTTTATACCATTAATTTGAACGACTGAACCATTTTAGTTTTTGTTTTATATTGTTGACAAAAAAGATTATCATATTGGTTACATTGGTTTCAAAGAAAGTTAGATACAAACATTTTTTTTGTTATAATCATACAAAAGAAATAATTCTAAGAACAAAAAATATTCAAGAGAAAAGAATAGATTATTAGATTTAACATTTTTTACGATAACTTAAAACGTTTTAACATTTTTTATGATAATTTTAATTTTCTCCAATCAGATCTTCTAAAAATATTTAAAGAAAAATATGTAAACTAAAATTTAACAGCCTCCAATTATTAAAAGTATTAATAATTATTTAAAAAGTACCAAAGTCCTGCAACAACAGACAGTACTGTATGTTAATTATTGCATTTAAAAGTCACCAATTTCACCACAACCACACATCTTACCTTCCTAACTTAATCCCAAACGTTCATCTTACCTACAACATCCGTATTATTGTTTCACAATAAAAAGATAAAAAAAATTGGAATTTAAAATCATTAACGTTATTCCATCGACCGTGACATTGCAAACATCTTCCTTATTTAGTTATTTCTTAGTCTATAAAAGAACATAGTCAATGCTCAATCTGAGGACAGTGACGAGAAGCAACAATGACAAACTTAAACGACAATGAAGCCAAGCTCCACGTGGCAATGTTGCCGTGGCTAGCCTTTGGCCATATGGTTCCACATTTCGAGCTCTCTAAGCTCATGGCTCAAAAGGGTCATACCGTTTCCTTCATCTCCACGCCTCGTAACATCCACCGCCTCCTCCCACGGCTGCCGGAGAATCTCTCCTCCGCCATCAATTTCGTCAAGCTCCATCTTTCTGCTGGCGTAGACAGCAAACTCCCGGAGGACGGCGAAGCCACCACCGACGTGCCTTTCGATCTCATACCTTACTTGAAAATAGCCTTCGACGGTTTGAAGAACCCGGTAACGGAGTTTCTTGAATCCTCAAAACCCGATTGGATTCTTGTAGATTTCACGGCGAACTGGCTCCCTCCGATCGCTCGCCGCCTCGGGATCAAAACTGCGTTCTTCAGCGCTTTTAACGGCGCCACTCTCGGGATTCTGAAACCGCCGGGATTCGAGGAGTACCGTACATCTCCGGCAGATTTTATGACGCCGCCTAAGTGGGTCCCATTCGAAACTCCGGTAGCTTTTAAGTTGTTCGAGTCTTGGTACATGTTCAACGGATTCATGACGGACACCACCGAAGGGAATGTCCCGGACATCCACCGTTTTGCCGGCGTAATGGACGGTTGTGACGTCATAGCCGTGCGGAGCTGTTACTAGGCCTGGGCGCGGGGCGGGTACCCGGACTTTTCGGAGTACTTGCGACCCGCCTTACCCTAGGCCTGGGCGCGGGGCGGGTACCCGGACTTTTCGGAGTACTTGCGACCCGCCTTACCCCGTTCAATTTTCACAAATTTCGCCTTGCGACTTGCCTTGCGACTTGCGAGTACTTGCGATGACGAGTACTTGCCAAAAATTGGCCGACTTGCAAGCTACTTGCCTTGCGACTTGCCTTGCGACTTGCGACTTGCGACTTGCTAATTTATTAGAAAACTACTCAAACAAAATAACATAAATACTTAACAAGTTTGTTACAATCTCAAAATACAAATTATCAAGTTTCAAAACATCCAAAATAACATTAAATACTTGAAGATAGAATTTGAAATACTTAAAAACAACATAACTTTACTTCTTTCTCATGAAGTTTTTTATTCTTCTTAAGTCCTTTTGTTCTTATAAAATAATGTGGATCACAATAAAACAAATACTCAAATTATTAGAGATCACATACTTCTAAATCATAAATGTGCACAGATGAAATAAAAATTTTAATATAACATAGCGGGGCAAGTTCGAACGGGGCGAGTTTCGGAAAAAAAACCGTGACTTGATACTTGCCCCGTACTTGCGAGTAATAAAAAATTTCGACTTGTTACCCGACTTGCGCAAGGCGGGTACTTGTCCGGACGAGGCGGGTACGGGGCGAGTCACGAGTAATGAGCGAGTAACGGGTACTTGTGCCCAGGCCTACCTTACCCCGTTCAATTTTCACAAATTTCGCCTTGCGACTTGCCTTGCGACTTGCGAGTACTTGCGATGACGAGTACTTGCCAAAAATTGGCCGACTTGCAAGCTACTTGCTTTGCGACTTGCCTTGCGACTTGCGACTTGCGACTTGCTAATTTATTAGAAAACTACTCAAACAAAATAACATAAATACTTAACAAGTTTGTTACAATCTCAAAATACAAATTATCAAGTTTCAAAACATCCAAAATAACATTAAATACTTGAAGATAGAATTTGAAATACTTAAAAACAACATAACTTTACTTCTTTCTCATGAAGCTTTTTATTCTTCTTAAGTCCTTTTGTTCTTATAAAATAATGTGGATCACAATAAAACAAATACTCAAATTATTAGAGATCACATACTTCTAAATCATAAATGTGCACAGATGAAATAAAAATTTTAATATAACATAGCGGGGCAAGTTCGAACGGGGCGAGTTTCGGAAAAAAAACCGTGACTTAATACTTGCCCCGTACTTGCGAGTAATAAAAAATTTCGACTTGTTACCCGACTTGCGCAAGGCGGGTACTTGTCCGGACGAGGCGGGTACGGGGCGAGTCACGAGTAATGAGCGAGTAACGGGTACTTGTGCCCAGGCCTAGCTGTTACGAGTACGAAGCCGAGTGGTTAGGACTTTTACAGGATCTTCACCGGAAGCCGGTTATTCCGGTGGGAGTTTTACCTCCGAAACCGGAAGAAAAGTACGAGGATACCGACACGTGGCTGTCTATTAAAAGATGGTTGGACTCGCGGGAAAGCAAATCCGTAGTGTACGTAGGTTTTGGTTCAGAAGCTAAACCGAGTCAGACGGAGCTAAACGCGATCGCTCTTGGTTTAGAGCTTTCCGGTTTACCTTTCTTCTGGGTGTTAAAGACTCGACGCGGTCCGTGGGATACGGAACCGGTCGAGCTACCGGAAGGGTTCGAGGAGCGGACGAAGGAGAGAGGGATGGTTTGGAGAGGCTGGGTTGAGCAACTGAGAACATTGAGCCACGATTCGATCGGTTTGGTTTTGACTCATCCCGGTTGGGGATCGATAATCGAAGCTGTCCGGTTTAGTAAACCGATGGCGGTGCTGGTTTTTGTGTATGACCAAGGATTGAATGCGAGAGTAATAGAGGAGAAGAAGATTGGGTATATGATCCCTCGGGACGACACAGAAGGTGTCTTTACGAAAGAAGATGTTGCAAAGTCGTTGAGATTGGTAATGGATGACGAAGAAGGAAAGGTTTATAGGGATAACGTGAAAGAAATGAAAGGAGTGTTTGGAGACATGGAGAGGCAAGATCGTTATGTCGATGCTTTCTTGGATTATCTTGTTGCTAATCGTTAACGTTGCGGCAATAGTCGTGATTTAAAATGCAGATTTGAATAACTGAATGTGATCAATGTTGGACCAAATTAAATTTAAGCAATGGGCTTAAGCAATTTGGTGTGTGTGTGTGAAAAGAAATTATTAAGTGTGGGCTTAAGTGATAAGTGTTGCACTTAATTAAGGGAAGGGGAATTTTGTCCCACATTGGTTAGAGGAGGAAAATTCCTTATGTTTATATAAGGTCTCACTCTTTTGTTAGTTCAAAGAGCTCACACTATGGAGTGTGAGAGAGAGGTTGGAAACCCACACGCGCGCGCTCGCTCGGCTCGGCTCGGCTTGGGCTTGGGCTTGGGCTTGGGCTTGGGCTTGGGCTTGGGTTTGGGTTGGGTTTGGGTTTGGGTTTGGGTTTGGGTTTGGGTTTGGGTTTGGGTTTGGGAATAGGCCCTTCAGGGCCAAACGCGCGGATTTATTTTTTGGGGAAAATTCGTATGAATTTTTGGTTCAATTAAACGAGCCAATCGATCGATCTATTTTGAGATCGATCGTTCCGGATGCGAAATAAGATCGATCGGTCTACTTTTGATCCAAATAACTCTGTCTTAAAAAGATTTGGATTCGGTTTTCTCAATCGATTTTGGTGGAATTACAGTCTTAACTCAAATCCGCTTCTAGCCTATAGCTAAAATCGGATTGGGAAAATTTTTGGGGTTTTTCATGACGAATTTCAACCGAACGATCGTTCTGTTTTGAGATCGATCGTTCTCCTTCAAAAACCGAACGATCGTTTACTATTTAGATCGATCGTTCTTCTTGAAAAACCGAACCATCGTTCTGTTTTTAGATCGATCGTTCTCTTCATAAAACGATATCTAAACGTTTTATTTCAAACGTTTTTTTGGGATTTGCGAATCGCTTAAACGCTTTTCCGCGAATCGTGTATTGAAACGATACAAAACTGTTTTTAAATAGAGGGTAAACGTTTATGCGAAAAAGTTTGCAAAACGCTTTCACCGTTTTAAACGTTTATGCGAACACTTTTAAGTGAGTTTGCAAACGGTTTAACCGCTTCAAACGTTTCTGCGAAAAAGTTTGCAAAACGCTTTGACCGTTTCATCAAACGTTTATGCGAATAGGTTTGCAAAACGCTTTGACCGTTTCATCAAACGTTTATGCGAATAGGTTTGCAAAACGCTTTGACCGTTTTAAAAGAAAATGTTTATGCGAAAATGTTTTGCAAAACATTCTTCTGATAAAAAGTATTAGAAACGCTTTCACTGTTTTTAAAACGTTTTCTGCAAAAGCTTTATGATGAAAGTTTGCAAAACGTTTTTTACAAACGCTTTTGGTTTATTCGAGATAAATCAATTTTGAACTTGTTCAATTATCAATGTACTGATAATCGTTTTTACTTATGATCAGATGGAAAATCCGATGGACATTGATTTTGACACACCAAACGAGGCTGGTGCTGGTGCTGCTGCTGCTGCTGCAACCCCCACTGAAGTCAACAATGAAATTCCGTCTGCAGTCACTCGGGGACTCATGCCGGAAAAGTTTGACGGAAAGGGCTTCAAGAATTGGCAACAAAAAATGCTATTCGCCCTGACCAACTTGAAGTTTGACAAGTACCTGACTGAGGACAAACCAACCATCCCGGATGGAAACACTGATGTCCGCACACTTGCAAGCGTTGAATCATGGATTCATGGTGACTTCCTATGCAGAGGATGGATCTTGGGTCGTCTTGCTGACAAGCTGTATGGTGTTTACAGTCAGGCCAAATCCTCTAAGGCACTCTGGATGTCCCTGGAGAAGCAGTACCGAACTGAAGATGCTGGTTGTCAGAAGTTTGCAACTGCGAAGTTTCTGGACTTCAAAATGGTGGATTCCAAACCGATCATGGAACAAGTGGAGGCACTTCAAATGATCTGCTATGAGATAGCTGAGGAAGGAATGTCTCTCTGTGAGATCTTCAAAACCAATGCCTTCATTGAGAAGTTACCTCCGAGCTGGGTGGACTTCAAGACCTACCTCAAACACAAGAGGAAGGCAATGACTCTGGAAGACCTCATCACAAGGTTGCGAATGGAGGACAGAAACCGCATCCAGAACAACCCTCAGTTTCGCGAGCACAACGCGAATGTGGCTACCCACAAGGGAAAAGGCAAGGCCAAGGGTAACGAGAAATCTTCTCTGAAACCATCGTCCTCAACGAACTTCAAGAAAATGGAGAGAAGAAGTTCAAAGGCAAATGCCACAACTGCAACAAAGTCGGTCATAAGGCAGATGTTTGTCGCAGTAAGCCCAAGAATAATGGGAATGGGAAAGATCAAGCCAACTTGACTCAAGATGACCTTTGTGCTGTGGTCTCGGAGGTCAACATGGTTGAAGATAACCAGAAGGAGTGGTGGTATGACACTGGTGCAACGACCCACATCTGTACTGATAAGGAAATGTTCAGCTCCTATCAGAAATCCAGGTCTCAGGAGCAGCTATTCATGGAAACTCTGCGTTTTCCCAGATTGTTGGTCGTGGAAAGGTTGTGCTCAAGATGACCTCAGGAAAAGAAGTCACTCTCCAGAATGTCAAGCATGTTCCTGACATGAGGAAGAATCTGATCTCCGGTACTCTCATGAGCAAGGCCGGATTTGGAGCTCACCTTGAGGCTGATAAGCTCGTGCTCAAGAAGTTCGGGGTGTTTGTAGGCAGGGGATACGTGAAGAATGGACTTGTCAAGATGTGTGTTACGGCAGTCTTTCGTGGCGACAATGTTGCAAATGTTGTTGTTACTGATGTTTCTAATGTTGCTTCTACTTCCACTGTTGTAGCATCTGATGCAAATGTTGTAGCATCTGATGCAAATGTTCCAATTAATAATGGAAATAACCCCGTTGCCTATTTGCTTGAGTCTTTTAATATTTGGCATGAACGATTAGGTCATGTGAATTATAAGTCTATACAGAGGTTAATGAACTTGAACCTAATTCCGAAATGCAAGACAAGCAAAGAGAAATGTGAAGTTTGTGTCCAAGCTAAACTCACTAAAACTCCATCACCCAAAGTTGAGAGAACAACCGAACCTTTGGGTTAATACACACAGACTTGTGCGATTTAAAATTCGTACAATCCCGAGGTGGAAAGAAATATTTTGTGACATTTATAGATGATCACACAAAATACTGTTATGTATATCTACTACACAGCAAAGATGAAACTTTGGAAAAGTTCAAAGAATACAAAACAGAAGTTGAAAACCAACTCAACAGAACTATCAAAATAGTTCGCAGTGATAGAGGAGGTGAATATGATGGACGTTTTAATGCCTTCTGTCAAGAGCAAGGGATTATTCATCAGACAACTGCCCCATATTCACCAGAGTCGAATGGAGTTGCAGAACGCAAAAACCGAACTCTAAAAGAAATGATGAATGCAATGTTGCAGGAATCTGGGTTACCCCAGAACATGTGGGGGGAAGCTTTGCTTACAACAAACTACATCCTCAACAAAATACCGCACAAGGTCACGGGAAAGACTCCTTACGAACTTTGGAAAGGTAACGCACCATCATACAAATACTTGAAAGTGTGGGGGTGCCTAGCAAAGGTCGCAGTACCACCTCCCAAGAAGGTCACGATCGGACCAAAAACCGTGGACTGTATTTTCATCGGATATGCACACAACAGCAGTGCTTATCGGTTTCTGGTACATAAGTCAGAAGTACCAGATATTCATGTCAATACAATAATGGAGTCAAGAAATGCATCGTTTTTCGAAAATGTTTTCCCATGCAAGGATAAACAATCTCAAAAGAGAACTTTCGACCAAACACAAGCAAGCACTTCCGCAAATGAAGCAAGCACTTCTGGAACTGTTGAAAACCTAGAAGATCAACCTAGACGAAGCAAACGAGCTCGCAAGGAAAAATCTTATGGGGATGATTTCTTAATGGTTCTTCTTTTAGAAAACGAACCAAGAACATATGCTGAAGCAATGTCTACACCAGATGCACCTTTTTGGAAGGAGGCTGTCAATAGCGAGATTGACTCAATTAAACAAACCCATACATATTACATCACCGACTTACCTGAAGGGTTTAAAGCACTCGGATGTAAATGGATTTTCAAGACAAAGTTGAAAGTTGATGGAACGATTGATAAGTACAAGGCCAGGCTTGTGGTGCAAGGATTCCGACAAAAAGAAGGATTGGATTTCTTTGACACCTACTCTCCAGTGACGAGAATAACTTCGATAAGAATGCTACTTGGAATAGCAGCTTTAAGAAACCTAGAGATTCATCAAATGGACGTCAAAACTGCTTTTCTAAATGGAGAGTTAGAAGAGGAGATTTATATGAAACAACCCGAGGGGTTTGTCATACCTGGACAAGAACACAAAGTTTGCCGACTTGTGAAATCATTGTACGGACTTAAACAAGCTCCAAAACAATGGCACGAAAAATTTGACAGTGTGATGATGTCAAATGGATTCAGCATTAACGAATGTGATAAGTGCCTCTATATCAAAAATACCAACCACGGGTATGTTTTGTTATGTCTATATGTCGATGATATGCTCATTCTTGGAAGTAACAACGACATTATCAATCAAACTAAAAACATGCTGAAAAGCAAGTTTGATATGAAAGACATGGGTCTTGCGGATGTAATCTTAGGAATTAAAATCCTCAGAAACTCTGAAGGATACATCCTGACTCAATCTCATTATGCTGAAAAGATACTTGAGAGATTCAAGGCATATTCAACGGGTACAGCCAAAACCCCTGTAGATGCTCTTCTTCACTTGACGAAAAACAAGGGTGAATCAGTGTCACAGCTGGAGTATGCTAGAGTGATTGGAAGTCTGATGTACTTAACTAATTGCACTCGTCCTGATTTGGCACACGCGGTCAATGTACTGAGTCGTTATACAAGTAATCCAGGACATACACATTGGAAAGCTATAACAAGAGTGTTGAACTACCTCCGTTATACCAAAGAGTATGGTCTGCACTATGGTAGAGAACCAGCAGTTCTAGAAGGATACAGTGACGCCAACTGGATCTCTGACTCAAAGAACTCAAAATCCACAAGTGGATACGTCTTTATGCTAGCAGGTGCAGCAATCTCCTGGAGATCTGGTAAACAAACTCTATTAGCTCGATCAACGATGGAATCTGAGTTTATAGCGCTTGATAAAGCCGGAGAGGAAGCAGAATGGCTTCGAAATTGGATGGAAGACATTCCAATGATGGAGAAACCAGTGTCAGCAATACGTGTACACTGTGATAACCAAGCGGCTATCGCGCGGGCACTGAATAATCTCTATAATGGAAAATCTCGTCATATCAGAAGGCGACATAAGACCATTAGACATTTGATCTCAACTGGTGTGATCACCATGGATTATGTAAAGTCAGCCGACAACCTTTCGGATCCGTTTACAAAAGGTTTGACTCGAGATCAAGTGTTAAAATCATCAAGAGGAATGGGTTTAAAGCCTGTGAATTAAGATGACGTTTGGTGGAAACCCTACTTATGTGACTGGAGATCCCAAGATCTAAGTTCAAGGGGACAACTAAATCAAACTGATTCTGCTCAAAGCACTGTGAGACTTATGTCTCTACCCAGCTCCTAAGATGATACAACAGTGCTACCTGTATGTGATAAGGATAAGCAATGGCTTTTAATGATTTCATAGCTATGTAAGATTTGTGGAGTATGACAGGATACTTCTTAAAATACATGCTAAACGCAGATCACCTAGTGAGTGTGAAATAAGGCCGTTTCTAGGAGAATGAAAGTTAGGCTATATTCTCCAAGTTCACTCATGAATAACCAGGCAAGTTCAAGGCCAAAATGAACACAATAGAGAACTTAGTTCTACGAGAAATGAAGCTGGGTTATAGCTGTTGTCTCGGTTTACATCAAATTCTGGGTGGTTCAAGACATCATGTTCACCTCCCGGCCAAGTAAACCCGACAGATATTAACAATGAGTGGTTCAAAGCTGAAAAATGCTACTTACTCAGACACAGTTAATTTCGTTTATACTCTCGAAAAGTCAGTCTGTCTAGGCTAGTATGAGTCTAGTCAGATGTCCGTCGAGTCTGCATAATCGAGTCTGCATAAGTTTAGAGTCATTTCTATTCATGTGGGGGATTGTTGGACCAAATTAAATTTAAGCAATGGGCTTAAGCAATTGGTGTGTGTGTGTGAAAAGAAATTATTAAGTGTGGGCTTAAGTGATAAGTGTTGCACTTAATTAAGGGAAGGGGAATTTTGTCCCACATTGGTTAGAGGAGGAAAATTCCTTATGTTTATATAAGGTCTCACTCTTTTGTTAGTTCAAAGAGCTCACACTATGGAGTGTGAGAGAGAGGTTGGAAACCCACACGCGCGCGCTCGCTCGGCTCGGCTCGGCTTGGGCTGGGCTTGGGCTGGGTTGGGCTTGGGTTTGGGTTTGGGTTTGGGTTTGGGAATAGGCCCTTCAGGGCCAAACGCGCGGATTTATTTTTTGGGGAAAATTCGTATGAATTTTTGGTTCAATTAAACGAGCCAATCGATCGATCTATTTTGAGATCGATCGTTCCGGATGCGAAATAAGATCGATCGGTCTACTTTTGATCCAAATAACTCTGTCTTAAAAAGATTTGGATTCGGTTTTCTCAATCGATTTTGGTGGAATTACAGTCTTAACTCAAATCCGCTTCTAGCCTATAGCTAAAATCGGATTGGGAAAATTTTTCGGGTTTTTCATGACGAATTTCAACCGAATTTTTTTTTAACCATCATTAGTATATTGTGCAGCTTTTCAGAATTGATCTCACTCATTGCCTCACTGGATCTCCATCGTTTACGTCTCTAACTCTTCCTAATCAGTATTGCAGACATTTTTCACCGGATGTATAACGATTTCTGAAAGATCCGTTTTTCAGAAAATATATTTTCCTAAATTACTTAAGAAAATATCACTTTGCTATTTTAAAGAAAAATTACTTTCTTCTGTATATTGTTGGGGAAAAAAAAAAAGGAAGGATGTCAAAAGAACACTAAACGTTTATATGATTCGTTCTACCAGTGTACCACATACAAAACTGTCCACACTTATTTACTGTAAACGCAGGATAAACTCGCGAACTAGAGATGGATCACTGAGAAAGAAGGATTTGAGACACTAATGGAGATAAAAAATGTTACATGTAGTCTATGGCCTTTGTATAGAGAATTCGAAGCATTTATGTGGACAATGGATTTATATGAATATTTTACATCATAAAGAAATTACATTTGGAACAAACTGTTCAAAGTTGGTTAAGATGTTGAATGCACCAATAGATTGATCTGCCTTTTCTATATATTTAGAGGATTTTCATAAAAGCAAGAGATGTTTTAACAGCTCCGCAATTGCACTAATCCCACATATAACAAATATAAGAGTGGATAAATTAACACATAGTGCTCAATCTTATTTGTCTTATATGATTTACGCGAGTGAAAAGTGAAAACAGACGACTGATCTTCGTTCATATTCTTTCTCCCAAACTGAAACGATGTCCAAATTTGTATTGGTTTCCTCCATCAAAGCAGTTAAGTCGTATCATCACTATTCATTATTTTCTTTTTCTTAGTTTTCTTTTCTATTTCCGTCAAAGTTGAATGGTATTTGGGGAGGAATCGAGAGCGAATAATGTTAAAACAGTGGATTCACAAGGAAATCGAGAGATAATGTTGATTTTGGATGCAACTAATTGTGGAATTATCATTATTTTCTTCTTGTCTTTTGAATTGGCCCTACATTTTAACGTGTGGTCAGATCTCCGATACATCTCCAACGATCTATCTTTGTCTTTAATTTTCCGACGACTGGTTCACCCGCAGCGGTTACGACTGCGGTTGCAGGAGTTTGCGGAAGCAGACGATTGCGGTTATTAGCGTTAATGAGCGTTTTTAAGACTGGTATAGCGGTTGAAAACTGTTGCGTTTACGGAACATTTTTGACTGGTTGACAACGGGTGTAATAATGGTTTGATATTAAAATAATAAAATACATAAAATATATCATTTATACAAAAAACAAAAATTACATATAAAAATATGTAAAATTAATATTTAAAGACAAAAAACTAAATCATATAATAAATAGTTAAATAAATATTTTTAAGAATCTAAAACAATTTTCTTTATAAAAACATAATTGTATAGACAGATATATATTTAACTAATATGTATATATTATACATTATCAAATGAAAAATAAAATATAAAGTTTTATAAGTTTTGAATTTTTTTATAATTTATATATAGTTACATATATAAATTTTAGTTGATAAATGATATATATATTAAGAATAAGAAATTAATATAAAAATTATTGATACGAGAAAATTAAAAAATTTCATAACTTTTTCCAATTTTTATAATTTTTCTTATTTTTATTAACTTTTAAGATAATTTATTTTTATATTTTGAAAAAAAAAATTATGGAACCACCCGCCACCGCTCGCAACCGCAAACGTTTGATGAAAGCAGCTTTTGGAATTTAGCGGTATAAAGCGGTTTAAAGCGGTACAAAGCGGTTTTTATGATTGTTACTAACCGCCGCCAACCACTATCACCCGCTGCATTTGCGTTTGCGGGTGATAGCGGGTGAACCAATCAACACATATGTCCTTGTGGTGTTTTCCGGCGCTTGTCCTACTTCTTTGAACCCTTCATATTGGTAAAATTATGGCATCTAACGATCAAAATATTTACTTTCTGCCGATATGTTTCTTCGTGTATGATGGATGGTTCTGGACAGTTTGGTTTCATTTTTTCTTCCCGAGGTTTCGTTTCTCCTACGCTAAAATCGACTGATTTATTGTGGTTTTTCTAGTTGGAAATTTTCCCTTTTCGAGGTGATTACATTGACGTCCGTCGTAGTTGGAAACCCGGTATTTCAATTGGTGTCAAACATATGAAGGAAGATGATCATGGAAAACTAACACTAGACATGAAGCCTCATCGGAGTACATCAAAGTCTATATTATTATCAATAACATTGATACAGACTAATTGGTATCAGGATGTTGAATTTTCAGATCTAATATCGAGTGCAATGGTTTTTTGTTATACGATTTGGAGTTTACAGAAAGTTATTCTACAAAAGTATACCAATCGTATAGTAGTAGGATGGTGTATGAAAAAAGAACATTACTGATATGTTAATTGGTTAACGAGTAAGGTGTTCTTGAACACGATGCATCATGTATTTCTTTTTTCAACTTAACATTTTCAGTATATGGCGCAAATAGATGTTTGTGTAATAATTTGTATCTTATAGGTCTGTAATGATTTTGACAATGTATATTTGATTTGAATTCAATGAAATTTAGACGCAAAAAAAAATATGATTTATGTCAATTCTATTATATTATGATGGAACCTTTTTAGTTTTTGTTTTATATTGTTGACAAAAAAAAAATCCTAAAATGCTGGTTACAAAGAAAGCTAGAAAACCAATAATTATAAACATAAAGGTATTGAACCTGAGGTGTTGGAAGCCATGAACGGTTTATGGAAGCAGTGTATGATCGTGAGAGTGTTGGGGCGGAGTGTTTCAATTGCAGTCTTGACTAAGAAGCTAAGAGAGACGTGGAAACCCAATGGTGCAATGTATGTGATGGATCTCCCCCGACAATTCTTTTTGGTGAGATTTGAGATGGAAGAGGAATATTTGGCAGCCTTGACTGGAGGACCATGGAAGGCTTTTGGAAGTTATCTAATGGTGCAGGCATGGCATCCGAATTTTGATCCTCTTGTCGATGATATCATCACCACTCCGGTGTGGATCAGGCTCTCGAATATCCCTGTTAACTTCTATCATAAGGCAATCCTCTTTAAAGTGGCGGAAGGCTTGGGATCGCCTCTAAAGGTGGATTTAACGACGTTAAACTTTGAAAGAGGACGGTTCGCACGTGTATGTGTTGAAGTTAATCTCAAGAAATCATTGAAAGGTTCGATTGTGATTAATGGTACTCGCTACTTTGTCGCTTATGAAGGTTTGCCTAATCTGTGTCCGAGGAGTGGAATAGTTGGGCATGCGTTGTCTATGTGTCCGTTGAGGAAGGACGACAACGTGGGAGACCCTAGTACGCAAGTGTCGACAGCTAACTCTAGTGGAGATGGGTTCACGGTGGTGCGGCGAAATCCACCGTCGAGAAATGTGACCCAAGGCGCGGCACATAACCCGAGAGGCAAATTGGGCAGAAATCTCCAAGAGATTCAGCCGGTGGATTCTCAGAATATTTAAGTATCAAACAGTTTTGGAAGTTTGGCTGATAATGGTAATATCCCGATGATTGTGGAGGGAGAGAATATTCCCAATACAGAGGAGGTTCCGAGATTGGGGGAGGCAGATAAAGAAAATATCCCGTTGGGAGCTGGAGCTCGTAAAGGAAAAACGGCGGCTTTAGGGGAGGTGGGCTCATCAAGTGGGCCTTCGATGAATAGTAACAAGTCAAAATTTACAGGCCCAAAAGATAAGAGTATGGAAAAACCACAATTCCGTAATGCTGCCGGTACGAAACCCAAACCCAAATCGAATAGACCCGCAAGAGGTTTGATTTTCGGTCCAATTTGTGGTGAGTTTGAGCTCTGTCCCTCCGGGAAGCGATTGCGGGTTGACAGTGCGGAAGGAAGCAGAGTGAGAGATATTACTGCCGATCCGAAACAAAGTGAAGAAATCGATCGAGCTCGGGATGAAATGGTTGTGGAGAGCTCTGATTCTGGAGAGAAGGATGAGGTTTCAGTGGAAAATGCGTTGGCATCGCCTGTGGAGGAGCCGACCAATATGGTCGTGGATGAGAGGGCATGACGTGTCGCCCCAGTAATTCGCGTTCTTTATTATCTGTTATTGATGGATTGTCTCTTTTGGAATTATCGGGGGGAGAACAAACCCAACTTCCGTAGAGCTATTAGATATATGCTTAAGAAGTTTAAGACGGACTTGTTAGCACTGTTTGAGACGCACGCAAGTGGTGATCGTGCGGCAAAGATTTGTAGGGGACTTGGCTAGTCATAGAAGTGGGCTTTGGGGAGAGCTCAAAGACGTTATACAGAATATTGTTTGGCCGATGTTGATAGGAGGAGACTTCAACACTATTCTTCGGATCGATGAGAGAACTGGAGGCAATGGTGCTCTCTCTCCGGACTCTCTGGCGTTTGGGGAATGGATCAGTGAGCTCTCGTTGATTGACATGGGGTTTAATGGTCCCATGTTTTCTTGGAAACGTGGCAGAGAACAAAGGAATTTTGTAGCCAAACGGCTTGACAGAGTTTTTTGTTGTGCAAACGCAAGACTGAAGTGGCATGAGGCCACAGTAACACACTTACCTTTTTTCTCTTCGGATCATTCCCCCTTGTAAACCCGGTTACGAGGAGTAATCATAGAAGATGTCCCTTTCGCTTTGAAGCAGCATGGTTGCAACATGAAAGTTTCAAGGAGTTGCTAGTAGCATCATGGGATAATTCAATGTCCACGCCCGATGCTCTGCAGTTCTTACAAGTCCGACTAAAGAAGTGGAATAAAGAGGTTTTTGGAGATGTCTGCAAGAAAAAAGAGACTCTCGTTAGTCGCCTTAGTGCTGTTTAGACCCAGATAGAGTTATCACCTACTGACGAGCTCTTGAGAAAGGAAGAGGAGGTAACTAAGGAAATTGATATGGTATTGGAGCAGGAGGAAATTATATGGTTCCAGAAGTCAAGAGAGAAGTATATTGTGCTAAGAGATCGGAACACAAAATATTTTCACACGTCTACGATTATCAGACAAAGGAGAAATCGTATCGAGATGCTGAAAGCAGACGATGGCACCTGGGTTACAGACATGAAGGCATTGGAAGATCTAGCTGTTGAATACTATCGAAGCCTTTATTCGATGGAGGATGTATATGAAGTTGTAGAGAAGTTGCCTTTTGACGGATTTCTGCCTTTTGTCCGTATCAGATTTAGGAGCCCTGTCGAAACCGTTTTCAGCCATTGAAGTGGAGAGTGCACTGTGCAGTATGGGCAAGTATAAAGCACCGGGCCCTGATGGATACCAACATGTGTTCTATCAGGATTGTTGGGATGTGGTAGGTGCGTCGGTGGTGCAGTTTGTGTTGGAGTTCTTCTCTACTGGTACTCTTCCGGCACATCTGAATGATGCTCTGGTGGTCTTGATTCCGAAAGTCGCGAAACCTGAGAGAATAACTCAATTTCGACCGATAAGCTTGTGCAATGTTTTGTTTAAATGCATAACCAAGGTTATGGTGGTTCGATTGCAGGAGGTTATGAACCTGTTGATAGGCCCGGCGCAGTCAAGTTTCATCCTTGGCCGTCTTAGTGCGGATAATATTGTGATTGTGCAGGAGGCAGTTCACTCCATGAGAAAGAAGAAAGGACGAAAAGGGTGGATGCTCTTAAAGCTGGATCTCGAGAAAGCCTATGACCGGATCCGCTGGGATTTTCTCGAAGATACTCTACAGGCAGCGCGACTCCCTGAATCGTGGATTGCTTGGATCATGACTTGTGTGACAGGGCCGTCAATGAATCTGCTTTGGAATGGGGAGAGAACAAATGCGTTTCAACCAGCTAGGGGACTTCGCCAGGGAGATCATTTATCGCCTTATCTATTTGTTATATGCCTAGAATGACTTTGTCATCAGATTGATAGATTAGTGGGTCTTAAACGTTGGAAGCCAATCTCTTTATCCAGAGGGGGTCCGAGATTATCCAACATTTGCTTTGCGGTTGATTTGATATTGTTTGCGGAAGCCTCTGTGCAGCAGATCAGAGTGATTAAAGATGTTCTCGTTAACTTCTGTACAACCTCGGGCCAGAAAGTAAGCTTAGAAACGTCCAAGATTTATTTTTCAGAGAATGTCAGCCGGGAGTTGAGGCATCTAATTAGTCTGGAAAGTGGGATTCAATCCACAAGGGAATTGGGCAAATACCTGGGCATGCCCATTCTACAGAAACGTTTGAATAAAACCATGTTTGGTGAGGTGCTAGAGCGTGCGACTGGGAGATTGGCTGGCTGGAAAGGTCGAGTATTGAGTTTAGCTGGACTGATAACTTTGAAAAAAGCAGTCCTGTCTTCACTTCCCGTGCACACTATGAGCACGATTTTGCTACCTAAATCTGTTTGGGACTCACTTGATAGAATATCGAGAGACTTCATATGGGGAAGTAGTTCTGAAGGAAGAAAACAACATCTTTTGTCTTGGGATAAGTTGTGTTTACTGAGGAGAGATGGGGGTTTGGGAATACGCAAATCCGAAGCCATGAACAAATCTCTTATTGCGAAGGTTGGTTGGCGACTGCTACATGACACCACTAGTTTATGGGCTCGGATTTTAGGCAGTAAGTATCAAGTTGGTGATCCGAACTGGATAGTTGCGAAGGGAGGATGGTCCTCGACATATAGAGGCGTTGGTGTAGGATTGAGAGAGGTGGTGATTCCGGGCTTGTGCTGGGTCCTAGGCAATGGGGAGCGGATTAACTTCTGGTATGATCGATGGTTGGAAATAGGTCCACTGAAGAACTACGTTATTGTTGATGTTCTGATAGAGAAGTCTCTGCTCCGGGTGAAAGACCTATGGATTGATGGGGTTAGTTGGGATCTACAACAGATAAGCCATTTCTTCCTTACTCTGTTATTCTCCGATTAATGGCAATTATGGTGGATACCGGGATAGGGATACAGGACAAAGTAGCATGGGGAGAAGCAAATGATGGGAATTTTTTCGGTCTCTTCTGCGTATCATCTCTTGATGCAGAATACTACACCGGGACCAGATATGGAAGCTTTGTTTGGTCGCGTGTGGAAAGCCAAAGTGCCTGAGCGTGTACGTGTTTTCTTCTGGCTGGTCTGCCATCAAGTTATAATGACGAATGTGGAGAGAAGAAGACGTCATTTAAGTGACTCGAGCTTGTGCCAAGTCTGTAAAGGTGGGGACGAAACTATTCTTCACATCTTGTGAAATTGTCCTGCCATGATGGGAATCTGGATCAGACTTGTACCGAGTAATTGTCGAGACAGATTTTTCAGTCAGACGCTGATTGAGTGGGTTTATACGAACCTAGGAGACTCCCGTGATGTCGATGGAGTTCCCTGGAAAATGGTGTATGCCATGAGTGTGTGGTGGGGATGGAAGTGGAGGTGTGGAAATGTGTTCGGGGAAAACCAAAAGTGCAGGGACAGGGTACGTTTTGTGGTTGATGCTGCTAAACAGGTGTATTCTGCACATCTTGCGATTCAAAGGTCCACGCGGGAGTCTGTGAGCCTGATGCGAGATATCGCCCGGACTAGACCTTCAAATGGATGGACTAAGCTCAATACCGATGGTGCAGCAAGAGGCAATCCAGGCCTTGCAACAGCGGGAGGGGTTATACGGGACGTGGAAGGTAACTGGATGCGGGGGTTCTGTTTTAATATTGGTTTCTGTTCGGCGCAGCTCGCAGAGCTTTGGGGCGTATATTATGGTCTATGTATTGCTTGGGATATGGGGATTCCGAGATTGGAGTTAGAGGTGGACTCGGAGTCGGTGGTTGGTTTCTTGAAGACAGGGGTTCGAGATACGCACCCGCTGTCGCTCCTAGTACGTATGTGCTATGACTTAATTACGAAGGACTGGACAGTCCGAATTTCTCATGTGTATCGAGAGGCTAATCAGCTCGCAGATGCGTTAGCGGATCATGCTTTCTCCCAGCCGTTAGGTGTTTCTTTCTTTGACTCTTGTCCGGATTTTGCGAGTTCTGTTTTTGATGACGATGTTAGGGGGGTTATGCACCCACGTTTGATCTCGATGTAAACTTTTATTTTTTCTTTTGAATAAAATTGGGTGACTCTGTCCCCGCTTCCTACCAAAAAAAAGTATTTAAAGGAAAAAAAATTCACTAAATTAAATATTTTCTGCAATAACTTAAAATGGTTGTAAGCGTTTTAACCTCTTTCACATTTAATTTTCTCCAGTAAGATTTTTAAAATGTATTTAAAGTAAAATTTAACAGTCTCCAATTATTTAAAAGTATTAAAATGGTAAAATTTAAAAGTATTAAAAATTATTTATACAGTACTGCAGCAACAAAAGTACTGTATGTTAATTATTGCATTTAAAAGTCACTAATTTCACCACAACCATACATCTTACCTTCCAAACTTAATCCCAAACGTTCATCTTACCTACAACATCCGTATTTCTGTTTCACAATCACATAAATAAATAAATAAATTTCCTTTTTTTTGTCAAGAAAATAAATAAATTTCCTTGGAATTTAAAATGGGCAATTCTCAAAAATACCACATTTTCATGTTTTTGTTACAAAAATACCACACCAAGGTGAAAATGACAAAAATGACATTTCTTGAAGAGAAAAAAGACCATTATACATCTATTTTCATATGTTTCTTCCCAATTCTTTAAACCTAAACTTAAAACCCAAAATCTAAACTCTAATTAATGACTTTTGAACCTAAATTTATTAGTTTAATTATCTTTAAACCATTAAATAAATGTTATTTTTGTCATTTTCATTTTGTTGTGGTATTTTTGTCACAAAAACATGAAAGTGTGATATTTGAGTTATTTCTCGTTTAAAATCATACACGTTATTCCATCGACCGTGGGTCCGTGACGTTGCAAACATCTTCCTTCTTTCTCTATGAAAGAACATAGACACTGTTCAATCTGAGGACAGTGACAAGAAGCTACTATGACAAACTTGAAAGACAACAGTGGAACCAAGCTCCACGTGGCAATGTTCCCATGGCTTGCCTTCGGCCATATGGTTCCATATTTCGAGCTCTCTAAGCTCATGGCTCAAAAGGGTCACACCGTCTCATTCATTTCCACGCCTCGTAACATCGACCGCCTCCTCCCACGGCTGCCGGAGAATCTCTCCTCCGCCATCAATTTCGTCAAGCTCCCTCTTCTCGGCGGCGTAGACAGCAAACTCCCGGAGGACGGCGAAGCCACCACTGACGTGCCTTTCGATCTCATACCTTACTTGAAAATCGCCTTCGACGGATTGAAAATCCCTCTGACGGAGTTTCTTGAATCCTCGAAACCCGATTGGATTCTCCAGGACTTCGGGGCGTATTGGCTCCCTCCTATCTCTCGCCGCTTCGGGATCAAAACCGGATTCTTCAGCGCTTTTAACGGCGCCACTCTCGGGATCCTGAAACCGCCGGGATTCGAAGAGTACCGTACTTCTCCGGCAGACTTTCTGACGCCGCCTAAGTGGATCCCGTTTAAAACTCCGGTAGCTTTTAAGTTGTTCGAGTGCCGTTACATTTTCAAAGGATTCATGGCGGAGACCACCGAAGGGAACGTCCCCGACATCCACCGTGCCGCCGGCGTAATCAACGGCTGTGACGTCATAGCCGTCCGGAGCTGTTATGAGTACGAGGCCGAGTGGTTAGGACTTATGCAGGATCTTCACCAGAAACCGGTTATTCCGGTGGGAGTTTTACCTCCGCAACCGGAAGAAAAGTACGAGGATACCGACACGTGGCTGTCTATTAAAAGGTGGTTGGACTCGCGGGAAAGCAAATCAGTAGTTTACGTAGCTTTTGGTTCAGAAGCTAAACCGAGTCAGTCGGAGCTAGACGCAATCGCTCTCGGTTTAGAGCTTTCCGGTTTACCTTTCTTCTGGGTGCTAAAGACTCGACGCGGCCAGTGGGATACCGAACCGATCGAGCTACCGGAAGGGTTCGAAGAGCGGACGAAGGGGAGAGGGATGGTGTGGAGAGGATGGGTTGAGCAATTGAGAACATTGAGCCATGATTCGATCGGTTTGGTTCTGACTCATCCCGGTTGGGGAACGATTATTGAAGCTGTACGGTTTAGTAAACCGATGGCGATGCTGGTTTTTGTGTATGACCAAGGATTGAATGCGAGAGTCATAGAGGAGAAGAAGATTGGGTATATGATGTTACGAAAGAAGATGTTGCGAAGTCGTTGAGATTGGTAATGGAGGAAGAAGAAGGGAAGGTTTATCGAGAGAATGTGAAGGAGATGAAAGGAGTGTTTGGAGACATGGATAGACAAGATCGCTATGTAGATTCTTTCTTGGATTATCTCGTCGCTAATCGTTAAATTTGCTTTGATTATCTTGTTGCTAATCGTTAGCTTTGCGCGACGGCGGATTGGTAGAGAGATTATATGATAATAATTACTGAATCTATAATAATATGGTCAGTGATAAATGTGATATATTTGGGATTAACTATCATGTATTTTTTTTTTTTTTTTATAGATAACTGTCATGTGTTTCACTTTCATCCAACAAGGCACGAACTATATCATTCATACATATGAACAATATAAAATGATATTAATTCAGCTCTAAACCATTTTAAAAAAAATTGTGTGTGTTTTTTTTTGAAATTAACTGTCATGTGTTTCATTTAACAAACCACGAACTATCATCTATACATGAGTACCGTAAAATGAAATTAAATCAGCTTCAAACCATTTTTTAAAAGCTTTTTCCTTTTTTTTTTTCCAGGTCAATCAGTACATTAATATCGTTGAACATAGATTAATTACCCTTGAAACATTTCCCCTAAACGCCGCTGTCTTTCACTGTTCCCAGTGCTGACAAACATCAAGCGTTTGAAACGCGAAATCGCAATATTTTCCGTTAAAACTTTCCTTTCCTAAAAACGCACTGATAAAAGAATCTATAAAGCGAAAATGGTGGCGATTTAATGTGAGAGATTTACGCGATTCTTTTTAATATTATTTTTAGTCTTTCCCTTAAACGAAACTCTTAAGCGTTTGCTGTTCCCGCTTCTTCACCGAGAAGAAGAAACACTCTTAAGAAAGCGAAGACGAAGAGTCCTCCTCCTGCTAATTTCCGCCACCATGAATAACCGCCGTGGAGCAGCAACAACAACCGTGTCGAATCAGAATCGACGGCTGCAGAGACGCCCGGTGATACACGTGTTACCGGACGAGATGGCTTTACGAGTTGTCTGCCACGCGTCAGTCATCGGCGGCATAATCGGATCAAACGGCTACGTTGTTTCCAAGCTCCGGCGCGAGACCGGTACTAAAATCCACTGCGAGTCTCCGGTGAACGGTTCCGACCACTGGGTCGTTTTCATCGTCGGCTCAACCGCCGTTAACAAAAGCGTTCTATTGACTGATAGAGTCGGAGACTTCTCCGGCGGCGAGCACGAGGATTGGGTGACTTGCGAGGTTTCCGCAGCCCAGACGGCGTTGATTAGGGTTTTGGAGAGATCGTGGGCTGTTCTGGCGGCGAAGGATAGCGGCGGAATCGTCGACGGCGATGATAAAGAAGCTTATTGCGGGATTCTCGCTGATCGGAATCAGATTGGAGCCGTTTTGGGGTTGGGAGGGAAGAACGTGGAGTGGATGCGGAGAAACTCCGGCGCGATGATTAGGGTTTTGCCTCCTCCGGTTTGCGGCACTAACACTGATCAACTGATTCAGGTAAGTTCTGTTCTGTCTCCTCTGATCAATTTTGAAGTCAAAACATAAAAAAGTTAAAGTCTTTGGGGTTTCTCCGTTTCAGTCAACTGTTCTTCCACGCATGTAAGATGTGTTTAACAAAAAGCTACGATTTTTAAAGTAGCTTTGAAGCGTTTTTTTATAATTATTCCAGCAAAAGACTACATTTATCTAAGTGTTTCTGCTTTGCTTTATGAAAAGTTGATAAATTTGTGTTGCTTTTTTGGTTTTGATTTGTGAATTTCTTTCTTTGCTGTACGTAGATAACCGGCGGTGTCTTAGCTGTGAAGAAGGCACTGGTTATGGTATCAACTTTTCTTCAAGATTGTCCACCTGTCAATGGCTATCCACCGCCACTTTGCAGCAAAGCTTATGAGTCATCTACCAACGGAAACTCGGAGGATCCGCATTCGGAGTTTTTCCCCAACCTGCGTTCTTCTTCGTTTCCTAATGCTTCAGAAGCTGCTGCATCCAGTACCCATTTACCATCACGATATGAAGAAGGAAACAGGTTTCAGGTTTCAAGAGACACAGAACGAAAAGTTGTGTTTAAAGTAATCTGCACAAGTGTTGCAGCTGGAGGCATAATCGGGAAACAAGGAACTATTATCAGAGCTCTGCAGAATGAAACAGGTGCTTCTATTTCGGTTGGAGCTCCATTTAAAGCATCCGGTGAACGAGTTGTTACAATTTCTGCACGTGAGGTAGATTTTGTTCTCTTGCTCGCTGCTTACAGTTTTAATCCTAGTTTCTTTCTTGATGTAATCACGCTAATTCGCTTTTGTCTCTCTTTTTTTAATAAAGAGCCTCGAGTCACGGTACTCTAATGCACAAAAAGCGCTAGTTCTTGTCTTTGCAAGATCTGTTGAGATTGATGTTGGGAAAAGTCTGTTCCCGGGTGCTTTAGTGAAAGCTAAGCTATTGGTGCCGTCAAAGTTTGCTAATGACTTAATTGGAAACAGAGAAGCAATCATAGCGACTGATGTTGATGTACAGATTCCAGTAGGTAGCCAGATTCTGGACTGTATTTCAGGGAATGAAATGGTGGTAGAGGTAAGCGCGTCTTTTCTTGTGATCAGTATAAGCTTTTTTACCTTTAGAGATGTGAAGGATACAATGAAATCAATTGAGATTTGCTCCTTGTGTCTCTTTGTTTGGTTTTAGATTATGGGAGAGCATAGGCATGTACAGAAGGCCTTGTCTCAGGTTTCTTCTAAATTACGGGATAACCTACTGTCAAAGAAGGACTTGGAAGAAATGAGAGCTAGAGTTAGTAACCCGTATGAAAATGGAGGAGCAAACTATAATCTGCAACCATCACAACAAGTAAGTGTTGTTTCTTTCCCCTAAGCCAGAGTTTTGTTTATTGTCTCTTGTTCCACTTTTGGAGGGTTGATTGCTGCTTTCATTTAAGAACCATGGTGGTTCAACAAAACTGCAGAATGCAAAGAGAGGCGATTCTCTCTCGGTATCAGATGGTGAACAAGACGTGGAGATGGTCAGAGGCGGTACAGAAGTAATGAAGTCGATCGATCACTTGATGCACACCGAGGTACTTAAAGACGCAGCCAACGGCTTTACAGGTCTAACAAGCTTGCTGGAGAATGACTTGGCACAGGGAGTGAAACAGCTTCAACTTTCTAGCAATGGAGACGTCCCTTCTTTACCACCACGGTCTGTTCTTGCCAATAACAATATAATCCATTTTCTCAATAATCTCGTGGCATAATTTTTGTTTTTTTTTTTTTTTTTTTTTTTGGGAAGCAGAAGCAAAGGTGTTTCGTTGAGAAACGTTACCTTGGAGCTAGCTGTCGAGAAAGATGCTCTTGCTGCACTCTATGGCAGAGATGGCGCGGGTTTAGATAATCTACAACAGGTGTTTCTTCTGTACTTTGAATCATTTTAGATGCAAGTGGAAGTTGATAGGTGGTTCTAAATCCTTTTGGGGAACTTGTTGGCTGTTGCAAACCAACAGATTTCAGGAGCCAGAGTGGATGTCAAGGATCCTCCTACAGGAGTTGAAACGACGGTCTTAATCTCTGGGATGCCTGAGCAAATCCGCACAGCGATGTCTTTGATCGTTTCAATCCTTGCTGATCAATGATAAAACCACCCCAACGTTATACAATAACAGCAACGGATGAGATCTCCTGCTCTACTTGCGTTTTGCAGCTACTTTTTGTAAATGGAGATCACTTGTTTTTGTTTTGTGGTATAAATCCCAAAACTATAACCTTTTTTGGAACCGAGAGCAGTTCTTTTTGTTTGATCTCATCTGCTTCATGCTGTATCTTGAAGAATACAACATTGCACTATGCAAACAGAATTTGTTTTTGTTAACGTCATTACCAATACGATGTTATTATAATCATAAATCCTTCAACCGGTCTGGGTTCTTCGGTTTTGTTTTATTTAATTTTAATACGGGCAATTATAGCCCATGAAAGTTTTAAGAAAGCCCATTATGAAAAGCGTAGGCCCATCGTTAACGGTATGATTCTCAACGGTCGTCTCAGGTAGATTCAAATTTCAAACGGCAAAACGCAGAAAAGGAAAAGAAAATATCCTTTCTCCGGTCACGCCTTTCTTTTATCTCTCTCCATCTTTCTTTGCATTAAGCTTTTCAATTTTCTGGATCTATCTTCGAAGAGATATAACAAACAGAGCGAGTGTTACGATTTACAAGAACGGCTTCAATGGAAGATGTTCAGATCGACGCGACAGTTCCGGTGGATCCAAAAGTGACCTCTTCTGATTCACCGGAGATTCCTGATTCAATATTCGTTAGTGACGCAAAAGAGAAATTAGTGGATGAGTGTTACGATTCCTTGGCTGAATCGATGGTGTGTGATCCGAATTCAAGACTCGTCCTCACTGGCTTCACAAGAGCTAATCGAACAGGTTCGATCCTCTCACTTCCGATGTCAATTTTACATTCCCTAGATCTTAGGGTTTTTCTGCTGCATTTCTTTTTAGCTTAGTGGAATCTCAGGTTTTGGGATCGAGCCTTACACGTCTCGGAATCACTCAATATCATGTTTATGTTCAGTTCAACACTATAACTTGAAGACAACAATAGAAATAGGTTTCGCTTTTAATTTAGTAAGCCAAAATAAAGTTCAATTTAGCTTTTATGTATTGAGGCGTTCTTTTGTTGTTGTTTGTGTAAACAGATGATACCATTATGTTCATAAATGCTGGAGGAGTTGTTGATTCGAAGGTGTTAGATTCTGAAATGAATATCCTCAGAGACACTTATTTCGAAGGAGGAGACGTTCTGAGAACAGATGAGTGTATAGTTGAAGCAGGAGACTACCCAATCATTTACCAGTCGGCTCGTGTGGGGAACTTTTGCTACCGGCTGAACAATCTTCTTCCTGGGGAATACTTCATCGATTTCCATTTCGCGGAGATTGTTAATACCAATGGACCTAAAGGGATAAGAGTGTTCAATGTCTATGTTCAAGACGAGAAGGTACGTAAACCAACTAAAAAATGGTTTTCTTTTTTCGTGTAGTTATGATTAAGAGTTTTTGCTTAATTCTGAAAGAAGTGTTTTTTTTTTTGGTAATGTTATAGGTCTTATCTGAATTCGATATCTTCTCGGTTGTTGGGGCAAACAGGCCACTTCTGTTGGTTGACTTAAGAGTCATGGTAATGGATGATGGCTTGATTAGGGTAAGGTTCGAAGGAATAAATGGAAGTCCAGTGGTTTGTGGGATTTGTCTGAGGAAAGCACCACAGGCTTCAGGTAATGTCTCACTCTTGTGCTTGGTTTTATTTAAGGTTAAGTTTTTCAGTTTTCAGTTTCTAACTCATTCTTTGCATTCCTGTACAGTTGTAAGGACATCACAAGATTATATTAAGTGTCAGAATTGTGCTACAGAAATGGAGATTTCTCCCGCTCGGGTACTGTTAAACTACCCTGCTGGCTCTTACTTCCTTTAAAATATAAGCGTATTGGGTTACCTGAGTTTCTTTAATTATGTTGATATTCGAGCAGAAGAGGCTTATGAGAGCAAAAGCTCATGAGAAGTATGAGAAGAAGATAGAAGAGCTTTCTGAAAGATACCAACATAAGTCAAATGAGTGCCATGAGGCATGGATGTCACTGACCTCTGCCAATGAGCAACTAGAGAAAGTGATGATGGAGCTCGACAATAAAATGTTCGAGGCACGCTCACTAGGTAATGCAGAACTTGTGGGAGAATTTGCTTTCATTGTCAATCAAATTCCACTCTTTATATATTTTTTTGTTTGATGAAGGTTTTCTTGTTTTTAATTCGATGGTTACTTGAAACACAGACCAAACTGTGGAAACGCAAGCAGATTGTTTGAACAGTATTACTAGCAAGTACGAGAATGACAAGAGACGTTGGGCAACTGCAATTGCTAGTCTACAGGAGAAAATAGAGGTAGCTTGGTGTTTCCTCAAGTATTGTTTTTCAAATATTTTTTTTTTGTGTGTGATTTATTGAAACTGTTGCCATGCAGATAATGAAAAGGGAACAATCTCAGCTATCACAGGAAGCACACGAATGTGTGGGGTCGATTCCTGAACTGTACAAAATGGTTGATGGAGTTCAGGCACTTGGTGAGTTTTACCTCCAGTCTTTTAGTTCTGAACATGGGATTCAAAAAGGCACTTTCATGAACTCATGATACAACATCTTGTAAAAACAGTCTCACAGTGTGAGGATCTCAAGCAGAAGTACAGCGAAGAGCAAGCAAAGCGAAAGGAGCTATATAACCATATACAAGAGACTAAAGGCAAAGAAATATTTATCCTTTCCTTATGATTTGCCGTAGCTTCTTGACATCACCCTTTAAGAATCTACTAACAGCATCCCTTATATCAGGCAATATTAGGGTCTTTTGTCGTTGCCGCCCTTTGAATAAGGAGGAGACATCAACTAGATGTGCCACAATAGTTGACTTTGATGTAGCGAAAGATGGAGAGCTTGGTGTTATTACAGGAAATAATTCCAAGAAAAGCTTCAAGTTTGATAGAGTTTATACACCGAAAGATGGTCAAGGTAGTGTGATAGATCATGGTCAAGTTAGATCATTAACTATAAATAACACTGATTACTAAAGAAGTTTCCTTCTCGATCTTGCAGTTGATGTCTTTGCAGATGCTTCTCCTATGGTTGTCTCAGTGTTAGACGGCTACAATGTGTGCATTTTTGCATACGGGCAAACAGGAACAGGAAAGACGTTTACAATGGAAGGTACTCCACAGAACAGGGGTGTCAACTATAGAACCGTTGAGCAATTATTTGAGATTGCTAAAGAAAGAAGAGAGACAATCTCATATAACATCTCGGTTAGTGTCCTTGAGGTTTACAACGAACAGATAAGAGACTTGTTGGCAACATCACCAGCCTCAAAGAAGTAAAAAAACTCTACTTAAAACACACAACTGAAACAGAAGATTTTCACAGAGCTTGATCTTAATCTTTATGGATTTGGTTACTCAGGTTGGAGATAAAACAATCCTCTGAGGGATCCCATCATGTTCCTGGATTAGTAGAAGCAAAGGTGGAAAATATAAACGAAGTGTGGAATGTGCTTCAAGCTGGGAGCAATGCAAGAGCTGTTGGATCCAATAATGTGAATGAACATAGTAGTCGCTCTCACTGGTATATTTGGATTTATGCTCCTCTCACTATGATGTTTGAATGTCTTGCTTTCCCTCATTTTATGTTGCTTTGTGAGGGTTGTTTAATATACTAAGTTCTCTTTGCAGCATGCTCTCTATAATGGTGAAAGCAAAGAACTTGATGAATGGTGATTGTACAAAAAGCAAACTTTGGCTTGTAGATTTAGCGGGAAGTGAGAGGTTGGCAAAGACTGACGTGCAAGGTGAGCGTCTGAAGGAAGCACAGAACATCAATAGATCGCTTTCAGCTCTTGGGGATGTGATTTATGCTTTGGCAACAAAGAGTAGTCACATTCCATACAGGTTAGTCTAATTCTCTCCCTCCATTTCTGTGGGCACCTTTACACCTCGTCTGCTTTAACAATTTTCCAATTGCTAACTATCAGGAACTCAAAACTAACACACTTGCTTCAAGACTCACTGGGTAAGAATCTTCATGATCTTTTCTTAAGGATCAATCCGTTGTTACACTGTGCTTTTGGTAAGCTGGTGTCAATGTGAAAATGATGCAGGAGGTGACTCAAAGACGCTGATGTTTGTGCAAATCAGTCCCTCTGAGCACGATGTGAGTGAGACACTAAGCTCTCTTAACTTTGCTACTCGTGTAAGAGGGGTTGAGTTGGGTCCGGCGAGGAAGCAAGTTGATACCGGTGAGATTCAGAAGATGAAAGCAATGGTATGACTTCTGCAAGGTTTACTGTCTCTTTGGATTGTGTCACAGCTTTCCCTAATTGCTTCTTGTATAAAATTTTAAAGGTGGACAAAGCAAGGCATGAAAGCCGATCTAAAGATGAAGTGATAAAGAAACTGGAAGAGAACATACAGAACCTGGAAGGTAAGAATAAAGGAAGAGACCACTCATACAGAAGTCTCCAGGAAAAGAACAAAGAACTTGAAAGCCAGCTTGAGTCACTGCATAACCAATCGGAAAAGCAAAACGCACAGCTTCAAGAAAGACTAAGAAGCAGAGATGAGACTTGTACCAATCTCCATCAGAAGGTTCGTTTTTCTCTCTTTCTTTTGTTCTGCTTAATGACATGCTTGATTTACTGTTGACTAACAAATTATTTCCTCCATTAAAGATTAAGGAGCTAGAATGTAAGCTTCGGGAGAGACAACAATCAGACTCTGCAGCTCACCACCAGAAGGTTTCTTAAGATCGATATTGATTATTGCACAAATCTCATAATGATTTTTGTTGAGAGTTACCAAACTTCTTAAATGATTCCTGCAGGTTAAGGATCTTGAGAATAAGTTGAAAGACTCTGAAAGCAACTCCCTTGTGTTGCAACAGAAGGTAAAGGATTGTGAGAATAAGTTGAAAGAATCTGAAGGCAAGTCTCTTGTGTGGCAGCAGAAGGTTAGAAGAAGGACTGATTCAATCTCAAACTCACCATCGTTTTATTTTTATAAAGCTCATATTGATTCAATATGTTGTTTCAGATTAAAGAATTGGAGACGAAACAAAAAGACGACCAAAGTCAAGAAGCAGTTTTACTACGACAGAAGGTTAGTTTCAATCTCAAACTTACAATCTTTTTATTTGAAAAAAAAAAGTCTCAACATTCGCTCTTTTACTCGATATGGTGTTTCAGATAAAAGAATTGGAGACGAAACAAAAAGACGAGCAAAGTCAAGAAGCAGTGTTGTTACAACAGAAGGTTTGTTAGTTTCATGGATTATCTCAATGAATTTTGAGCTTTATCTATTCAGCAGAAGCGTGAAAAACATTTTGGTTTCTTACTGCAGATTAAAGAACTTGAAGTGAGGCTCAAAGAGCAAGAGCTGCATATACAGCAAATGGCAGCAGCTAGAGAATTCCCTGATGTTGCGAGTGCTACTCCTAACGAAGTGAAAACTTGCTTCAAAGAAGATAACTTTGGCAATGAGAATGCAGAATCCAACAACAACATCCTGAGAACATCAAACCGTCTCAAGACGAGCACTCGAAGAAACGATTCGTTGAACCTCAATGAGATGACTAGGAAGAAGAGAGTCTCGAGAAGCGGTGAAACAGAGAACAATGGTGATGATCCTCACATGAAGGAGAAACGGATCAGGAAGTCAGACCCACCAAAAGTTGTTGCCAGATTAACCAGACCAACAAGACCAGTTTCTGGTTCATCATCGAACCAAGTCCCTGTGGCACAGAAGAGAGTTATTAGCCGAGAACAACAAGCTCCGGTTGGGAAAGGGATAGAAAGAGACCCCAGGAAGAAGATTTGGTCAAGATAAATAAAATAGCATTTAAAAATCTCTAGTCTCTTTGTGATTACTTGATTAATCACAAATTGCATTGATGGTAATGTAAGCATTACCTTAAGCTTGCTAATTACTATCATCATCATCGCCATTGTTTCATTATTACTGTTACTTGTTGCCATGACTAGAAAGGCAATAGGGCCAAAGTAGAGATGGTTTTGACTATTATGAATCATTCACTACAAGTATATATATCTTTAAAATGATGTGTTTTGATTTATTCTATTTCTATGCAAAATTGCACCTTACACCTACACATGCATCGAACTATTCATTTCACTCTTCTACTAAACTAAAATGAACAAGTTTTGAGTTTAAGAACAAAACTAAAACTAAAACGTATAAATGATATATACATTAATACATACGGTTTTATTAATATTACATTACATAAAATTGAATAAAAACCAACTCTAGAAAATAAAAAACAAACAAATTTTAAACTCCCTCTACAGTAAATTATTTCCACTTTATCCTATTTATTTGTTAGAGTTCTAAAAGGACTTTCAAGACGAATATAATCATACATGACACCTTGAAACGGTCCTATACTTCTCGACTGAGTTAAATATATCGTATTATCACCAGCACTTAGTAAATCTCCAGCAACGTCGATACTATACAGTCTATACAACCCATGAATCCCGTGTCTCGCAATCGCATTGTCTTTTCCGATTAAACCGGTCGTGAAAATATGATCGGATTTCGGATTGTTGATCCGAATTTGTAACTCGGAATCAGCAGCTGAGGCTAGAGCTATTCGGAGTGTGTACAGACCGACCCGGTTCACATTTTTCAGGTTGAATATGATTTGCCATGTCGTTGCATCGTATGTATTATTTCCAACATTTCTATATTATTATAAGCGAAACAAAATTTAGTTTAATACGGAGTATAAAAAAACAAGAACTTAATTAGGTAAATAATGTGTAATAAATATTATAAGAATAGTAATGTATATACCTGGTGACATGTGCAAAGAACCAATCTCTTCTATAATCACTTACACCGACTGTGTAGACAAGATCGTTTTGAGGGTATAAATCTGCGTAACGATCCCATAGTCCATATTGTCTAAATCTGCATGTTTAAAATTTTTAGTGATTATCTCAAACTTAACCCAACCAAATTGAAATGACGATTTCTACTCATACGTAAAAATCTAGTATAAAATATTTATAGATGAAGAATATTAAGATTATAGTACTAACCTGTCTTGAAGTGGGTTAACATAAAGCTTATTCATAAGTGTAGGGTAAGGATCGGGTATATAGAATTCACCGGCCGTTCGGTCCGGTACACCGATTTCCCACAACGTTGGACCGTTTCTAGGCGGCTCATACAGTATAGGTCCTACATTCATCTGGCTACCTGCACACACCAAGATGAATAAAATGGACCTTTAATGGGTGGTTGCATTCCTGCATTTAAGCTATGTTCAGGGAGATTTTGGGGGCTATAAACAATTTAGTAAAACTTTTGATAACCTTTTTTTTAAATAATTTGGGAGCCTATAATCATGTATATTAGATCAAAAGATTTGGGGGCTCTAGGCCAATGTTTCACCTAGCTGTCCCCAGGACCTGCACTGGCTATGTTATTATGCTATATATGATAAAATATGATCATATATGGAGACATAAATGCACACAGACAATCATGATCTATTTAAGTTGGCATGTAACGAGTCTACAAAAAAAATGTACGTGTATTGTATACATCTATCAAAACTGAAACCCTATAATAAGTTGATTTGATATGTCAGTATTGTTTAGAAAGTATATTTTGAATTGAAGATATTATAAGCGGTGAGAAAGCATGTTTCTCTAGATATGATCAAAATGAGTTTATAATTGATAATTATACGTATATATGTGTGTTTATGTAATGTACCTGGCGTGATGGTTATGTGCTGCTCATATTTATAGTCACCGATAAAACCAACACCCCATGCGTAGAGACTATAATTGCCTGCCCTCACATTCTCTATTATGAATCTCCCTTTTCTGTCAGCTTTCGTCCAAAATTGATACCCCTTTTTGCCACAAATAAATAAAAATTAATATGTATACTACATAGCATTATATCAATTTATACACTTGTATAAAGTATGTTTACTATACCTTGGATTCGGTTTGCCATGAACCGGCTTCGCCAATTGGTGCCAAACCAACAAAAGCAAATTTCCCATATATCTTTAAACTTGACACATAGCTACAACATTATATAATCCAAAGAAAAAAATAGATTATGGTCAATGTAATTATCTAAAAATTATATATGACAACTGTTACTTTATCTTTTAAGAGAAAACCATGGATATTTATATACCTGTCTTTGATATAGAATTGACCTTCGATTGTTCCTCTTTGATGAGAAAGAGGGTAATCTTCAGAATTAACAAAATCATAAGGCCAGCTTCTGACTTCTGCTGCCATCTGCCACAATGATAAATGTAAATCTAAATTTTCAAAAAGATGTTAATGTAATTAAGGAAACTACATAGATCATAGTTCATTCATTTTTAAAATAGTTAACATAGAGATATATGACAAAAGAACCTGTCGTTTAGCATCTCTCCAGAGGCGAAGAGTGGAATCTTTGGGAGAGACAGAGTTGAGATAAGCCAAGACAGGTCCAAAGACTTTCTTCCATGGCTCTCCATTTCTATAATCCATTCTCATCTCTTTTCCCGCGTAATGCGTGCTCGTAAACATCTACAAAACATAATTGTTTTAGGGAAACGATGTTATTAACACTTTCTCCAAAAAAAAGGCAACGTTATTAACATTTTTATATAAATAAATTCATATGCATTATCTTAAACAGTAACTTAATCAAACAGTATAAAAAACGATAACCTCAAACAAAATGTTAAGCTTTGGAACCAATTGTCGCATGATTAGCACTTGAAGAAATTTTTGAACTTTGGAATCGCAATTAATACTTAATGATTATATATCATGATTTGTAGTTAAAATGGAGCTTTAGAATAAATGGACTCACGGAGAGGGTGATGGGTCCCGCGTGAGAGGTGAGGTCTTGCTTAATGGGACCACCAAGTCGGAACTCATCGCTTGGAGTTATCATCCAAAACCCAACCGGTGGGTCCGATGAGATCCAACCATGAACGTTGTTGTCTTTGTCTTCCATCGAATACATATACTTATCGTCTACCTACGTCACACCAAAGTCATTCCCCAATGTAACAATTAGTATATTATAATCTTGACTGTTGATTAATCCCATCGAAATGTAGCAAGAACCAAACAAACCATCCATTCCCAAAACCGGCTATTTAGTTTAGTAGTCTCTCAGGTTCTGTTTCACTAAATTATATATACCTCTCCTTTGAACATGGGGTTCTTCGGATTTGTCAGGAGAACAGCTTCTTTGTAAGCTAATATCTTAGCATTGTCTCGATCCGCCATCGATGGCATGCTTCTTTGCCGATCATCAGATATCGCCATGAAATCAAATCTGAAATTTGCTCCCATATATATCACAAAAAGTTCATTAATGAATTAGTAAATTGGAATATAGATATAAGTAACGTATGGTTACTTTTTGGGGTTGAGCTTGAAGACGATCCTGATTTGGTCCATGTCCACGTCGGGCCAACCTTCTAACCTCTCCAATATACCGTACATGTATATTCCGGAGACACCACTTCGAATAATGTACCTTTCAGAAAATTTACATTTCGTTATAGTTATTTACTTTGGAGGTCGATCAAAATTACATAAATGTATCTTAATTAACAATAAACTATACATACCTTTTATCTACGTTTAGAGGGACCAAGGAGCCACGTTTGGAGATCGTCCACGTTCTTGTAAATGATATTTCAATTTGTTCTTCATTCTGAGTTATGATTTCAAATTTAGTTCCTTCTAATCTACGAAACAAAAAAAAGGGTAAAAAAATGATACTTTCTCGAACTGCCATTGCAGTTGTCACTACAGAATATGTTACCACAAATTATCAAAAATACTCTGTGTATACTTAATATCATCATAGGCAGCAAAACCAAAAAGTTCTGAAAATGGCCGCAATAAAATATTACTCACTTGTCAATTTCCAAAGGCTTTTCCGGCTCATACCAGGCTACGTCCCAATATCTATTTCCATAAGAATTTATCCAAGAAATGCAGTTAAGACTTTAGTAAGTACAGTTGTTTGCATTAATTAAGGAAATGTATGTAAACATTGTTTTTTTCAATATAAAACTGTAGTATGTTCCAACATATATAAAAAGACATTGTGTTAAAAAATCTTACCCACGATCGTCAATTTCGTCGTCCAACACGTTATCGATGCCATTATATTTGATTCCAGTTATCAAACCTTGTGGGCTCGAGAAAGTAACTTGAATAATACCATTATCAACTACCACCTGAAAACCAACAAATCTCTTATTAATATATATTATAAAAACAAAAAGAATTAAAAGTAAGAAGATTTGAATATTTGAATATTTCTTACCTTGTTATCACTAACTCTCCTCAGCTGAACTGTTAGGGCTGGTACGTTTTGTCTAGGCTTTGTGATGTTTAGTTTGTTCCTGAATTAAAAAAAATGGCACCAAAAAATGAAATTAATCTGTTCAAATCGTAGTATTATATTATGTGGTTGTATCATGGTTTTAACTAAGAAACTGCATTAGCAACCCTATTCTTAAACGTATCTAAAGTTAAATCAGAAATCTAAATTAATTTTTTTAAATATTCAAAATTACAAATTTCGGTACAATAGCTATTGGGTTTACTAATTATTATAGTTGATGATCTGAAAATAAATTGATTTTTGTTTTATTTTAATAACTATATTAGATTATTAGTCAATAGTCATAGTATGGTACGAACTCCACTTGAATATAAAGGGTCAATATTAGTTGAAGAGTGTTGAAGACGAAAAGAATAATTCCAATGGAGGGAATAAAGAACATAATTTACTATTTATCATATATCTAGAATATTTGGAAACAAAAAGGCACATACCAAATATATTTAGGTTATGTGTGAGAACTGAAAAGAAGACTAGTAGGTTAAAAAAAAGACTTGTGGGTTTAGAGCCGAAAGGGAAAAGCAATCCAATATATTTTTTCTAAGGTTTTTGTAATTAAATTCAAAAAGAACCGAAGGTTGAACGAATTTTATTTCCACTTTGAAAGATTAATGAGACCAGTTCCTTAAAACAAATATTCCTTGTTTTTTTTCTTTGTCGTTTAACGTTAATACTAGTAACTTTTAAACACACGTCTCGTGACGATCTCGGTTTCGAGATTCTCCTCTTTATTTATTGGGTTTTACGTTATAATTAAAATTTGTATCTGTGGTATATATAAATATATGTTGTAATATATATAAACGCAATATAAAGAAAGTTTTCTCAAAAAAAAATATATATATAAAGAAAGTAGCTTTATTACAGACGAAACTTCAGTTATGTTTTTTCTAAACAATTTGTACAGTCAAGGAAACCAACGCCAAATATATTAACAAAAATAATCATATAATAACCCAAAAAGTTAATATGGAAATGGGATCAAGGAAACCTTTGCTTTTCTTTTCTGTTTTGTTTATTGGGCACTGGCTAAAAATTATGGCTAACATTTTTTTAAGCCTTACCATTTACTCCGTGAATAATTAATTATATAGTTTCTTCATGAACTCGAAAAGATGTAAAAAAACAATAAGAGGTGAAAATTACAAAAATAGTAAACACCAGTTTCAGATGAAAAAAGTTAAGACCCTTTGTTTCACAGTAAGTTCAACATGTGAACTTGGAAATTGAAAGCTTCTGAAGCCAATTTTTGCATTTTAAAAAAAAAAAAGTAAAAAAGAGGAGACGGATAAAAACATAACCCGACCCGGTTCGGGTGCAAAAGAAAAAAAAAACAGAGTTTTGAGTTTTTTTTTTTGGTTAAAGACAGTTTTGAGTTAAGAGCAAACATACTGTGATTTCTGAGAATGAACACTTTGAAGAAGGAGATGCAGAAGAAGAACTTGGAAAATGACCCGACCCGACTTCTTTCTCGGAGCTCCGACTTTCATCTCCGCCACAATTCACTAAACTTCCGACATAAAAAAAACAATTGTTAAGGCAGATGTACGCAGATACGTATATATAAACACACAAATACACGTTTGCGTATATATAGACAAGAATTAAGAAAACCCTTATAAAAGGATTAACTACGAATGGGTAAATAACAAAAAAAACTAAGAACGATGACAAGTAAATTAAGTACCTTTTTGATTTTCTTCAATGTTGGGTTTCTTGGGAAGACAAAGTTTGAGGAATGCAGAAGAGGCTTTCCTCTTAAGAAGGTAATGTAATCTCTCTTTCTCTCTTTCTTGTCTCTAGAATTCACTGATTATTCTTTTTTTACTTCTCACAATAATCATAGGATTAGAATCTTAAATAGCTTTATAAATCTCCGGAATCTACATTTCAGAGGTGAGGAGGTGTATATATATATATGTATATGTATATGTACATGCTGTATATCTTAATGTGTGTGCGTACGTAATTGATCTAGACCATCTTAATGTTGCAGGTGTGACTTTTTGTTGCCTAACCTTTTCATCTTTCTTTCAAAATAAATAGAAGAAAAATGAATTACCAAAATAAGAGAAAAATATAATATTCTTTGACTAAAGAAATCTTATTGAACCCCAACTAATACATTAATGAGATAAATAATAATAAAAATATGTTCTAGGTTTATCGACATTACATAACATTAGCGTTGACAAACAAAAATTGGAAAGACGACTGTGTGGTAACAAGACGGAATCATGAATGAAAATCGGGATGGGAAAGAGATGGGACAAGAACAAGAATGTCCTCAAGTAAAATATATAATGTACTATGGTTTTAGAAGGAACTAATATGAAAATAATGAATATATATATCTTTGACCGTAAAAAAAAAATAGATCTTTGACCGTAAAAACCTCCTTGTCAAAGATATCTTAGTGGGATTTTTTAAAATTATAAAATATAAATACTATTTAAATATGATATAGATATCTAAATTTGTGAGAGTCTAATAGTTTTTTATTTTTTAATATATTTAATTATTATTTTATATTTTAATTATTATTAAAAACTTATTAGAATGTTCCAAGATTTTTTAAAATTTTAAAACAGTTTTACAATATTTATTATTGTTTACTATAAAATATTGTTTCTCTCGCGTGGAAAGCCTATGTGCCGCCACATGTCGTTTATGATTTTCTTGCAGGAATAACTTTTTTAAATCAAAATTAGATTTTAAACTTTACAAACCCAAAACTATGAATAACAATAAAACTTACAGAGTTCAAAATCTAAGTCATCCTGCTTTGGTTCTCGGTATCGGACCACACTATTGGATATGAGATGATCTAAGAATTGGGTGTTTAGGAGGAAGGATGTCGTAACTAACTAATCTTACACTCGTGCCAACACTCATGCCAGTCACTTAAATTCTGCAAGAGTAAGAGGAAAATTGTCAAAAAAACGATGAGAAATAGCCACTTTCTGGATTCACAGATGACTAACCTTACACTCATGCCAGTCATCTGGAATATGCAAGACTTGGAAGAAAGTGATCCATACAGGTTAAGGCGCACTAAGGCAGCAAGCAGATCATCAACAAGATAATCCAACTTCTAAACTATCCCCACTGTTAGACTATTCTGACATCCCTATTCATGATATCAAAAGAATCGAATTAGGTATGTAATTATTTTTTTGGTGGTATAAGTCCTTTAGATATACAAATATTTCTAACAAATCAACAATATTCAAGCTAATGTTCATACCTCTTGTAAATATATAATTTTTTTTTTTTTTTTAAATATTCATTTCAAACTTTACCACGTAGGGTTATGTTTCATACATAATGTCGAAAGCCAAAATCAGAAAAGGATTACCGCAAAAGCACTTAGATAAACGTATAAAAGAACTTGAAGATCAAGGGGGATTGAGCAACTCAATCCAAGTGAGAGATAGTGGGATGACCGATGGTAGGTTTCTTTGGGCACGCGTAAGAGAATCGAGGCGGTAACGTATTTGTTGTCTGATCTCCATGATGATAGCCGCAGGAGGTTTTTTGTCGCAGTTGTGTAGACGGGCATTTCTCTCCCTCCAAACATTATACAATGAGGCTTGATACACGAACTTTAGAATTAGAGCCTTGTTCTTATTACGGTTTTGGTTTTTCACCCATATCAATCCATCAGTAAATGTAGCGGGAGGAGATAGATGAAACTTTGTGAAGAAGAAAGACCATACCTGAGCGCTGAAAGGGCAGTCAAAGAAGAGGTGTTGGCGAGACTCTGTTCCGGAGGAGCAGAGGAGACAGTCTGGAGATATTTGAATGCCCCAAGAAGCCATCTTATCTCGTGTCATAAGACGGTCACGTGCAGCCAACCAAGTTATGAAAGAATGTTTTGGAATGTTTCCCTTAAACCAAACAGAGTCTGACCAAGGCACAAGCGGGAGTGACGGTTGCAAAGCAGCCCAAGTATCAACCGAAGAGAACCTTTCGTCCGCTTGCAGAATGCCTGGTTTCCAAAGAAAGCGGTCGTCTTCTATGGATTGGGCGATAGGAGCTGAAGGAGGTAGGATAGATTTTAGCATTGCAATGATTGGGTTGCGACTTCGACTCCGCGATAACCACCAATCCCCCTCGCGGATCGCTTCAGAAACTGTTGATTCAACTCGAAGGCCAGTCACTCTCGGACCTGTACAGCCTACAACATCAATCAAAGGTCCTGTTTCTAACCAATTATCATGCCAGAATTTGCAGTGATGCCGCTTCCCAACTCGCAAGTAATAAAGGGACGAGCTAGGGCTCTCAATTTGCATATATTTTTCCAGATCCAACTACCCATCACCGTCGGATCTAAATCCCAGAAGTTCCTGTTCCCAATCAATTTTATTCTTACCCAAGAGACCCAGAGAGAGTTATTGGAGGAATGAATAAGCCATACCAGTTTCAACACTAGGACATGATTCATTGTGCTCAAGTTTCGCAGCCCTAAACCACCAGACTCACGAGGTGTGCAACATGATTCCCATGACACTTTCGCTCCTTTAGCCGAACCCGGAACTCCTTTCCACAAAAAGGCACTACAATGCTGTTCCAAAACTCGAAGGCATTGATTGGGGAGAAGAAAGACTGTTTGCCAGAATAAAATGATAGGATATATCACAAAACGCAGCAAAACCAGTCGTCCAGCGAAGGAGAGATGAGAGACTGACCATTTGGAGAACCGGGTATGAAGCTTATCAAGGAGAGGTTGGTAGTCCTGCCTTTTTAGTTTCCGCGTAGTTAGAGGGACTACCAAATAACGGACCGGTAGCTCTCCCATTTTAAGCCCAAGACGATTTGCGATCTCACCATTCTGAGTTGAAGCAGTCCCATCCAAGAACAAAACTGTCTTCTGTCTATTGATCCGAAGTCCCGATCCACTCTTGAAGTGATCAAGAATATCTAGAATTCCCAGAACTGAGTTTTCTGAGCCATCAAAGAAGATGAGGACATCGTCGGCAAAACTTAGATGAGTAATAAGGGGAGCATCGCACAGCGGATGAGGGACATACTTATTTCCAACGACACCGAAGTCCAAGTCTTTAGATAGAACATCCATTGCGAAGAGAAAGAGGAGGGAAGATAAAGGATTACCTTGCCTTACCCCTTTCTTACCATCAAAGAATCCACATAACTCCCCATTAATTGCCACAGTATAGGAAGGAGTGCAGACACATTGTTGGATCCACTCAACGAATTTTTCTGGAAGTTCAAAGGCGCGTAGGATGTTGAAAAGAAACTCCCAGTTAAGATTATCATAAGCTTTTGAGAGGTCTATCTGCAAGCAGCCACGCTGAGTAGGCCCGGACTGGTGAAAGTTTGCCACTAGTTCAGAGGCGAGGAGGACGTTTTCACATAGGTATCGCCCCTCCATAAACCCGACTTGATTTAACTGAATGGCATGAGGCATGATCATCTGAAGCCTCCTCTTCAAAATTCGAGCAATAACCTTATAAATGGTATTACATAAGGACACTGGTCGGAATTGAGTAAGTGTATCAGCACCTGGAGTTTTGGGAATGAGAGCAAGGGTCGTTGAATTGAAACGTTTAAGCAATCGAGAGCTTGTGAAGAATTCCTTTACCGCTTTGATTGTATCCTGTCTGACAATTCCCCAAGCGTCGAGAAAGAATTCTTTTGTGAATCCATCAGGCCCAGGAGCCTTATTACTTGGGAGCTTCAAGATAGTGTTAACTATTTCTTCATCCGTTGGTATGGCAATAAGCGAGTTTCCCAAAAGTGCAGGACATCTGAATGAGTGTGAATTCCTAATTCTCTGTACCGAGTAAGGTACGACATTGGTATCCACTGAACCCAGAAGATTTTCAAAGTAAGAGGTGGTCAAATCCTTGATTTGGTCCTCATTAGAAACAATGCTGTCGTCCGTTAATCTCAAGCAGCGAATTGTGTTTTTAGCTTGATTTGAAGCCGCAGCTCTATGATAGAAGCTAGTGTTTGCATCTCCATCTTTATACCATCGAATCCTGGATTTGGCCTTATAGAAGTCTTCTTGCGCGTTTGCGAAGAACATCCATTGTTTCCGCGCTTGAGTCTCCTCCTCAAAGAGAGTAGCCGATGGAACGGTGAGTAGAGCTTTTTGAACAGCCTCCAGATTTCTGAGAGCATCCGCCGTCTTCTGCTGGATATTACCAAACCCATCTTTATTTAACTTTTTGCAACATAACTTAGCAGCCTTTAATTTCTGCCCCAAAGTAAACATAGAAGACCCAACAGGAACCGGAGATTTCCAAGCCACTTCCAGATCATGGATAAATCTTGGGTGAGTAGAGAGGAAACTAAAATATTTGAAGCTTACTTTCTTTCCCGTCCAAACGGTCGAGAGAGAGACTTGACATGGAGAGTGATCGGATGGACCAGGCGGATCAAAAATCGCAACGGAATCTGGAAAGCAATCTAACCATTTCCCGTTAACCATTACCCTATCCAGCTTCCTAAGAATGTGACCATTAGACCAAGTATAGAATGCACCAGAGGATGTTAGGTCGACTAGCTCCGTGGAAGCGAAACAGTCTTGTAAATCTGCCATTCCCCGCAACGGTAAAGAGCCACTTGCTTCGGAGTAGTGTTCATCTGAGGTTGCTATTTGATTGAAGTCGCCTAGTGTTATCCAAGGAATGGAACAGATGTTGTTATTGGACTGAACCGATGACAAGTCGCTCCACAACTCTCTTCTTTCAGAATCTGAATTATGGGCGTAAATGAAAGCCACTGTGAATGAACAACCAGATGACGGATCATGAACCCCACAAAGGATCATCTGAGAAGTCGATTTGTAGATGAAAACCGCAAGCACCGGATCCCATACTACCCAAATTCTCCCCCCTTCGGAGCCAGAGTAATTACACACACTACGCCAACCCGGGAAAGTGTTGGCCAAAACCCTTTGAGCATCTTCTTCCTTAACATGAGTCTCCAAAATAGCACCAATACTGGATTTACTAGTGCTATATCTACTACGAACTAACCGCTGTCTACTAGTACTGCAAAGTCCCCTTACATTCCAGCAGAAAATCATTTTTATATACAGAAAAAGCGGCCGAGCAGCCGGTCAGAGGTTAAACCGTTTGTCCGAGGTTTTAGGTCGGACTGCCGGAGAATTCTGGAGACGGTTGAATTTAGAAAACTTAGATGTCGCCGCAAACGCACTCTGCTTCTGTTTTTGTTTTTCCTTCTTCCTAGCACCTTTAGGAAGAGAGAAACCATCGGAGTTGTCATCATCGTTCGGAACAGCTATCGTGGAGACCAAATCTTTGGTACTGCCTGAAGATAAGTCTGAGGTAATTGTTGTTTCCTCTGCTGGAGCAACCTTGAGAACGATTACTGTAGGTGAGACGACAGATTTGCCTCCCAAAGTAGAAGTAGAGTTAGTGGCTTGAGGAATGGTTGCTTTCGCAGAACTAAGATCCTCTTGAACGGTGAGAACTTGAGCGGTGATTGGGGAAGATTCCACATCACGTTGATCGAACAAACTTTCCGGGTTTTCCGACGCAGAGCCTGCTTCAAATGTTGCATCAATCAGATCATCCGCAACAGAGAGAACCTTATCTTCCAGAGAAGTCTTTGTAGAAACTTCCACTTCAGGAGGCACAACCTTTGGAACTTTCTTAGTTAAGGGTCGCGGGCATCTACTAAGAAGGTGTCCAAATTTGTTACAGTTGGAACACATGGGGGGGAGACGTTGGTAAATGACCTCTATACGCACTTTATGTCCGATGGAGTCTTTAACGATCACTGCTGAAGGAGGCTGAGTGACGAGATCAATTTCCACCTTGACTTTCGTATCACCAAAATGGTAAGGATCTAGGCGAGATTTCTCTGTGTGAAGTGGTTCCCCAATAGCACTGGCAATGACACTGATGCCGTCCAGGGAGTATAGCTGAGGAGGGACCTTCTTCAAAATTACCCACGTCGGAGCCGAAGTAAGATCTGTAGACGCCAGATTGGCTTCCGGCGACCACGGGTAAACGGAAAACGCGCAGTTATCGGCTTGCCAATAACCCACTTGTAAAACCCACTCCCGAGTTGCGAGATTGGGCACAAATATTAGACAAGAATCTACCGAGAGCATTTTGATAGAGATCTTGCCAAATTTGCCCCAAACTTTGTTTAGGTCCTGAAAAATCTTGCCTGGAGGTGGACTAAGTCCATGAAATTGAGCGACGATATGTCCTTTCCATGACTCAGAAGCTTGGAGAAGGACCGATTCAGGAGCTTCTACAACCGGCAAACCATTTTCCATAAGAACAGAGGAGGAGATTTTCCTGAGATTTCGAAGAGAGGCTTTGAATCTCTGAGCGGAGGTTAAGGGTTCCTGGGTAGGCAGATTAACCGGAGACGCCATTTCAGTGGCTGAGAACGACGGCGGAGGAGGATGAGCAACAACACCAGATTCATTCACAAACAGAGGGAGGGAAGGTGAATTTGAATTTAGGGGAAAACCAGAAGACGACATGGTAACAACAAAGAACGAAGAAATGAAAAAGGGGGGAGGAAGAAGAAGTTTCTCGGACGCAGGCGTGAGGCCAGCCTCCGGCGCTAAGGTTGATGAACCCTAGATCTCAGAAGCACTCGAGGGCATTCAACACATGAGCTTTTTTGCAACAATTGTAAATATATAATTGATCAATAAATAAACGCTTTATGCCCACATATGACACATGAAAATGATAACTCATTGAATCAGAGAAAGACAAAGGTTTGTAAATGTCTGTGTACTTAATCCGCTACTTCTCCAGTTCGTTTCAACAGAAAAGAGGTTCACATAATTTTACTCCTTTAGTTCTAATACTCTCTCTCATTTTTCATACACTTAAGTTTTTACTCTTGTTTTGAAGACTCTCTAGTCTCTTTTCCCTCCCACTTTGGCTTCTCTGATTGATATTTGTCGAACATCTTTTCCTTTAGCTACTTCACTTTTTTACTCATAACAATTAAACGCATTTAGTTAAAAGTTAAACTGTGGATTCACCTTTTAAATTTGGGCTCAGTTGCAGTATCAAACTCTATTTCCCTGCTCAATTATTTCAAATTATTCTTTCTAACTACAGGAAATCTATTTTTAGAAAATTAAAAACCCCCTACCAATTACTTTTATCGATATTTAATAATAATTTCCCCCAAATGAAAATTAGAAACATTCCTTCCAAAAGTTTTTTTTGACTTTTTTCTAATTCGAAGCACATTTATATATGGGACAGGAAATTTTTTATCCATCCCTATTTTACATGCAAATTTTCATTGTATTACAAAGAAAAAACTTTAGCCTTACCTCACTGTCCCATGCGCAAAAAGTTTCCGCTACTTTTGTTAAGATAAAAAAAAATGCTATTGTCGTTTTATGATGCAATGAAGTTGTTGTTCACATAAATGTTTTGGTGTTTCATTTTATTTTATCAACTCACAATAATTTGTTGTTTTCTATAAAGTACTCATAATAATTACTCCTTCTAGTATTTTAAATTCGTCGGCACTTGGCCGACTCCTTGAATTTTAATTGACAGACATTTTTTTTTGAAAGAATTTTGATAGACATTTTACCCCGGTCAAGGAGAAAACAATGTATTTACATACTTTTTTTTTCTTGGTTAAGATTGTATATACATGCATACAACATGTTGTATTTCATTGACAATTTTATATGCAAATATCCACGGAATAACTGTCAACAAAACCTCAAAAAGTTTTGTTTTCAACACAAAATTCGACATTTGGCCAGAGTAGGTTTCAACTTTACGTACGTATCTTAGACGAAGTACAAAAACTGTAAACAAAAAATAATTAAATGGTACTAACTATTCAATTTCTCTAAAGACAACATTCACGGATTTATCCAAATTAAATAAATATACACACACAGGCACACAAAAAGTAAAATTATTAGAATATTCAAGTAAGCATAACTAAGAGGACGAAATATGTACGGTGAAGACCCATTATAAAGAAATACGGTCAAAACTAAACAAATTATTATCCATATTATTATTATTATTATCTCTGGTCGTTTATTGCCTAACTCATTAGAATTTGGAAGGTAAAACTCTTGTAATTTTGTTCTTCTTCAAGTATATGCCTTCTTCATTAATCAATTTCAAGTATACAACTTGAGAACTGTCAATCCTTTGATGGATTAATCTACAATACTAGAAGAAAACGACTAAAAATCTACCCATCTCTCTTTTTCTTTTTGTTGTTCAATTGATAACCATTCTGACTCACAACTAACGTTATGAGATTTTCACCAAATCTGCCACTTAGGCATTTACAGAGACTAAATGTCCTGACTACGTACAACCGTAACATTGTTGACGAGTATCTAACAATATTAGAAATGTTCTTTATCAACAAAAGAAGATAATAAAAAAACACTAACAAATATTTGTCCCTTGAACGACCATTACCATCTTCCGACACCAGACCACCAATTGATTCAACGTCATTACAATAGGTAATAAAAAGATATACATACTTTCATTAGCGATACATATATAAGGCATATCATCGCTTCTATTTTTTGTCAACTCATCATTTGATTGGTAGTAGTCGTTAACTTTCCACTACATGTATGCAGGCTACATGTTACGATGCTTTAGCGACAAATAGTTATCATTTTTAGCTTATAACTATATAAGTATGATCAGGATTTTAAGACAAAAACATACTGTTAGGATTGGTTCTATAAGACTCAGTAATAATAAATCTATAAATTAGTAGGAATGCACGACTTTATTTGGAAAAAAACTGACATAATAGTTTGAGTATTTTTTATTTCTAATTCTATATATTGGGTTAGTTCATATGCATGTAATCAAATTGGCCAAACAATATTGAATGTGCTCAAGTGGAAATATGATGACATTATATAGAAATAACGGTTTCAATTTGACTTCCACATTAAGATTATCTCCCCTCCCCAAAAGACTACATTATAATATATGATTTATAGAAATCGCAAACATAGTATGTTGACAAAAAAAATTCTGATGGTAATTAGGTAATAATGAGATGATCTAACGCTACTACCGTTGAATTACTTTTCAAAAACTTTAAGTGCATGGTTTAGATAGGCTACTGAGTCCAAAATTTAGTTAAGTTTACTAATTTCTTTGCGAATAACTTTTCTTACACAAATACAATTCCGTACAGCTAGCGTTCTAGTCTTCTAGATGTATAAACCTCGAAAGATTGGAAAGTACTTGTTATAAATCAAAATAAGTTGACAAACATAAACACTAGTAAAAAAATAGTGTATAGCCACATTATTTTTTGTGACTACAATCCAAATTTCGTGGCTATACGAAGAAATAACCACGAAAAGTCACTAAAAAAAAGCGTGTCTATACGATCGTGACCAATTTGGTTTCGTGTCTTATCGTGACTGTATAGACACGATTTAGTCACATAGCTTTCGTGGCCATATTTCGTGGCCTCTTATTAGTCACCAAATAAACCATGGCAAAACCGTGGCATTATCATATAATTTTCATAAAATCAATTTGCATTTATTAAATAAATTTAATAAATAAATTTAATTTAAACTAAAATTAAAACTGATTAATGATAAAATATAATTAAAATCAAAAACAAATTTTAATTAAAATAATTTATATTAATGAATCTGAATTGGATATCGATCAATTGATTACACACGTTAAACCGGTGTAAAAAAACTGGTTACAACACATCCAAACCAAAGTAAATTAGGTCAACAAGCAAAACCTATACTTTTCAATCTGCACCTCCCGGGCCGTCGTCTTGCTTTTACCGGCAGTTACGAGCTTTACAGTTCATCAGATCCACCGCACCACTCCCGGCATCAACGATTCCCACACTTCGCTCCGTCACTTCTCCTTCCCATTTTTCCAAGGCTGCCTCGGCTTGCCTCCGCCTTTATCTCCTACACCTCTACCATCACGTCCTCCATACGTTGCCACCAGTTTTACAGATCTGCCCAATGAAAGTCTGTGACGCTGTAGTGGTCAGATCTACAAGAAGTAATGGCCGGATCCATGACGAAATGATCGCTGGATCTATAATGCGGTAATGGCCAGATCTATGAAATAGAGTAAATTAGTTAACGGTGGAAAGAGGCAAAGAGAGAGGAGATAAATCACAAGGGACAGAGGAAAAGTACCAGATCTGTAGAGAGTAGAGGACGAGGAGAAACGCGGAGTATGGAGGCGGTGATTTGGGGATTCGATTTGAAGAAGAAGAAACGAGGAAGATGGAAAATAATATAAGAAGACGAAACTCTATTTTAGGGGAAGAAGGAGAAAGGAGGAGGCAGAAATAAGAGAAACTCTATTTTAGGTTATATTAAGGCATCCTATGCAGTATGCACACACGAAAAAATGTTAAGGCATCGGGTTTAAGATTGATCTGCGGCTGTATTGAATTTACAAACGAAAAAATTCAGATGTGGAAATCCAATGTTTTATGACTATGTTAGTTTTGAATAATTTACAAATTGTAAAAATTGTCAAAAACTATATATTGGCGAAATTTGTAAAGTTATTTGATGAGATAATATCTCAGTCATATTTAACTTATTTACAAAATGACTATTGTTTGATTGATTGATTTTTTTCTAAAAATGTAAGTGCTAAATTTTGGGTTTAAGTATATATAATTTATATTTTTTAGAGTTATATTTATGTATATATAATTGATGACTATATATTTGTTGTATGGTACATAGACTTAAATTTTTTGATAAAGAATTTATTTTTGTAAGGTATAGAGTTTATGATTTAAATTTTGGAGTTAAGGGTTAAGGTTTGAGGTTAAAGTTTGAGAAAAAATAGATTTGAAAAATCAGACTTTTTTTAATAAATGTTGGATATTAGTTTATTGGTTATATTTTGGTTTTATGTTTATGATTAAAAATTTAGAGTTTAATGGTTAGATTTAATGATTTAGGATTTGGAGTTTGGAGTTTGGATTATATATGTTTAGAGTTTAGGTTTAGGGTTTAGAGTTTGGGGTATGTAGTATAGAATTTATGTTTTAAGATTAGAGTTTCAAGTATAGGATTTGAGCTTAAGGTTTTAAAAAACTTAGATATGGAATTTTTGTTATAAATGTTGGATTTTAGTTTGAAGTTTATATTTTAGGGTTTGAAGTTTAGGGTATAGGAATTGAGGTTTAGGTTTAAGATTTGAGGTTAAAGATTGAAAACATTGGATTTAGAGGATTATAATTTTTACTTATAAGTGTTGAATCTTAATTTTTTATTTATTTACTAATTAGAACTTTTGTTAAATATCATAATTTTATGTAATTTTTTGATAATTTATTTAATTACCAATATATTTGTGTCAAAATTGTGACTAAGTTGTCACGATTTAGCCACATTTTTTTAATGTGACTATCTAGCCACAGATTTATCGTGACTAAACGTGGCTATTTTATCCACATTATTCTTCGTGAATAAATCATGGCAATTTTAGTCACGAAAATATTACGAATTAGCCACGTTTTTCTTGTTTTTGTCACGATTGATGTTTCGTGACTATTTCGTGACTATTTTTAAAAAAGTCACGAATTGTCCGTGACTCTTTCGTGGCTATGAGAAAAGTTTCTACTAGTGAAAACTTAAAATAGATGTTCAGCAAATAAATAAAAAGATCATAATGAAATCAAAGACATACACCACTGAAACAAATGATTGCGCATCAAGCCGACCCACTACTATATAGTATATAGTATACACACACAACGACACAACATGATTAAATAAAAATACCTTACCAAAAAAAATTTAGACTCATGTGGCTGTAAGCAAAATTAGAGGTTTAGTTTTGCACAAATATAATAGTTACACGATTAAAAAAGTAGAGTATTAAAAATGAAGATAAATTAAAAAGCGAGAAAGATATATATTATCTATATATCTACATACGTTATGTGTATATATAAATTAATGACGGCGAAAATGCGCTACAGCTCTGTGGTTTCGTTAGTGCAAGACAAAATTTCAAAGTTGGTTGGTTAGAATGGTGGAGACCATTTAATTTTTAATTTTCCTCTTTTGTAAAAAGAACAAATTTACATTTGAGTTCTTATGTAAAAGTCAAAGTAACCGTAAGTTGCTTTTTTTCAACGCAGCGTAGGCGTCAGGTTTATTATTTAGCCGTGTGTAATGTGTATATATATCGCTTTGTATCTCTATGAACTATATATTTTTTGTTTCTTATGATTTTAGTATTAATATAGACCATAGAGTTGGTTTGATATTGTTGAACTAAGACTTGATATTTATGGCTCTTTGAATGATTATATTTTTGAGGTAATCGTATGAATTTGGGTAACTCATCTTTAGTTTCTTAATTTAGGAAAAAATAACATTGCGAAAATGTAATATTTTGGCTTTTTCTAAAAATAAGATTTTCTTCCTTTGTGTTCTTGTTTTATTTGGGGAAGTTAGTGAAACTTCCAAGAACGTCTTTGTTTTTTTTCTTCTTAACATGGCTTTAGAAAACGTCGTTTTATTTTTTTGAAAAAAGAAAACGTCGTTTTTTACTCCTTTAGTTTCAAGAACCATGCAAATTATGGTCTTACAAGTTACAAGAATTGTTGGTTTATCCCAGAGTCATCCAACTTTTCACCTTAACATGCGTCCCTTGATAATAAGTTCTTCGCAAGTTCACCACCACTTGTAAAACATCCGAACTGGATTCCAAATGAAATGACACACGCGTAGTGTTTGCACTGTAAACTTAAACCGAAAGTTACGCTTTTGATCTTATATTTCAATATCACTGTGCCATGCAGCTTTATCTATCAAAGTCCTTATTGATATATATATTGCACGCAATATATTAAAGTGTGCATACAATTTATTATTTTTGTTGTTTCTCGACACTTCTGAACTTCCAATGTCGTAAAAATGCATATACATTAAAAGTTTCCATTATTAGTTAAACCTCACTAATAAAAAGAAACATGATATCAAAATAGGGAAACTGAAAGTGTAAAATTGATGACATTACACAAAGATAGATTCTGAGTTTTGCTAAACAAAACCATCACTGCAAATATATCATTTAACTAGCACTATAAAGAGCTGACAAAATAATAGATTAAGACATTAACACTAGTGAACAAACGTTATAACTTATGTCTTTTGGTCAAATTTTTTTTCTCCTGCGAGACATTTGACTTTCATCTAGTAATGAAACGGTTTGTAATGGTTGTACACAAAATTTGATCAAAAAAAAAAAGTAATGGTTGTACACAAATAGCTTAACCAGAGAAGTTTTTTTCGTTTATTGTTCTTTCAGTTAGCTTTTACTCTACTAATTTCACCTACAAAATTATTGTGCTATATAAATATATTTTTTTGCATTGAACTTGCTCTATATTCGCTTTCGACTAGGTTCGGTTAAGGACTAAAATAGATTGTGTTTCTAGAAAAATTATTAACAATTTTTAAAAAATCATAAAAGTTAAGAAGAAAAAGGACAAAGATTAGTCACGTGGACTTCACTATTGAGGATTCACAAGACTCGCTTTTGTCCCTTTTTGCCCTTCACCAAATTGTTTCTGTCGACGCTTATAGATTCTCCACAAAAACGATGACATGTGGTAATTTTGTTTTGTTTGACATCGTAGCCAGTAGCCACACACAGGTATCGATATTTTTCCCTTCTTTATAACTTCTTTTCTTCATTTTTATCATAGCTAATAATGTGAGCCTGGCAAAAAAAAAAAAAAACATACTTATTTGAATAGTTGGAGTCACTTTTATCGTCCGATTTTGTAAATGCGCACAAGGTCAACGAATGAATGTGCAATAACATACATATATATTATCTACAAAAAGTTATATTTTCTCTTTTTATCTCCAAAGAACCAATTTATCTTAAAAAGTAGCCGATTGCGAGGTGTAAATTTTCCAAGATTTATTATCTTCTCTGTTACATTTAATCTGTACATACAACTTATTTTACTAAAACGTACGTTATCTCATGAACACCTTATGCAAAATAAATAGTTTCTAAAGATCTTTTCTCCAACCTCAAAACCAGAGAGTTGACAATTGATACGATTGTGAAATTGGGATTGGAAAACATGTTTGGCGATCATAATATTACTATCTTTTTATATAGTGGGCTTTTGGACGGCCCATTAAAGCAGAGAGCGATTCCCGTTCATAGAGATATATGTGACATATGAAGTTTATAAGCCCACACGTCATCGTGATATGGAAAACGGGGAAAGCTGAATTTCAAGATTGAGTCGAACCAAAATCTTCAAGAAGCTAAATCCATCACCGCTAAAACTATGTTAGTAGCACATGTAGAATCGTAAACTTGAGATGAATTAATAAGGAGGGGACTGGATTAAAATGTCTTCGTCTTTGACAAAATTTTGAAGTAAGGATTTGGCTTTATCCAAAAAGGGAATCGTATGTCAGAGGTGTCAAAGAGAGGTGAAAGAAGAAGTGAAAGTGGCACACAGTGTTATTAGTAAGTAAGCCACTGAGTGTTAGCCAACCAAAAGAACAATGCAATAGGTAACAGCTGAAAAATTGAAGAAAACAACCCAAAATGTAGGTGTTCTAGTGGTAAAAAGGGGTTGATTCTCTTGTATTTTGGATTCAAAAATTTCGGTTAACTTCACAAATGTAATCGCATGTCTTCTAACAAAAGTTTTGGAGTGTTTTAGCAGGTTAATATCTACATTTATCCTATCAATAGCTTTGTAGTCAAGCTCTTTCTTGTTGAATAATAATTCAGAGACCACCTAGCTACATGTTTGTAATAATAATTGGGAGATATTTAGTGTGTTGTTTTGAATTTTGGTAAATTAAATATTTCTATATCTGATTTTTAAATTCTGAATAGACTAAAATATAAAATTGATTATAAACCGTTTGGCTTGTATATTCACTACAAGAAAACGTTGATATTCTGAGAGATATTCCGAGGGAAAATGACTTCCTCGGAATTTTCTGACGAAAAACCGAGGAAACTCCGAGAAACGTGAATTCCTCGGAATTTCCTCGGAATTTTCCGAGGAAGTCATTTTTCGTCGGAATTTTCCGAGGAAATTCCGAGGAAACAGGGTCCGTGGGTAAAAACCGACGGATATTTCTAAAATACCGAGGAAAGTTTGTACCCGTTAGAGACCCGTTGGGGGAGCCGTTGGGCGAGTTCAATAATTCCGAGGAAATACCGAGGAAAGATGGTTTTTCCTCTGAATTTCCTCGGAATTTCCTCAGTATGTCGGCAGGATTTCATCTATAAATACAACCACCCCTCTTCCTCTTCATTCACTCAATTTCTTCTTCTTTCCTCCCACTATATTTACACACGATTTTGCTTTCAAAAAAACATGTCTTCTTCAAATTATTATCGTTCTTGGATGGATCGACCTCATTTGGATCCGAACACGAAATTGCTTACAAAAGAATACGAAAGAGCTCTAAAGGAATTCATGGGGTTAGTTAAACGACAACCGGAAGCCGAAACAGGTAAGTTAAGATGTCCATGCTCTAATTGTAAAAATACATAAAAACATATTTCCTCGGAAATTCCGAGGAACCTGATGATTTTTGCAATTTCGTCAGAATTTCCTCGGAATATTCTGAGGAAATTCGAGGAATAAGATGATTTTTGCAATTTCCTCCGAATTTCCTTGGAAATTTCTGAGGAAATTCCTAGGAAATGGGGTTTTATAACCGAGAACGACGTTTTGCGGATCGAATAACACATATATAACCTTCATTGAGTGTCCTAACTAGATTATTAAGTCAAACCTTAGTGTTTTACACAATAACAAACACTTTTACGATTGTTCGAACAAAAATCACACAACATAAGATAAACACTTATACACTTTAACAAACGTTAAAGGAAATACTTATTATTATTTTTGAAATTTTGTTATTTCATGGTTTATGATCATCTATACAAAGTATCCTCAATGGTATGAATTGCATTTGTATTAAAAATGAAATTCCGAAAAAATAAATCGGAATTTGAAACCCCAAACCATGTTTCCTCGGAATTTCCTCAGAATTTTCCGAGGAAATTCCGAGGACAACACATAAAAAACATATTTCCTCGGAAATTTCCGAGGAAATTCCGAGGAACCTGATGATTTTTGCAATGTCCTCGGAATTTCCTCGGAATATTGCAATTTCCTCGGAATTTCCTCGGAAATTTCCGACGAAATTCCTAGGAAATGTGGTTTTATAACCGAGAACAACGTTTTGCGGATCGAATAACACATATATAAACTTCATTAAGTGTCCTAACTAGATTATGAAGTCAAACTTTAGTGTTTTACACAATAACAAACACTTTTACGATTGCTCAAACAAAAATCACACAACATAAGATAAACACTTATACACTTTAACAAACGTTAAAGGAAATACTTACTATTATTTTTGAAATTTTGTTATTTCATGGTTTATGATCATCTATACAAAGTATCCTCAATGGTATGAATTGCATTTGTATTAAAAATGAAATTCCGAAAAAAAATTGGAATTTGAAACCCCAAACCATGTTTCCTCGGAATTTCCTCGGAAAATTCCGAGGAAATTCTGAGGAAATATATAGCCGTCGGAATGTACGTACCCGGGTAAACCAAACCGCTTGAATTATTTCGAGATCCGCGGGTTAGGTTTACATTTAATGATTCCGACGGAATTCCGACGAACCTTGTCCGTCAGAATCATTAAATATAAACCTAACCCGTGTTCTTCTTCTTCTCCGTACTCTATCTTCGCGTTCCTCTCTCTCATCTCCTCCTCTCTAGATCCTCTCTCTCATCTCGTCCTCCCTCGATCGTCGCCGTTCGATCGTCGCCGTCCTCTCTCGCCGTCCTCTCTCTCGATTTCCTCTCTCAAATCATGTAAGGGTCGATTTGAACTTCATATTTTAGGTGGATAGTTTCGGATTTTAGGTTGTTAGATGGATAATTTCGGATTTTAGGTTGTTAGATGGATAGTTTAGGATTGAATTTCAGATTTTAGGTTCTATTTTTAGTTTTCTTTGGAATTATTTGTAGTTTTAAAAACGTTTTTTTATTGTTAAGTTCGTTTTTACTTTTATTAAATAGTTTCTCAATTTTTTAAAACGATTTTCAATTTTTAAAATCGTTTTCACTATTTTTAAAAACGTTTCTTGATTTTTACAAACGTTTTTCAATGATTTTTTCTGATATTAAAACTTTTTTCCTGATTTTAAAACTATTTGTATAAGTATTAAAACATTTTTTGATTTTTAAAAACGTGTATATGATTTTAAAAAGGTTTTTACTATTTTTAAAAAATCGTTTTTCGAGTTTCTAAAACGTTTTTTCTGATATTAAAACTGTTTTTATAAGTATTAAAACATTTTTGATTATTAAAAACGTGTATATGATTTAAAAAAAGTTTTTACTATTTTCAAAATCGTTTTTCAAGTTTCCAGGAACAATAAAACATATTTATAAAAATTTAAAAATTTTTTATAAACCTTTTTCTATATTACAATCATGTATACTAACAAATTATAATTTTTTTTATATATTTTTAAACTACAGGTCTTATGATGATGAGACTCCGCCTCCTCGACAGCGTCGTGGTCGTGGCTCGGGGAGCCACTCCTTTCAGGATTCCCGCAGCTCCCACCAGACATCTCCCTCTCCATTTCCGGAAGCTCCTTCTGGCTCCGGTGCTGCACCCACTATTCCTCCGAACTTTCAGGGTCCTCAGGAACTGACGAGGGTTGCAGAGTTTGTTCGACAGCAGGGTCGTCACCATCTTCCGTTTCTCACTCCGTATCCATATGGACCGGGTCAAACATGGTTTGATCGATCCTCGAACGGGATCAGCTCATGGATCAACCGTATGATGTACCTGTGTTTGGACGTGGGACATACGACTTTCACCGACTTCCCAAGAGCCAAACAAGTTTTATGGTTTGAACAGTTTGCGGTAAATATTCTTTTTTTTTTTAAATTTATTTTTTTAATATAAATTTTCTACTAATTGTGTATTCTGATTCAACTGGAATCCTGATTATACGGTCTTTATCTATTACCACTTCGTGCACAAAGTTATGACCAACTATGCACATCAAATTCACGAGTGGAAGAAGAAGTGGCTAGTGAACAAGGTTTGGTTTTTTATTTTTAAATTTTTTAAAATTTTTTTTAAATTATTTTTTAATTCATCTAACAATTTTTTTTTTAAAAGATCCCAAAGTCGATGAACCTCGAGGTCTGGCAGCAGTTGATTGAGCATTGGAGTAAGGATGACACGAAATCGACTTCTTCCACCAACTCCACCAACCGCAAGAGCGATCGTAAAGGGAAGGGCGTCTACAAGCACAACTTGGGTGCTCAGTCCCAAGCCACTTTGAGGGATCGCATGGTAATTTCAGTAGCTTTTTATTCTATTTTAAAAATTTTGAAATCTTAAATTCTCATTTTTTCTTCTAATTACTAATATTTATATTGATATCAAGGTGGAAGCAAATGATGGTGAGCCGGTTGATGATTTCACCCTAATGAAGACGGCGATACGAACAAGAAGACCGGTCAGATTGATGATGGTGTTGTGAAGGGTGTCGTCGACCTCATCCACAGTCAGCTGGAAGAAGCATCTTCTCAGTTTCAAACCGAGGACGAAGATTCAACGGGTTCCCAATTGCCTCGGGATCAGATCATCGAAATCGTTGAAAAAGTAAGTTTTTTTAATTAAAATTTCATTTCATCTTAATTATTATTTACATTTGTCCTATTTTCTATTTCAGTCGGTTCCAAAGAAGAAGGGCCGAATGTTGGGTTTGGCTCGTCGGTCCCGGTCGGTTACGTCTTCTGCTTCAGCCCCGCCCTTTGTTGATCCCGAAGCACTTGTGGGTCAGTTGCAGGACAAGGACTTACGCATATCTGCGTTGGAGACTCAGATGGCGACTCAACAGGCGAGCTTCAAGGCACAGAGGAAGCTGAACGAGCAGATGATGGAGATGATGAGGACGTTGCACCCGAACGTCGATTTCCCGACCCTGCAACACCCGAACACCCAAAACCCGTAGCTTTTTTTTCAAAAACTTGGATTCTTTCTTTTCTTTGTACTGAATTTTAATTTTATATATTCGAAATAAAATTTCTGAATTTCATTTTATATTTTTAATTTTAAAATATATTTTTTTTAAAAAAAATATTTTTTTAAAATTAATTTTTAAATAATTCCGACGAACGGGGTCCTCGGAAATTTCTGAGGACCTTAGTCATCGGAATTTTCTGACGGAAACCGTTCCTCGGAAAATTCCGACGGACGGCTTCTGTCGGAAATTTCCGATGGATTCCGTCCTCGGAATTTTCCGACGGAGGGTTCCCTCGGAAATTTCCGACGACCTCTCCGACGAACGGCCTTCCTCGCTATTTCCTCGGAATTTGTTTTCCTCGGAATTCCGTCGGAAATTTCCGAGGAAATTCCGACGAAATACAAAATTCCGACGAGTTTTTTCCGACGGAAGAATTCCTCGGTATTCCGTCGGAATACCCTAATTCCGACGGAATACTGAAGAATTCTTCCGTCGGAAAATGCTTGTTTTCTTGTAGTGATTTCATTTTGAGAGATTTTCACACATTAAAAAATTAATTATAAAACAACCCAAAATGTAGGTGTTCTAGTGGTAAAAAGGGGTTGATTCTCTTGTATTTTGGATTCAAAAATTTCGGTTAACTTCACAAATGTAATCGCATGTCTTCTAACAAAAGTTTTGGAGTGTTTTAGCAGGTCAATATCTACATATATCCTATCAATAGCTTTGTAGTCAAGCTCTTTCTTGTTGAATAATAATTCAGAGACCACCTAGCTACATGTTTGTAATAATAATTGGGAGATATTTAGTGTGTTGTTTTGAATTTTGGTAAATTAAATATTTCTATATCTGATTTTTAAATTCTGAATAGACTAAAATATAAAATTGATTATAAACCGTTTGGCTTGTATATTTCATTTTGAGAGATTTTCACACATTAAAAAAGTAATTATAAAACAACCCAAAATGTAGGTGTTCTAGTGGTAAAAAGGGGTTGATTCTCTTGTATTTTGGATTCAAAAATTTCGGTTAACTTCACAAATGTAATCGCATGTCTTCTAACAAAAGTTTTGGAGTGTTTTAGCAGGTCAATATCTACATTTATCCTATCAATAGCTTTGTAGTCAAGCTCTTTCTTGTTGAATAATAATTCAGAGACCACCTAGCTACATGTTTGTAATAATAATTGGGAGATATTTAGTGTGTTGTTTTGAATTTTGGTAAATTAAATATTTCTATATCTGATTTTTAAATTCTAAATAGACTAAAATATAAAATTGATTATAAACCATTTGGCTTGTATATTTCATTTTGAGAGATTTTCACACATTAAAAAATTAATTAAATTTTTATTATATTTTTTGTTCACACGCTAAATACATTTTTCTCTTTAATTAATACGTTAAAACAATAAAGTTAAAACTAAATTTTTGTTTAAAATTTTGCATTGAAAATATTCAATATTTTTGTGAAATGAAATCCTTAAAACGACATTTCTATTAAATTGAAGGAGTATAATTTATAATGAAATGTCAAATTAGTGGCTATTGTTTGATTCAATGTTTATTATTCTAGTATACTCAGGTAGTACGTACTATTATAAAATTATCGATACTTCATCAACTCTTATTAATGAATAAAATTATTTTCATTACGGTGATCCGGTACAAAAGTTAAGAGAGAGGGTTTGGGAGCGTATCACTCGGATAGGGATTCATAGGTCTGAACCTTGGTTTCTAATTGGAGATTTAAATGAAATTACAGGAAATCATGAGAAGCAGGGGGGTACGCTGCGGCATGCCTCGACGTTTGTAAATTTTAATAATATGTTGGAAAATTGTGGACTAATGGACTTTCCATCTATTGGGAATACTCTGTCCTGGCGGGGTTGGAGGGGTGGACAACTTATTCGCTGTCGACTAGATAGAGCAATTGCGAATGAGGAATGGCATTCGCTATTCTCGTGCTCTTTTGTGGAATATTTAGGGATGGTGGGCTCCGATCACAGGCCTTTGGTGGCAACTATTGCGGATAAAATTGTTCGAAAACGTTCGACCTTCCGGTTTGATAAACGATGGATTGGCAAAGAGGGACTGATGGAGTCGGTTTCGAAAGGGTGGAAATCAACAGGACGAAATCAGAATGTTGTGGATAGGATTAGGGCTTGTCGCCACGAAATCTCGGTTTGGCGGAAGGAGAATTTACCTTCTGGTAAGGTTCGCATTCATGAGCTACAACAAGCTCTGGAGACTGTACAAAATGATGCAAGTAGATCGCAAGAGGAAGTCCTTGACATCACCCGAAAGCTAAAAGAAGCTTATAAGGACGAGGAAGCATATTGGCAACAGAAAAGTCGGAATATGTGGCACACATTAGGTGATAGAAATACGAAGTTCTATCATGCTCTAACAAAACAACGGCGGGTACAAAATCGGATTATTGGGTTACATACTGCAAGGGGTGATTGGATAACAACAGAAGAAGAGATCGAGGAAGTGGCAGTCCAATATTTTGATGAACTTTTTACTTCATCGTCCCCAATTACGGATGGTAACCCCATGGTGGTGGAACCTTTTCTCCAGGAGGTTCCGATATCTATTACGGATGACATAAATGAGGATTTAAACAAATTAGCTACTGAAGAGGAGGTCCGCCAAGCTCTTTTCATGATGTACCCGGAAAAAGGCCCAGGGCCGGATGGAATGACTGCTTTATTTTTTCAGCATGCTTGGCCACTAATAAAACAAGATATTTTGGATTTGGTTAATAATTTTATACGGACCGGGGTTTTTGATCCACGGCTTAATCAGACAAACATCTGTCTAATTCCCAAGACAAGTCGGCCGAGTCGTATGACCGAGTTGCGACCAATCAGCCTTTGCAATGTAGGCTACAAAATTATATCAAAGGTGCTTTGTCAACGGCTCAAGCGGTTACTCCCGCGACTTGTGTCAGAGACACAATCGGCTTTTGTAACGGGGCGATTAATTTCGGATAACATTTTAATAGCCCAAGAAATGTTTCATGGATTGCGTACGAATCCTTCATGCAAGGACAAGTTTATGGCCATAAAGACAGATATGAGTAAGGCCTATGACAGGATGGAATGGTCTTTCATAGAGAAAGTCCTTCTTCGAATGGGTTTCTCCTCGATTTGGGTTTCCAGGATTATGTATTGTATTACCTCAGTTCAGTATAAGGTGCTTATTAATGGGCAGGCACGAGGACGCATTGTTCCCCACAGAGGTTTGCGTCAAGGAGATCCTTTATCCCCATATCTCTTTATTTTATGCTCTGAAGTTTTAATTACAAACATTAGGAAGGCGGAATGTGACAAGTTAATCACAGGATTGAAGGTGGCACGAGCAAGCCCACCAGTCTCGCACTTGCTTTTTGCGGACGATAGTCTTTTCTTTTGTAAAGCAACGAAGGCGGAATGTAAGGTTTTCTTGCGAATCCTCAAGGAATATGAGGAATTATCGGGACAACAGATAAATTTTGATAAATCATCATTACAATTTGGGCATAAAGTGGATCCATTGGTTAAAACGGAGTTACAACAAACCCTTGGTATCTTCACTATTGGTGGAATGGGGTCCTACTTAGGAATCCCAGAGAGTTTGGGCGGGGCAAAAACACAAATTTTTGGTTTTTTGCAAGAGAGGCTACATAATCGGGTAAATGGATGGACTGCGAAATTATTGTCTAAAGGAGGGAAAGAGGTGCTAATTAAGTCAGTGGCTACAGCATTACCAACACATGTTATGTCTTGCTTCCGCCTACCAAAGGTGGTAACCAAGAAACTGACAAGTGTGATTTCGCGGTTCTGGTGGAGCACGAGAAGTAATCAATCGGGTATGCACTGGATGGCTTGGGACAAGCTGTGTCGAGATAAATGTGATGGAGGCCTTGGCTTTCGAGTGATCAGGGATTTCAACACAGCCCTGTTAGCAAAACAGTTATGGAGACTCATTGATAAACCGGAATCTTTGTTTGCCAAAGTTTTTAAAGGACGGTATTACCGTAATTCGGATCCTTTGGATCCTATTCGATCTTACTCTCCATCTTATGGATGGAGAAGTATTGTATCTGCTAGATCTCTGGTTAGCAAAGGACTAATCAAAAGGGTAGAAACAGGATCATCTATATCAGTATGGAATGACCCATGGTTACCTGCCCCTCGCCCGAGACCAGCAACCTGTAATTTTACTACTTATCCTAACATGATGGTCAACGATCTGATTGATTCATCAACCCGGTCATGGAATCTGCCACTGATTGATGCGGTGATTTCCCCTCAGGATGCCGATATAATCAAGCACATTCCGATAAGCCGATTTCAAAAGCCAGATACAATGGGGTGGCATTTCACCAAAACTGGGAGATACACGGTTAAGTCAGGATATTTGATCGAGAGATTATATCCGGATGCAGGGGTTCCCGCGGTTTACTTCGGACCTGATATTCAGCCATTACTGGCTCAAGTTTGGCGAATACAATGTCCCCCCAAGCTCAGACATTTCCTTTGGCAAGCACTTTCGGGTTGTGTTTCGGTTAATAAGAATTTACGTCATAGGGGGATTTTATGTGATACGCAATGTATGAGGTGTGGAGCAGAGGAGTCTATTCAGCATGTACTATTTGAATGTCCGCCGGCAGTTCAGACGTGGGCTCTTTCTGTGGTACCGACAAACCAGGTTGAGTTTCCTGGGCAATCGTTGTTCGCTAATATGGATTTTCTGTTCTGGAGACTTCCAAAGGATGTGACGGAGACATATTTTCCTTGGATTCTTTGGTATATATGGAAGAGTAGGAATGAGTTTGTTTTTAGTAACAAGGATCGTACTCCACAAGACACCTTGGAGATGGCTACAACAGAAGGACGTATCTGGCAAGAGGCGAAGGCAGGGGAGGATGGGACAGCTCGGGTAGCCAGTACTACATCGACACCTGTTGATAGGACGGTAGAGTCGGATCAAACTGGGGTTTGGTGGTGTTTTGTCGATGGCGCATGGAAAGCAACCGATATTTATTCAGGACAGGGATGGTTTTGTCACAAAGATGGTCACCGGGACCAAATGATGGGAATTCGTAATATCCGTCCTAGTCTCTCATCTTTACATGCGGAATTTGAAGCTTTGATTTGGGCAATGGAATGTATGCATTCACTTCAATACAACCCGGTTATTTTTGCGACTGATTGTTCTGATCTGGTAAAGATAGTGTCTTCTCCAGAAGAGTGGCCGGCATTCTCAATTCATGTTGAGGAATTTCAATTTTGGAAAGAGCGGCTGGTAGACTTCCAGATAAAGCTTATCCCCCGGACGAAAAATGGAAAAGCAGACAACTTGGCGAGAAGTGCGCGGAGTTATCCTTCTGAGCTGGTTTACATCGACTCAGTTGCTCCACGATGGATAGATTTTGATACTTAGTTTGCTACGTTTTTCTGTGTTGTTGACAAAAAAAAAAAAAAAAAAAAAAAGAATAAAATTATTTTCAGGTGCTTATATTTTTAAAACTTAAATGGTTATATCCTGGTTAATGAATTCGAGTAATGAAGTCATGGCCAACAACCTTGGAACATAAAGTACAACTACAACCAGTGTTCAAGTTCCAAGGACTCAACTTTCAAGTTTCAATTAAGTAACTGGATAAAACCTTAACTATATTCCATATATGGAATATTTGGATTCAAAAACCTTAACTATATTCCAAGGACTCAACTTTCAAGTTTCAATTAAGTTTCTTTTTGAAACATGCATTTTTATATTTCAAATATCAAAAATAACACTTAAATCTTCAAAATCATGTTGCACAAGACCATTTTTTCATATACATATATATATTTAGTAAATATTATTTACACATAAAATTACGAAATGAAGCCTCTAGTTAATCTTCATTTAATACGGATAAATTGATTTAGCGCGACTCACGCCTAGACAGTCTGGAAGTCTGGAAGTCTGGAACACAGCTACTATCTTCTTTTTTTCGACGAACACAGATCAATGGGCGTATGTTGCCTATAGACAGGAGTTTGACGCAAATAGTTATTTTTGGAAAACAAAGAAAAATAACTTTTTTTCAGAAAGATCAAAATGCAGTGATCGCTGATGGTTGACATCTGGCAAGGAGACTTTTCCTTTAAAAAGAAGTTTCATGTAAAGGATAATAAACATAAAGAGGAAAACTGAAAACATCTGGTTATGTGGGTTGGAGACTCGAGATCTGATTGGTCGAAAACAAAAACAGTGATGCCCACGTGTTCACTATAGTTCTTATTTGATCCCACCTGAACTCTTCGAAAGCTTTTACAGTAGTGAATCTAGTGATACCAACTTTACTAAAGAAAAAAGCTGAAGTTAATTTGCTTTAAACAAATACTGAGAAAGTTGTAATATATCTGAAATCTATAATATTTGCAGTATTAGTGTAGAGATAAAATAATGTGCACCGACTCAAATTTGAGAAGGCTGGTATATATTTTTCACATGATCGAATGATAAAATAAGTTGTCATAATTTTGTAAAGCTATGATCGAAAGATCAAACTTCATAACTAAATATCAATATGCATGAAATCTTTCAGTTTTTATCATCTCCAATATTCATTGACTGAGAGTCTGAGACCTAAAAATGATAACGTTATTTTGGTTGCAAAAGGGTCCCCAAAAGGCATGAAGCCATGAACTATTACAACTAAAATTCAAGCAGAAGAAAATATATACAAAAGAAATTTGCAATAAAGAAATGGATCAGGTGTACGGAATATATTGCCGAGGAGGAGGATCGTGCAAAAGCATCTCCCAAGTGGTAGTTTCATGAGCTGTTTCTGAAACTCCCACGTGTACGACTGTCACAGATTTATGAATCCCACATTTAATTATCATATTTACTTACACAAGCTGATAAATGTTGGGGATTCATGGCAACTGATTGAAAGGAATCTCATAAATCTAGTTTTAGCTTAGTTTACTTGGAAAAATGGGAAGAAATTTTGGTTTACACTGTGTAGATTACCTAATAAAACGGTTTAGTAGAGAACCGAGTCATTTTTAGTACTACTAAAGGACTGTGTTATTATTTTCATTTTAACATTTCTAATAATGTATTTCCACAAAATTTTCGGTCAGAAATTCTGTTTTTTCTTTTGTTAGTGTACGTGTGACTTGGGTAATATCTTATATACATAATTTACTTGATACTATTATGCAACTTTAAGTAATTTAATATAAGTATAGTTCGTCGGAAGAAGTTTTGGTTAGGATAGATTGATGAGTATTCCATTTACTAATTAACAAATTCGTTCATTCTCAGGTATAGCTTGCCTTATTTGGAAATTTGCAACATATCTAAATATGTAAATAGAACAAATGTCCGTAACTCCAATTTCCTGTCTGACACGTGCAAAAATAAAAGTACTTTCGTGTTTTATTTATGTTTGTATTTTATTGATACTATAGAAATACTGTCATATTTTAAATATTTCTTTAGACGTGCCATATGAGCTATATCCAGCATATTGATTGTACTATTGTAGATCCATTTACTTTTTTTTAGTTAAGGTTATTATGTCGGTGAAGGTTTTTTTTTCTAGTAAATTATAGAGATGATTAATATAATTGTATTTATCTAAGATATATAGCATAATTACTTAAGACTGTAGTATGTTTTTTGTTGTAAATTTTAGATTTTTTTTTTAATAATTTGCAATAAAAAAAATTCTTTTGATATATTTGATGGCCACTGCTCATCGAATCTCTTCTCGAGCCACATGAACTCCACATCTTCATTGATGATGAAAATTACAATTCTGAAAAACAAATCAACGGTGAGCTGGGTATTGCTCAAGCAAATCCAAACTATGCTGTTTGGAAAAACCAAGACAAGCTGCTATACAACATTTTGATTGGTTCTCTGCTATACAGCATTTTGATTGGTTCTCGATCCGTTAATGTTTAGCCTATTTCCGTAAGAGCAACAACTGCTAGAATAATATGGCAATTCTCAAAGGCACATACATGGAACTTTCAAGAGGTCACATTTAGAAACTTTGACATCTCAAGCGCATTACCATAGGGAAATTTTCTGTCAATGTTGTCATGAAGCAAATAAGACAAGCAGATCAATTAGCTCTTCTCGAAGTACCACTAGAACATGAAGATCTACTTTTTTTTTATCGACGGACTTGGTGATGACTATCGCACAATTGATTGTGAAATGTTTGATGGTAGAGATTTTCTCATTTTCATATATTGATGAGCTCCATGGAAAAGTCATCAACATAGAAAAAATTATGGCCTTTGAGAATGCAGAGATCTCTGTTAAGCTTGAGAACAAGAGTTTTCATGTCTCTCATGCAAGCTTGATTGATTAGCTCACGGAAAGTCTCACTAAGCCATTTTCACGAGCTCAGATTAGTGTTTTTGCTGTCAAAATTGGATTATCTGACGGTTGTCCATTTTCTTCAATTCTTCTTATGTATAACTGTATTGTATATATAAATACATCTATGGTACATTAATAAACTGATGATTCCAAAACATCTTTAGAAATAACCAATCCGGTTCTCAGATTAGGACGCATAGGTTAATAATTTCTACTTTCTACTCATATCACTGCTGTGTTATTATCTGAATTAAAGTTTAGATAATGTCTTTACTTAATATGTAAATATTTTGTATGGTCGTTCTCCTGTCCCATGTGTTCTATGAGAAATAACTTATACATAACTTTAGGTTAGAAATTTGGTATATTACTAAATAACCCTCAAGTTGTATCTACCAATACAACGACTCAAATAGAACTAATACATATTTGTTTATTCCTCGAAGAGATTGTTGACTCTAACTTCGTCCTTTTTTTCCTCCTCTTTTCCTTCTCTCTCTTCTCTTTCTCCTGATTCGTTTTTCTTCTTCTTCTTCCTTTGGTCTTGTGAAGATCTAGAAAAACCCTAGAACGGGGACGAGCGCCAAGATCGAGAGGAAGATTAAGATAGGGTTGAAATTGATGGGGAGAGGGAAGATAGTGATCCAGAGGATCGATGATTCGACGAGTAGGCAAGTCACTTTCTCGAAAAGAAGAAAGGGTCTCATCAAGAAAGCTAAAGAACTCGCTATTCTCTGCGACGCAGAGGTGGGTCTCATCATCTTCTCCAATACCGACAAGCTCTATGACTTTGCCAGCTCCAGGTTTCTATTTTCCTTATTCAGTTCCTATATCTTTTTCCACATATATACATAGATATTAACAAAGATATATATATGTGTAAATATTTATGTCTATATCTATCACGGAAGTATATATGTACACGTACTTATATAATGTCACGTATGGGTAATGTGTTTGCTTGGAAGGGTTGGACTAATTCAATGAGATGTATTTAGCTGCGTGATCTGCTCATTTTGTTGTGTACATTTTTATCATTTCAGTATATACAAGGTGGTCCTTAAACTATTATTTGGATAGGAAATTAACTTAGTTTGAAAGGAGTATGCCAAAGCTAAAAAAGAAAACTAATTAGAGAAGTTTACTAGCTATTTTGAAGATAAAGAAGCTAATTTCAAGGTTGCTCATGGCTTATTGTGTGTGCGGACTTGTGTGTCATTGTGTCTGCTATACATAAGTATATATATGCCTGTCTGTGTGCGTGTGTGTGTGTTTACATCTGTTGTAAATTGTGTATCTGGAGTGGCATTATGACTTCGCTAAATTTAGAAACATCTAGGAAGTAGAGGACATACTATATATACTCAAAGCTAAAAACAAGTACAATACGTTGGAAAAAACTAAAAGAGTGATTAAAGGGAGTGTACGAGATGATAACCAAAAATTGATGTGTTTTCACTCACAAACTTGTATGTATTTTTTTTTTTTTTTTTTTTTTTTTTGAACACAAATGTATGTATAATATATTAGTTTTACAGAACGATCAGATGACTCTGTACTTTTAACTATATATGTATATATATGTGTTAATGTATTTCATCAATTTATTTATTTTATAATTTTTGAACTGTTTATATTTTAAAATTTTAACTATAAGAGCTATATCATATATATTTCATGAAAGAAATATATTCACCAATGGATTTTGAGTTTAATATAATTAAGTATCATTGCAAAAACAATTACAGTGATATATATATACCAATATGTGAACTTGACCTAGAAACTAGTAAACAAAGTTCTGAAACTGTATGACTTCCAAAATGTGAATGCTTCATATTTATTTTGAAGATAAAATTTTCTAATATGTTAGCAATACTTATTGTTATAATATATGTGACACTTCAATTATGGCGAATACCATTTTTGAATGGTATACGCATGACGTATATTACTTTTTTCTTATGTGATAAGAGGTTTTATAAAAAAATTGTGACATTTTCATAAGGAAGTGAAGGGGATTTTTTAAGTTTCTTTTATTAGAAAATAGAACTATTATTTGTCTACAAGGAAATAAGCATAATTAACTAACTATTATTTCAAAATCATGAAATGAATAGTATGAAATCGGCTATTGAACGCTTTAACAAGACCAAGATGGAGCAGCAACAGCTATTGAACCCTGCGTCAGAAGTTAAGGTACGTACGTATACGTATACTATACAAAACTCGCACGAAACACATGATGAGAAGCAATTATACTAATAAAAGATCCTAATCATGTTTCATGTTTGTATAATGATACTTGAGTTTGAGAATTGATGGGGTAGATTGTGTTGCGTGTTGTAGTTTTGGCAGAGAGAAGCCACAACTCTAAGGCAAGAACTGCACTCATTGCAGGAAAGTCATCGGTATGTAACGTAATTGTTTTAAAATTGTGAGTTTTAACGAAAAATTAGCTTGTATTTTGTGGATTAGATCATGTTTTTTATACACTAATATTGATCTTTTCTCACTTTGCCATGTGTAATCCTTACAAAAAAAAAAAAGCTACTCTCTTTATTTTTTTTAGATCACCTAAAATTTTTCATGTTCTTCTAGCCACCATCTTTTCTGGTGATGATATTTTTACATTTTGAAAAGGCTCCAACTACATATTTAACAACATCGATCTTATGTCCCTATATAGTTGTTTATATGTATGTGTATTTATGACGACTATGTAAACATGTAATTAAGAGCAACAAAAATCTGTACATATATGAATTAATCATAATAAACTCTTTGTATTGAAGCAGACAACTAACAGGGGAGCAATTACATGGTCTGAGCGTTAAGGAGTTGCACAATATAGAGAGCCAACTTCAAATGAGTTTACGTGGAATTCGTATGAAAAAGGTAATATTTATCTCTATATATATATTTGTGTGTTTATTCTAGCTCGTTTGTCTTGGAGTGTGATGTTTAAAGTTTGATAGACTTCTCCAATAGAAAAAGACTGATCAAAGAGCAATGAAATTCCAACTAATTAATTCGATCACGGAGAAATGGAATTCAATTTTCTCGAACCTTGCAGGAACAAATTTTGACCAATGAAATCAAAGAACTCACCAGAAAGGTCAGTGTAAGATGATAGATGGGATATATTAATTACGATTCTGAACAAATCAAACTTGAAATGTTTAAATATATGTGTTTACATGTTAAAAAGTAGGGGTACGGTATTATGTAATGTTTTCTATTTGCAAATTGTAAACTCAAATGCGATCATACAAAAAATGTATACATATATATACCTTTTTTCTTTTTCTTTTATCTATGTTTTTTTTAATTAATAATCTTCAAATGATAAAATTTTCGTATGCAAACAATATTTCTATTTTTTTTTGTTCGCTTCTGCATTTACAACTAAAAAATGTGTTTAGTACCAAAAAAATGCTGTGTTTACTATGAATGTAGATAATATATATATTCACACATGTAAGATACAATATAAAGAGATGATTTGTTCTCGTACCTACCTTTTTTCAGGATAGGTCTTACATATACTTGCTTCATCTTTTGCAGAGGGATCTTGTTCATCAGGAGAACCTCGAATTGTCGCAAAAGGTACAAAGGATTCATCAAGAAAACGTCGAACTACACAAGAAGGTAAAGTATAAAGTTACAAACTTCATTAGTTACTGTTGTGAATCTGCAAGAAAAAAACCAAGAAGTTCAAAACTTTAGAGAACAAAACGAGAATAACCATTTTTTGTCTAGGATTTATCATTAATTTTGTGAATAAAGTAATTGTCAACCATTATTCTTATATATAATCCCCAAATTAATCAGATGTACTTAGGAAAAGAAGATAGAAAATAGTCCTAAATCTTAAAATTTACCGTACAAGAAAAGCCCTATTACAGTACATTCTGGATTTTAGGTCACCTAGAATAACAGTTACTTCGTGTTGAAAATAATACATCCTTTGATTCAAAATTCCCAGAAATATTTTTGAAAGTTACAGAAGTGGTAATGTGGTAATTAATGGTCTTGCAGGCTTATGCAGCGTCAAGCAGAAATGGGTTGGGACTTCGTGAGCTTGAAAATACAGCCGATGAGTCCCATGCACAGGTTCGTCTGCAGCTAAGTCAGCCTGAACAGTCCCATTATCAAACCTCATCAAAGAGCTAAGATCATAAACGTATAAAGACTTGCTCGTTCTTGACTCTCAACACTCTTCAAATATATATATATACTTGTCAGTATGTTTTCATGCAGGAAAAAGTGTGAGTATAATCATGTCGATGAACAAACCAAAGGTTTGATTTAATTTGTACGATATATATATATACATATATAGTCTCAAGGGAAAGCAATGGGTCAATTGTTTAAGCTTTCTCATTTGGTTTTAAGTATATAGTTAAGGTATATATGAAAACTTATAAGATATATATAGTTATAGTTTAGGAGGTGTTCGATTTGATTTTTGGTTTGATTGCAGTTTAACTTGGTTTCCGTTGATTTTGTTTGTTTTTTGGGGTTAATATTGATTTGGTTGAAAATACTTAATCTAGTGGTATATTTATATTTATTTTTACTTTGAAATTCTTAATTTATAGTTGAGCCTGCTCCGAGTGGAAGAATACGCAAGGCAGTTCAGGTTTGAGAATGAAACCACGAAGCCGAAGTAAACAAAATTTTAGAGTCCAGACTACAAAACTGAACGATCAAGCAAAAGCTACATACAGATATATTTTCTTCACTATGTTTTCTGGTGTGTTACTGTGTTTCTAATAAATTAAGGGGAATCATCGATATTTTAATTAGCCAAGAACTTCTTTTCTTAAAAGATGTTTGACCCTCCACGTACAGAAGTTATAGGTTGAGTATATCGTTTTTTTTAATAAAAAAAAATCCTTTTTTATTTTATAGATGTTAACTTTTTAAAACTGACCCTAGATAAAGACCTATAAAACTTAATTTAGTACTATAGACTTTATTTGACCATGGTATACGTATGTGAATAATTCGAATATGATTTATTATCTATTTTAGAGTAGATTTGGCTCGAAATGGATAATCATATCACTAACCGGTTTACAGTCTTTTTACACGTTTATCATTTTCAATTAGATTTCATTTTGCAAAAACCAAAAAAACACTAACATAGAAATAAATTGGGAAATCAATTGAATAAAAATGAAAAAAGAGGAACCAAACAAAAAAAAAAGAAGTTGCAGCTACATCAAAATCTACATCTAACACAACTAAAACCACTATATCATAATGAGAAATGAAATTAGTAAAAATGAAAATTCGTTCCTAACTGGCTGAATTGATTCATCCGGTCGACTCAGTATGATCAAAATCTGAAGAAAAACAATTTTCTTATTCCGATCACGGTCTCGGTTCTTTGATCCTTACTCTTTTTTTTTTCAAATGTATTATTACAGCCAACTATAGCAGTCTCTTATATATAATTAATCTATTATATAAAGTATAAACGCAGAGTTTACATTTTATACAAGGTATTCACATCACTTAAAACCTTTTTGACACGTGTTTCCACTTTACTCTTTTTTTTTATGGCTAACTTTTTTACTTCAATTCAAATGCTTAATTTGGTTCAGATATCCATAAACCCAACAGACCCAATTTATAAATTAAGTCTATGAACCAACAACATATTCCTCCGGAGAATAGAGGAAACGGAGAGGTTAAGCAACCCGGAGGCTCGAGGAAGAGAGAAGGAGAAAGGAAGTCGTTCAGACCTAATTTATAAATTGGGTTTGTTGGGCTTACGGATAGTTGAGCCAAATTAAGCATTTGATTTGAAACAAGAAAGTTAGCCATGAAAAAAAAAAAGTGGAGACACGTATAAAAAAAATTTTAAGTGATGTGGACACTTTGTATGGAGAATAAAGTCTGCCATTATATAATAGATTGATACTTTTAGTTAAATATTTTTTTTAGAGTCTTAGTAACATACTTGCAATGATGATGCTCTAATGTTTTTTCGTGTATACACCATCTGATTACTACGTCTGAAACAATATTGAAATAAATTTTTAGAATTTTGTGTCTTTCATTATTAACAATCGACACATGAATCTATATGAGAAAACATGATAACAAGGTTTAAAGATCATGTTAAAACTTATGCTAACGGAATAGAATTACATCCAATCATATACCCCTTAAAATTTGGGATTGATTTTGACGTCGAGATTAAAGTTCTCGAGATTCGGAGTCAATTTGTCAAGAGATGTCACGTCAATCGGGATTTTAATGGGGCTAGCTTTAGTGTTTCTCCATTGAAGTTTGTAGTCTGTGCAGTCAAAAGAAATGGTGATTCGTTTATTGCTGCTGTTCTGAGGTTGATTGTGAGCATCCTTAAAGATATCGAGGTTACTCTAGTCTACCCATTCATTTAGTTTGCGCTCTTCTACGCTTTCGTTTACACCATGTCTGCTGCTGGCTTCTCACCTATTGTATCATATCTTTGATTTCCTTAGCACTTTATAGGTCCGTTTACTACAGTTTTTGTAGTGGTGTACCACATATGGAATCTTTCCGTAGTTTAGTCTCACTAGACTATTTATCAGACATTATTCCCATCAATATATTGTTGCCAGCAATAGTTGACCCGGAGAAGATAAAGAAGAAGAAACTATGGTGAAAAAGATAAATAAAGAAAAGAATTATGTAAAAGATCTAATCTACTACGTACTATGTAATGAGACAGATTAGAATGTTTTATCCGACTTTCCATGTAGTCTCCAAAAATTTCTTTTTGCTCATTGCTTCATCGGAGCTTTATAAGACCCGAACCCTCTTAGGCCACATCCATCAGCGAACCGAAGGTAAACTCTTAAATTTTGTTTTTTTTTTTATTTTTCGTTTTTTTTTTTAAAAAAACAAAATCTGACGAATCAGATCTCGCCACGTGGCGAGACGATGAACAGTATGCCTCTTAAACAAGAGGTTTTAAGAGGGGGTTGTGTTTTTTTAAGTGGAACCCACTATTAAACAATTATATTTTTTTAAGGGGCGACCCTGTGAACTCCTGATGGTGCTGCTCTTAGGTCACACCAAGAGTTTTCTATACATGTGCCTGTTTTCTTCTCTTGCGACTCTCGTCTACATTGATTCATTTTCTGCTCGAAACCTAAACTTAAAAAACTGTCTAATCAACCACACTAATTAATATAAATTTGTGTTATTTTGCATTGTATATTATTAAAAAAAATATAAACAGTATATAATATATATTTATTTACTTTTCACAAACTATAGCATCAAAAATATCCAAATTGAAACCTAGATAATTATGTGATTTAGAAATGCATATTTAGTTATTTGATTCAATTTCGTTTAGGTATTTGGGATTTTAGGTTTGGAGAAATATATATCGTATTTTAAATTAAGCTATAGTTTGTTCAAATTTTTAGATTTTTAGTTTTAGGTTCAAAAAACTAAGTATCATTTGACATCAAATTATATTCAGTTAATTATTATTGTTTAGAGTGTATCAAACTAATTTTTGTATATTTATTCAAAAATAATAGTTGTAAAATAAATTTCAGTTAGTTTAATTTAGTTCAGGTTTGATTCGATTCTCAATCCATAAAAAAAAAATCATTCAAATAACATTATGTTTCCATTTTGGTTCCATTCCAAAATTATAGTTTGTATTGAATATTTCGTAAAATTTGTCCAGCCCTGATCCATATGCTGTTTGCCTACAATGAAATAAAAACCGAGGTTGTAACGAGGTATAACGTCTGTGACTCTAAAATCCAATATCACACCAAGAATAATTCATGTTCCATTTGAACTTGTTAGTTCCCACCTTTATGAGCATACTCAAATCATTCACTTGACTTGCGAGTTATCTTAAATTCAAAGACTAAAGATTGGTTGCAATAGTATTTTCTTTTCTTTTCTTTTGGTTGTAATAGTATATTTGTACGAAGAACCAAGAATTGTTCAATCTTTTAATTGATAGTGACATTTGAATAGAACGAAAAAGATTGGACACTAACTAAGCAATCTACGAAACTATTAAAAAAAAACTAAACCGAACCGACCCACCAAATGGCAATATCTCATCACATTCAGTGATGTTTACAATTTAGCCCCTTTAGTCTCTCTTTCTTTCATAAAGTACCCGTTTCTTCTTATCTATTTCTTCTTCTTCTTCAATCATAAAACAACCTGCGAAGCAAAAAAGGAAGATAAAAATTCAGAATCTTTTTTTTGTTCCTGTGAGAAAAAAGGAGGTGACCCTCGTTCTCTAATCGATTGCTCAATCATTTTGTTTTTTTCACAGCTGGATTGAATCGAGAAAAGGGCAAAAAAAGAAGAAAGGAAAAAAGCTGCAGAATCTGAAATCTGTGAGTTGTATTGTGTGTCTTGTGGAAGAAGAGGAGATTAATGGCGAAAGCAGGAGGAATCACGAACGCAGTAAACGTAGGAATCGCTGTTCAAGCAGATTGGGAGAATCGAGAATTCATCTCACATATCTCTCTCAATGTTCGTCGTCTCTTCGAGTTCCTCGTCCAATTCGGTAACTTCCTTGATTTTCTCTGTGTTGGGGTTTCTTGAAATTTCCGATTTTTGACTGCTTCGAGTCCGTCAAGTTTCTTCCTTTTGCTAAATTTAGAAACTTTTAGGATTTTGTCGAAGAAGGGTTCTTTGATAATTTGGGAGATTGATTTTGGTGTGATGGGTTAGATGGAAAAATTGCAGCTTTTTAGATTTCGTTTGCATTTGGTTCGGATTTATCTTCTTTTGATCATTTGACTTTCTTAGATCCAAAATCTTTGTAATGATCTCTTTCAGCTTCAATTATAGACAATGTTTGTGTGTTGATGAAACTTCCTCTTGAGCTAAACTGATCATCAAACCATGAAGCTTTCCATTAGTAACATCTGTGAGTTTCTGTGTGTATGTTTTCAGAATCGACCACAAAGAGCAAATTGGCATCTTTGAATGAGAAGTTGGATCTTCTGGAACGTCGCTTGGAAATGCTTGAGGTCCAAGTGAGTACCGCAACAGCAAATCCTTCTCTATTCGCTACGTGAAACCGAGTATGAGCCTTTGTTGGCCTAATCAGAAGCACCATCTGTCGTCGAATGTGTACCGTTGAATGATTCTTTATTTCTTCCATAGCTGTAGTAAAAGTCCACAATATGAATCCATTCACTCATGAACTGTGTATCATTTGTCTGCCCTAACGTTGATGTAAGATCTTTTAATGCCAAATCATTTCATTATGTCACCACAAGTTTTGCTTCTTTATCATCTTTGTGAGGTTCCCCCAACAGCGTTTTGATCTCTGAATCAAATCATGATTGAATTTTAGGATCTGATCTTTGACATTGTGACAGGCTAAAAACAAAGGAAACATTATTGAGTTCTGATCTTCAGCCAAGTCAACACCTATACCCTAAAGAACTAAAACGAGCTGGGTTCATTTCACAGTTTCAGGTTTTGTCTTAATCTTCTGGAGATTACTTAAGTTTCTCTAAAGGTTTCTCCGGAGAGTCTTCTCAGGGCACACAAGATTAAGCTGGAAATTTATATAACCGGTTTAGATTTCCACATTGTACAAATTACTTACTCACAAGTCCATAATGTTTATGTCTCTAATTCAAAACTGGATGTGAGAGACTGATGATCTGTAAATCCAGACCGGTTATGATTACGATATAATCAGTCAAAACCAAACCGAACTTGTACATTGGATAAGGTTAAAAACGATGCGTTCACCACACGTAATCATTCTTCTTCCAATTTAGTTACAAGGTCTGTTTCAGTAGTGTTGGTAGTTTCTTTTTTTCAATTTATATCTCTTTTTCATAAACTATCAAAAAACGGATATTATTGATATATGTAACCAAGGGGTAATTTTGTCATTTCATACGCCGCTTGTGATCGTACTAGTACAGGTTCAAGTCGCTAGTGATCGTACACGTACACAGGATCAAGTCGTTATATGTTACCAGCTTTTCTCTCTCAATCTCCGACAACGAATCACAGCCCTTTCATCGGATATATTTTCCCGGCGGAGAAGTTAAATATCCGGCGATCGGAAGGTTAGATTTCCGTTAGCTTCTTAAGCTACTTGTCTCTTGTGTGGATTCGTTGATTTTATTTTTGATCTGACAAAAAAGAAATTGGGTTTTAATTCTCTAAAGATTTGATTTTTGTCTTGCACAATATCTTCAGGTTTCATATGCATGTAATTAGTTCAATCTGGTAAAAAAGAGGTGAAATTTGATTGAATCTGATGGAGAAAGAGAAGGATCATGAAGTGGAGTGGCTTGAAGCTCAGAAAATAGAAACAAGCGTTGACTTGTTAGCTGCAGCTAAGCAGCAGCTTCAGTTCCTAGCAGCTGTTGATAGGAATCGATGGCTCTACGAAGGCCCTGCACTTGAAAAAGCCATCTACAGGTTCTTGTGAATGATTGCATCACATGCAGAACAATCCGAATTCAAAGTAGACTCTTTGCTTGTGTTCTTTACTTAAGTGATTTTCAGGTACAATGCTTGTTGGCTTCCCTTGCTTGCTAAATACTCTGAGTCATCAGTTAGTGAAGGGCCTTTGGTTCCTCCTCTTGACTGTGAGTGGATTTGGCACTGCCACAGGCTTAACCCGGTAAGGCTAGACAGAATGTGTCGATAGGAAAAGACTTGGCTTTCTTGTTGTTGGATGTTTCTGTAATTTGCTTATCATGTTTACAATCCAGGTGAGGTATAAGTCTGACTGTGAGCAGTTTTACGGGAGAGTTCTCGACAATTCTGGCGTTGTCTCTTCTGTGAATGGAAACTGCAAATCAAAAACTGAAGATTTGTGGAAAAGATTGTTTCCTGAGGAACCTTATGATCTAGACTTGAACAGGGTAGACTGGAAGGATAATATCTCTCAACTTAAGGAGAAATGCACTAAGTATGATCTTGTTTTAGCTGTAAAGAGGCAAAGCCCCTTTTACTACCAGGTCAGTCACATCAGAATGATTTGTCATTTGAATCACGAATTTGGAGTTTTTCTTCCTGATTCTGTTGATGTGTTTACTTTGCCACCACAGGTTTCGAGATCCCATGTGAAGAACGATGTTTTTCTACAAGAAGCTGTTGCTAGATATAAGGGGTTTCTCTATCTGATTAAGAAGAACAGAGAAAGGTCTCTGAAACGGTTTTGCGTTCCGACTTATGATGTTGACCTTATGTGGCACACACATCAGCTCCACCCTGTAGCTTATTGTAAAGACTTGGAGAAGCTCATTGGTAAGGTGTTGGAGCATGATGACACAGACTCTGACCGAGGCAAAGGTAAAAAGCTCGATACTGGTTTCTCTAACACTACTGCTCAATGGGAGGAAACATTTGGTCGGAGATACTGGAAAGCTGGTGCAATGTATAGAGGCAGTACACCTGCACCTGTCACGACTTCTCCTTATGCTTCTGATGTTTTGGCTAAAGAACCAATTGCAAAAGAAGATTTTCAGGATTTAGTTAAACTTCCAGAAGTGGAAGTAATCGAGGTAGTTTCTTTGGTCCTTTTCGTGTGATTTCTCTCAAAAATCAACCACAAACTCTTTTTCTCCGCTCTCTCTTGTTTCTAATTGCAGTTTTGTGGTCTTTTTCAAAATCCTGCAGGTTCTCTTGGAGATTATCGAGGTTAGAAACATACCAGATGGACATAAAGGAAAGCTCTCGGTTGTGTTCAGTAAAAGCCAGCCTGATTCTCTATTCGATGCTGAACGTAGACTGACCATATTATCCGAGGTTGGTGAAAAGCAAGTTACTTTTTTCCAGTGCGAACCTACAGGAGAGCTTCGTTTCCAGCTTATTTCCTCTTCACCTTCTAAGATACCAGTTTCAAGAGAGCCTAAAAGCTTAGGTTTTGCAAATTTGTCACTAAAAGAGTTTTTCTCTCCAGTTATTACTCAACTCTCTGTTGAGAAGTGGTTGGAGTTAACACCAAGTAAAGGTAGTAAAACAGATCCGAAACCCATCAGTCTCCGAGTCGCCCTCTCGTTTACTCCACCAACACGCTATCCATCTGTTCTACACATGGTGCAGTCGAGACCATCGTGCAAAGGCTCTTGCTTCTTTCCAATCATCAGAAAGTCCCGTCATGCTAAGAGTTCAACGCACGTTGTTGATGAAACCCAAACAGAGGTGATCTCACTCCAAATGAGGTATGTCATTATCTCTGTTGCAAAATAAACACATTCATCGAATCTGTTATGATAACATAAACCACTTTATGTAGTGATGGAGCGACACTTAAAGGTGATCACACTGCCCATAGACAAGTGATTGGTGTGATGGACTCTGGTGAAACTCGTGTGCTCGCGGAGTATACTGGCACTTTCTGGTCTTTGTTGGACTCGAAATGGTCACTCAAGCAAATCAATACTGATAATCTGCTGTTTGAGCTTTTGGGAACTCGAGTGGTATATTTTAGCTGTTTCACTCCCAAGAAGATTTAATCTTCTAGTTTTGACTGAGTAATGCATTTTAATGATGAAATTGTTTTGATTGTCTTACAGGTGAAAATATTCTCTGGGAGAAAGCTGGATTATGAACCAAAACACTGCTCAAACCGTAGAAGTGATCAAGAATTTATGACCCTTGTGGAATTCTCCAACCAGCATCCATATGGAAAAGCTGTGGGATTGTTAGATTTGAAGTTTGGTTCCATTGAGGCAAGCGTGCGAGCTTGACTTAATCCGGAATATATAACTTTTTTCTTTGTGCCTTTGCCATGCTCATTTGACTCTGTTATTCGATATGCAGGCCGAGGAAAGCTGGTTGGTTTTGCCCGGGATCGTATCTGCTTTCATACTCGATACTCTTTTGAAGAAAGGAGGGTCCAATGGGTTTGATGCCACGACCAAAGTGACCCAACACGAAAGCCTCAAAAGTAATGGACTAGAGGAGGAAAGCAAAGGGACGAAGCTTGTAGCTACGGTAGATAATAAAGTGAAGGCAAACACTACAAATGGGGAGACTGCAGCTGCTATTATATCTCCTGAGAAAGGCAGCGGTTGCGGCGGTGGTGGATGTAGCGGTGAATGTGGAAACATGGTGAAAGCAGCAATGGCTAGTGGCTGCGGGGGTGGCTGTGGCGGTGAATGTGGAGACATGGCCATAGGGGCAAAGGCCGGCAGTTGCGGCGGTGGCTGTAGCGGTGAATGTGGAGATATGGTCAAAGCAGCAAACGCCAGTGGTTGCGGCGGTGGTTGCGGCGGTGGTTGTAGCGGTGAATGTGGAGACATGGCCATAGGGGCGAAGGCCGGCGGCTGCGGCAGTGGCTGTAGTGGTGAGTGCAGAGACATGGCCAAAGGAGCAAACGCCGGAGGCTGCGGCGGTGGTTGTAGTGGTGAATGCGGAGACATGGCCAAAGCAGCAGTGGCTAGTGGTTGCGGCGGTGGATGTAGCGGTGAGTGCGGAGACATGGCCAAAGCAGCAATGGCTAGTGGTTGCGGCGGTGGATGTAGCGGTGAGTGCGGAAACATGGCCAAAGCAGCAGTGGCTAGTGGTTGCGGCGGTGGATGTAGTGGTGAGTGCGGAAACATGGTGAAAGCAGCATAAGCTGGTGGTTGTGGCCTGGTGGGGTGACTCTTGTTGCGGTGGCATGATAAAGTTTACCAGAAGTAACCATTGTGGCTTGAAAATCAGTGGCAAATCCTCAAAAGTTGTACATAAATAAATCGTTTGTTTTTTTTCCTTTTCCCCACAAAGTACTACCAAAGTTTGTTGTTCTTTCTTTTGTCAATGTAAAGTTTGTTGTTCTTTTGTGGTCTTTTGTTTGTAAAACTGAAAAGTCTGTGTTATATACTTCTGTTGTCTGGCACAGGTGCTATTACAAAGACTTGTGTCAGTCGTCGAGAAACGGACTTTTACGTTTTTAGTGTGGAAAACAAAGCTTTGCGTCTATATATGATAATTTGGATTCAGATGGGATATTCTGATGGAAAGGAACAATCACAGGAAGCAAAGAGACTGTGTCCCAAGGAACTGAATACAGACTCTCACTCGTTTTCTCGAACAATCACAAGTGCTTGTTCCATCCCAATGTGGACCTCTATGGCAATAATTGCTTGGACATTCTTTAGGTACAAAGTAATCATTTTGTGTGTTAATGTCAATCCCATGGAGCTTTAAAGCTACCGTATATCAGAGAAGCACTAGTACCTAAAAACAGAATATGTTTTCACATTCTTTGCAGAATAAATGGTCATCCGGTTACGATGTACAAAATTAGTTGTTGGCTGCAATTCCTTTACTGTTGAAGGAAACTGAGTTACCACCGGAGACATAATGCAACGTGTTATAGTACTATATAACTTGTTATGAATCACTACATCCAAAACGAATGTTCTTCTTATGTCTGTTTTTGGTTTGCTGATGTACATAGTACAGGAAGATGGTTGAGAAGCTCTACAAAGCTTTAAACAAAAGCCATCTAAGTGGATCAGCCATAATATGATTGATTCTCCAGAAGCAAGAGTCGCTGGCTCGCTGCATTCAAAAGATCATGTTTTCATTTACTTTGTAATCTCAATTCCAGCCAATTATTAGCAATCTAAAAACGCACAGTCAAAATCTTGCTCCTTGCAATCAAAACCAATATCTCTTCCATACAAAGCAGATCAGGAACTCTTTGTTTCAAGTAATGGAAGTGTTAACACCTGGATTTCAGTGCCACTTCAGTCTTTTTGTATCTTTTATTGATAGATTTCTTGTTTGTTTTCACTATTTTTTTGTTCTTTAAATTCAATCTCTTCAAATGAATCCTCTTATGGTTAGAGAGAAGATTTTGCGACTATCATTGTGACCTTAAGTATGTGCGTATACTCTTATTCAGAATGATTTTAGATTTTTTTTTTTTTTTTTTTGGTATGAGATTATGATGGCAAAGCTCGATTTAAGTATGTATAAAGTTGAAGTGTAACTTAAAACTCAAAGTATATCTGAAACTCAAAAACAGAGTAAACGAGAAAACACACCAAGCAAAACCTAAGACTGTTATGAACTGATTCACATAAGAAACTAATATATTGGGACATGGCTGAGTTGCTTTCATCACAAGCTTCTCTGTCTGCATAAAAACAAAAACAAAGTTAAGCTAATTTGAGTTAGTCACTTATCCAGAAAGTTTTATTCAGTTCTTTCAAATTCAGAACATTACCTCTTTAACGAGTTGTGATGCCTCTGCGTCGGAGTTTCTTTCGGCCAAAAGGATTCGGGAACCACTCTGGTTTCATAGAAGCCATTGTGTGTCCAATCGCCATTCCAAGCACAATACCTGGTCCAGATCCTATTGCAGCGGCAATCCAACTAAACACCTCTTCTTCTTCTTCCTCTTCTTCATCTGCCTCCGGTGTTGAGGGCGTGTGGATATCTCTGCAGTTTTCGTCAAGAGCAGGGCCGAAAAGTCCTGAGTTGGGTTGGAAAGAAGAGCAAGGCTGCCTCCGAAACTGAGTTCCTCCAGGTACCACACCAACAAGCTGGTTATGGGAGAAGTTCATGTACGCAAGGAAAGAGAGACTCCCTAGCTCTTGTGGGATTTTTCCAGAAAGCTTGTTTTGGGAAACGTCAAGTGACTCGAGAGCTGTCAGGTTCCCCATAGATGATGGAATGTGGCCAGTGAAAGCGTTGCTTGACAAGTTGAGCACATGAAGCTCTTTTAAGAGACCGATGGACTTTGGAATCTCTCCTTCAAATCTGTTTCCGGAGAAGTCGATTGCAGTGTAGATTTTAAGGATAAGTACCATCTCCATCTCTATTCCTTTACTCATCAGAACCATTGAATCTTGGTAATAGCCTGATACGTCTGCCATGTAATCTTCAGTCGAGAAGCCGGTTCTATTGTCGGTCTCAAGTAATGACATATTACTCCAGTTTGCAAAATAATCCGATGGTAAAATTCCAATGAAATGATTGTGTGAGATGTCCATGATTTTCAGCGTAGAGAAGGAGGCTTGATGTACTGGTCCATGGAATGCATTGGAGCGCAAGACAAGAACTTTCAGGTTCTGTAAAGAACTCAACCAGAAGGGAAACGTGTCATTGATGTTGTTGCTTTCCACATTCAGAACTTCAAGTGTAGAGAAATGGATCAACGATCTTGGAAGCTTCCCCACAAGTTGGTTATGACCCACGTCCAAAGATGTTAGACTTTTGAAAACACTCTCCGGAAGACCTCCACTAAGATGATTCTGCCGAAGGTTTAGAACTGAAAGATTACCCTTGAGATTTTCCATACAAAGAGGGATTGAACCATTGAAGTTGTTTATTGATAAATCGAGAATTCTTAGAGAGCCCAACTCGCAGATGAAAGAAGGAATATTTCCCGTGAAATTGTTGTTGGAGCCAAACAAGTACCACAAGATAGAGGATGGTCCAAGTTTTTCGTCGTTTTTTCAAAACCGATGAAAGTGTTGTTGGAAAGATCCACGTAGTCCAGTGTTGGTATCGTCCATAACCAGCCAGGCACTTGACCTTTAATTCTGTTGTTGGAAATGTCTAGAGTCCTCATAAGCTGCTGAGTTCTTAGAAGCTCTGGAAATTCGGTAATACCACAGCTTGACAAGTTTAACTTTGTTATCGATTGCGAAGGAGCATCTGAAACTGAACTTTTGTTTGTGGCTAAAACATGGTTGCCTGAGAGATCCAAATATTCGAGCGACTTGGAAAATGATGAGATTGCATTCAAGTCAAACGTACTGGTGGTGTTCAAATTGGATAAGGTAAGGTATCTGAGCGAATTGAGGTTTGAGAAGATACTAATATCAAATGGGCCTTGGGTGTTCCAGCCGGAAAGGTCAAGAGCTATGAGATTGGTTAATTTGGAAATAGAGCTCGGGATTGGTCCTCTGAATTTATTATTGCCAAGGCCTAACTCTAGGAGCTTAGATGGTGAAGATATATTCCCAAACTCAAGAATGTCGTTGAGTTGGTTTTTTTCCAAATCAAAATAGAACAAAGAAGGAATGGTGAAGAGAGAAGAAGGAAATGTTCCAATGAAAGCGTTGTCATATGCGGAAAAATAGAACAACTTGGAGAATGAAGAGATGTTTGGAGGAAGCGTTCCTGTGAATTGATTGTAGTTGAGTGATAAAACCCGTAGCTTTGTCAAATTTAGCAGTGTAACCGGAAAGTTACCACTAAGCTTATTAATCCTTAAATCTAACTTGGTCAACTGTTTCAAACTGCCAAAGGAAGATGGGATTTCACCATCAAAATTGTTGAAAGAGAAATCGAGAAAATTGAGATGTGAAATCTTTCCAATCGAAGATGGGATCTGACCCGAAAACTGATTATCAGAAAGATCCAGAGAGGTGAGATGTGAAAGGTTTCCAATTGAAGATGGCATCTGACCAGAAAACTGATTAAGAGAAAGATCCAAAGAGGTGAGATGTGAAAGGTTTCCAATTGAAAATGGTATTTGACCCGAAAACTGATTATAAGAAAGTCTGAGATCGGTGAGATGAGAAAGTTTTTCAATGGAGGATGGGATTGGACAATGTAAATCATTATTTGAAAGGTCTAGAAAACCAATGTTTAGAAGCCTAAAAAGACTGGAATTCGAATGAAACCTGCCATGGAGGCAGCTGCAACCGAGGTGTAGCTCTACCACTTCTCCGGTCTTGGCATCACACTTTATACCGTCCCAATTACAACACTCGATGTTTTCATTCCATGACACCATCTTCGGATAAGGGATTACAGAGCTACCATTAAGATAACAAGAAGCCAAAGAAGAGTTCCGAATCTCAAACCCGTTTTTAAATTCGAGAAGTGCATCCCTTTGTTCCCGAGGACACAGATGTCTAGTAGCAACCGCAGACAGGTTATATAGATAAAACGTGAAAAAGAAAAGAAAAGAAAGAGTAGCACGAATGATACTCATTTTAACTAATTTTTCTGGAATATCGATAAGGAAGAAGTGGAAAAATGGAATTTGTGATACCAACATGGTACCATGCCCATCTCTTTTTTATACGGAACATATAGACAGTCCTCCAAATTTCACTCACATTGACTCACCATCAAAGTCTTTCTACCACAGGGACAGGTTCAGCGAAGAGAGTAAATGTATACGTGTTGAATAGTCAATTTCCACACACACACATATTGGATTTACTCTTACTACAAGAAATCTTCAAAAAGGTGATAGCAACGCCAATTTAAGAGCTATACATACATCCAAACGACTTTTTATAATAAGAAAAGTCTTAAATCGAAAAAATAATCAGATATTACAAAAGAATATAAGTAAAAACAGCCTGAGACATCTACAGATAGATAGAGAAAAAAAATCAGGAAAAGGTGATTTGTTAATAGTCAGGAGTTCACCGGCATCGATGTCGATGGATGAAGAAAAAAGAAGAGACTTAAAGAGAACGACAGAACTGATATTATTGGTGGGACAATATGGAAGAAGACTCGAGTTGGCTTTTCAAGTCTTTTGTCTTGAAGCTTTGCCGTACCTCAGGCTTTCCAAGTCAGTCAATATTTATGAGATATTTTAAATAATTCTGAAGTTATTTATTTGCTTGTTTGGATTCATTTGGCACGATACATTTTTTCTTTGTTCGGATATGGTTGATATGATTTGTTCAATGACTTTGTGACATTGCGATCTGACTTAATATTACAGGAATTATATTTCTTTGTGATCAATACAGTTTTGATATCGTTGTCGTATGTAAGGGTTAATACCTTGAATTTTTCCGTTTTCCTTGATTTACATTGAAGCAGCAATTTCAACAATACTCTTAACAACTAACGTGCTCATTATTATTCTGATGACACTATTTGATCTTTCTAGTGGACACTTCCCAAAGTATACCCTTTTGCAAACACAAGACGCCACATGCTTTGGTGGACTATAATTTATCAGAACAAACAGCACAACTCTGAAACGTTTGGTAATGGAACTTCCCATCTCAATATCTTCTGTCATATCCGCCTTAACTTTGTGTGCTTGCTTCGAAAATCTCTGGCTCTGAAGTGTACTTGATATATCTGATCAGTGTTAATCCAGAATCACCCTTTCAAGCCGCTTCAGGAACAATAGTGAATCAGTGTCCCATGTTGCAATAAACTCATGGCTGCCTTCTTCCTTGTCTTTCTGTTCCGCAAGAATAAAACTTATACCCATTTAAAGAAAAAAAACATGCCATCTCTTAAATTTATTTCCTGCATGAATGAGATACGCTTGCTGCCCCCAAAGAGATGCGTGTAATGACTCTATTATGCTTATAGAGATGAATGCAAGCAGTTTGCCATGTTGCCCTCTTTGGAGAGTTTGAGCATGTTGATTGTGATACTTCTCTCTTCTGCCTTTGAGCATATTTTTTATCGTACGTCTTAAGGTGTCGTTTTCCGGTGTGATTTTCTTGCCTCCTACGTTTTCCAGTTAGAAAAACTCAATATGCCCATCTTTAGTAGTTACATGGTCGGATAAATGTAAAAACGTATCGAGCACCTTTCTACATTTAGCATTGGTTCAGCCTTGACTTAGGCCACCATATATGATTATCTGGACCAGAGACATAACTCATACAATAAGGATTCATCGACCGATTCAGCGGATTTGATCTCGAGATAAAAAACAAGCCAATACCACATAAACTTAAGGCTATGCTCCATCTTTTTTAAATCTGGTTCGACAGAAAGGTCTAGACACTCCCTGCAAATGGAATAGTCGAAGCACAATTCCTTTAAGACTATTTAAAAACATTTTTCTGCAGAAAAACTCGATATGCCCATCTTTAGTAGTTACATGGTCGGATAAATGTAAAAAGGTATCGAACACCTTTCAACATTTAGCATTGGTTTATCCTTAACTTAGGCCACCATATATTATTATCTGGACCAGAGAAATAACTCATACGATAAGCATTCATCGACCGATGCAGCGGATTCGATCTCGAGATTAAAAAACAAGCAATTACCTTTTGATAAAAAATCGATCCAGTCCAAAATTATCTCAGCTCACAACAATTTAATTTAAATAATCGAAACCCAAAAATATGAAAAATTGACTTTACTAACTTTTCATATATTAAGTTATTTACTTTAATAAATAAAATATTTATATTAAAAAGGCAAATATTTTTTTTTTAAATTAACTCTGCTCTTATGCGCGGATACGAGTCTAGAATAAACTATTGAGATATTTGTTATTTTTATAACTACGGATTTTCATAGTTTATTTTATTACAATATCTAAAATATTTAGACAATAAAAACAGTTTAAAAAGTTAATTAACTTATTTTATTTAATTTTTACTAAATTAAATATATATTTTTATGAAATTAAATATTGTAAATTTAAATTAAGAAAATTATCCTGTGCGTCTACGTACGAGTCTAGTACTATATTATTTTCTTTTGTTTCATTTCTAAGTGATGTGTATTGCACATATAAATATAATTTAGTGGGTCTAAATTCATAAATGGAAACTTTGTTTTTGTATTAAATTATTTTGTTTTTGATAGACGGTTGTATATAATAAGTTGATTACTGAAAATACTGATTTCGCATGTGACCACGTAGTGGGTAGTGTTTCGTAAGGACCTCCAAGAATTACGGTCTTGAGCTTGTTTTCCCTTTTAATATTTCAATAAGACACACTCTTTATAATAGACGGAAGCGATCCATTTTAACATCACTACATATCTAGTTCAAGTCTCATCTTTTTTACAAAAAAAAAAAATATATATATATATATATATCTACAAATGTTATGTAAAATATTTGTAAAGCATTATTTTAAATTGAAACAAACTTTATATTATAAGTTAAACATCCAGACAGACAAAAACACCATAGCATACTAGGTAATAACGACAGGAGATGATGATTATGGACTTTGATTTAACATCCAGACAGAAGCATTTAGTAGGGGGTGGGGACAAGAGGTTTTAAAAAGCATAAGAATTTAAAACACCAGGGAGAGAGCTTTCTACTCCGTAGTCTTGGTTTTCGTCAATCGTTTAACTAAAAAGTAAAACACGAAAGAATTAGTTAAGGAGAGGTCTTACTTTGTTACCAAGAATCTAAGAATCTAAGAATCAAGAGAGTACAGTCGGGGGTATAGCCCCCCTTGCTGTGGTGGGGAAAATGTGGCAAAACCCTTTTAACTACGATTTTCAAACCTCCCACGTCACATCCACTAAGTTTCTGCGCCTTCTCTACTGCGCCTTCTCCCGTGATATTAACGACAGCTACGCTGTGAGAATCAGCAAAGACAAGTCGTTAGTAAGCATTTAATAACTTGAAGAAGTTGGGAAATTAAAAAAGATTGGAGGAAGAAGCCACAAACCTTTCGGGGAGACCGAATGCCATAACAGACACATTACCGACCACTCCACATGAAGAGAAATGGTTACGCAGCAACCTACTGATAGCACCACTAGGAAGCGAATAGTCATATCCCGTGACAAAAAACCTGATAATTTGATTGCACCAGATAATATTTAAGTATCAACATCGACAAAGAACACATGATCTTACAGATACATCAAATTACCTGTGTGTTGGTCCTGATGGACGGCGGATGGCTCTCACAGGAGAGCCCTGCTGTGATTCACCCAACGAGTAGGCATTAGTGTGGGACCTAGCGGTCACAGTCCAGCCTCCCACATAAGTTCCACTGAGTTTCAACGCCTTCTCTTCTGCACCTTCTCCCAGGATAAAGACCAAGGCATATCTGTAAAAAAGAATCTTCAGTTAACATTTCTTTAACTTGGGATAGGGAAGAAGCCACAAAACCTGTTGAGAATATCGCTTCCAACGTCTCTGGGAATATAAATATGTACGATCTCTCCGCATGAAGAGAAATGTTTTCTCAAAGCGCTTTTGACATCATCCTCAGGAAGCCAAGTGTCATATCCGTCAACGCATATCTTAATGCTACTGCAATAATTAATTTGATAGAACAAACATGCATCATCACTAATATTCTCCACCCAAAAAATTAACAAGAAACAATCATTTTTCTTAATTTACCGCCTCTTTCGACTTTCTGCATAATCACCGTTCAATTCCATCCCCTAAGGTACAAAACATCTAATCAGCTACTACTTCAAATATTATTCATCTTGTGACGATGGAAGCCATAAGGAGAATAAGAAGCTTACTTTGCCTAGGTTTTAGAGAGGCGATTACTTTGCAGATTTGGGGATTTAGGTGTATTTATATTAAAAAACAAACGATTGGGCCTTCAATTTAGTTCAGGGCTGTCCCAAGCCCATATAGTCCTTTCAATCTTTTTTTTTCGCAAAGCCATCTACAGGTTCTTGTGAATGATTGCATCACATGCAGAACAATCCGAATACAAAGTAGACTCTTTGCTTGTGTTCTTTATTCTTCAAAGTTCTCAACTTTTAAGTGATTTTCAGGTACAATGCTTGTTGGCTTCCTTTGCTTGCTAAATACTCTGAGTCATCAGTTAGTGAAGGGCCTTTGGTTCCTCCTCTTGACTGTGAGTGGATTTGGCACTGCCACAGGCTTAACCCGGTAAGGCTAAACATAATGTGTCGATAGGAAAAGACTTTTGTTGTCGTTGGATGTTTCTGTAATTTGCTCATCATGTTTACAATCCAGGTGAGGTATAAGTCTGACTGTGAAGAGTTTTACGGGAGAGTTCTCGACAATTCTGGCGTTGTATCTTCCGTGAATGGAAACTGCAAATCAAAAACTGAAGATTTGTGGAAAAGATTGTTTCCCGAGGAACCTTATGACCTAGACTTGAACAGGGTAGACTCAGAGGATAATATCTCTCAACCTATTGAGAAATGCACCAAATATGATCTCGAGATTAAAAAACAAGCAATACCTTTTGATAAAAAATCGATTCAGTCCAAAATCTCAGCTCACAACAATTTAATTTAAATAATCGAAACCCAAAAATATGAAAAATTGACTTTACTAACTTTTCATATATTAAGTTATTTACTTTAATAAATAAAATATTTATATTAAAAAGGTAAATATTTTTTTTTTTAAATTAACTCTGCTCTTATGCGCGGATGCGAGTCTAGAATAGACTATTGAGATATGATGTTATTTTTATAACTACGGATTTTCATAGTTTATTTTATTACAATATATAAAATATTTAGACAATAAAAACAGTTTAAAAAGTTAATTAACTTATTTTATTTAATTTTTACTAAATAAAATATATATTTTTATGAAAATAAAATATTATAAATTTAAAATAAGAAAATTATCCTGTGCGTCTACGTACGGGTCCGAGTCTAGTACTATATTATTTTCTTTTGTTTCATTTCTAAGTGATGTGTATTGCACATATAAATATAATTTAGTGGGTATAAATTCATAAATGGAAACTTGGTTTTTGTATTAAATTATTTTGTCTTTGATAGCTTGTATATAATAAGTTGATTACTGGAAATACTGATTTCGCATGTGACCACGTAGTGGGTAGTGTTTCGTAAGGACCTCAAAGAATTACGGTCTTGAGCTTGTTTTCCCTTTCAATATTTCAATAAGACACACTCTTTATAGTAGACGGAAGCGATCCATTTTAACATCACTACATATCTAGTTTTCAAGTCTCATCTTTTAAAATATATACAAATGTTATGTAAAATATTTGTAAAGCATTATTTTAAATTGAAACAAACTTTATATTATAAGTTTAAACATCCAGACAGACAAAAACACCATAGCATACTAGGTAATAACGACAGGAGATGATGATTATGGAGTTTGATTTAACATCCAGACAAAAGCATTTAGTAGGGGGTGGGGACAAGAGATTTTAAAAAGCATAAGAATTTAAAACACCAGGGAGAGAGCTTTCTACTTCGTAGTCTTCTTCTTCGTTGCGGTTGCGGTTGCGGTTTTCGTCATTCGTTTAACTAAAAGTAAAACACGAAAGAATTAGTTAAGGAGAGGTCTTACTTTGTTACCAAGAATCTAAGAATCTAAGAATCAAGAGCGTACAGTCGGGGGTATAGCCGCCCTTGCTGTGGTGGGGAAAATGTGGCAAAACCTTTTTAACTACGATTTTCAAACCTCCCACGTCACATCCACTAAGTTTCTGCGCCTTCTCTACTGCGCCTTCTCCCGTGATATTAACGACAGCTACGCTGTGAGAATCAGCAAAGACAAGTCGTTAGTAAGCATTTAATAACTTGAGGAAGTTGGGAAATTAAAAAAGATTGGAGGAAGATGTTGGTGTAACAATTTTAGAAGAAAGCTAAAAAGGGGGAGATTGTTGATTGTAGAAGAAAGCTCAGCAATGGAAGATTGCCTTTTTCTGCATAAACCGACCTGTCAAGAAGAAAAGGAAAAGAAGATCAAAATAGAAGATGGCTGAAAACGAAAACAAGCAAGACAATAGAAAAGGAAATATCATTCTAGCAAAAAGGAAATTAGTTAGTATCATAGGTTTAGGAAACTCACGAAATGTGTGAGTATAAATACATGTTGTTAGGATCTTTAGAAGTAAGGCTTTACAGATAGAGATTCATATTTTTAAAAAGAGAGAAAAATCCTTGTAAGGAATTTTGGAGAGATTAGATTATTGAGAGAGATACTTGTAAGTTCTCTAATTCAAAAGTATCTTGTAAGAGCTTTTGATAAAATAATCTAATACGAAGCGTTTGAAGAAAAGTTCGTGTTTTGTTTTTGTTCATCAAGTGTTCTCACAATTTCAATTGGTATCAGAGCAGGTCACCTACATTCATTCGGGTGAGATCTTGCGGAGAATGGAGAACACAAGAGAAGTCATCCTTGTCAAAAACATAGTGTTGAAGAAAGAAACATACGGATGGTGGAAGTCAAAATTGACTGCGGCAATCAAAAGCATTGATGAGGATGCTTGGACAGCAATTGAAGGAGGTTGGGATCCACCAACCAAACTGGACAAAGATGGTAAAGAGATTCCTAAACCAAAGAAAGAATGGACAGAAGAAGATAAGACTTTGGCAAAGTGGAATTTCAAGGCTCTTAGTGAAATCTTTAAGTCAGTAGAAGTCAAGCAATTTGAACTTATCCAAAGCTGCAAATCTGCTAAAGTGGCATGGGAAACTTTGCAAACCGTCTTTGAAGGAACTGATAATGTGAAAAGAAGTCGTCTTGACTTATTAGCATCGAAATTTGAAAATCTCAGAATGGAGGAACATGAGACGGTAGAAGAATTCAGCGCAAAGATCTGTGCAATTGCCAATGAAGCTGATGTACTGGGAAAGAAATAAAAAGACAAAAAGTTGGTCAAAAAGCTATTAAGATGTTTACCACAGAAGTTTGCAGCCCAAAAAACGTCTATGAGAGTAGCACTCAACACAGATACTCTGAAATTTGAGGAAGCAGTAGGGATGGTGGAAGCTTACGAGATGGAGTTAGCTGCAGAAGAACCCAAGAAATCCAAAGAAGCTGCTCTGGCTGTTGCTAAAGAGAAGAAATCAGACGATCTAGAAGAAACTGTGGCAATGTTGGTTAAAAAGTTTACTAAAACTTTTAAAAAGGATCAAGGCAACAGACGTTTTAATTCCAAGTCTTCAGGGGAACCGGAGAAAATTTTCAGAAAATCAGAAATTCAGTGCTATGAATGCAAAGGATATGGACATCTTAAAACAGAATGTCCAACTGTAAAAAGAAGAGGGATACAGTGTTTTAGATGCAAAGGTTTTGGTCATACTCAATCTGAGTGTGAGAATGACTCAAAAGGCAAGAAGGAACAGTCATTCATAGGAATGGACGAAAGTGAATCTGAAGACGATGGAGAATTGAACAACTTTGTGGCTTTCATTGTTGAAAGTGATGATCTGATTACTGAAGTTGATACTGCAAAAGAATCTAAGGAATTCACGGTCAAAAACAATTGTGAAGAATACGAGTCAACAGATGATGAAAGTGAAGATGAGTTGAAACCAGAATACAAAGAAATTTGTGATACACTTGTCAGAGTTACAAAAGAAAATACTACGTTGATCAGGGAAAAAGCAAACCTCAAAGCTCATATAGAGAAACTGGAAGAAGAAGTTGCCAAAGAAAAGAACAACTCTTTGTTTCTCAAATCTGAACTCGATGAAAAACTCAGACAAGTTTGCATGTTAAAGTCAGGGATAAAAGAACTCGATAAAATTTTGACAGTTGGGAGAACTGAAAAAACACACAGAGGGTTAGGATTTCAAGGCTCTACATCTCAAGATAAAACTATCTTTATTAGTGGCGGAAGACTTCAAGATGAAAGCAAGCACCAGAATGACCAGCACAAGAACACTCAGATCAAGACGTATCAAGGAAATTCCGGCTGTTGTTTCTATTGTGGAAAGTATGGTCACTACAAATCTCATTGTTACAAATTCCTAAACAGAATTAGTCAGTTATGGAAGCAAAGGAGATTCTCATGGAATGGATGGAATAATCAGATTTGGATGAAGAAACAGGATCTCTATGGAAGGTCATATTCCAGATCACAAGATCTGACGTTTAGGTGCAATGCAGTTTTCTGCAAAGATAAACTTGAGCAAGAGGAGGAGGCCTTCTGCGAATTTATGAGTTTTTTTGTCAGAAACAGATTCAGAAGATGAAGAAGATTTAACTACGTTGCTAGATCAGTCAGAAACCGGTAATACCATTGCATTTAAAATCTCAGAGGAAGGAGAAGAAACAGATTGGTACTTTGACAGTGGTTGTTCAAGGCATATGACTGGAAAAAGAAATCTTCTTTTCAATTTTGAAGCAATCACAAAGGGAAAAGTAACGTTTGGTGATGGAGCAAAAGGGGGAATTCGTGGTAAAGGAGCTACCAAGGGACCAGAACAACCTCAACTAGCTGATGTCTACTTTGTTGAAGGATTAACGGCAAATCTCATCAGTGTCGGGCAATTATGTGATATGGGGCTCAAAGTTATCTTTACTCAAACTGATTGCCAAAGTATAGACAGTCAAGGAACTCTTGTTTTACAAGGAGTAAGATCAGGAAATAATTGCTACATGTGGAGAGCCTCATCATCTGAAAAATGCTTAAGCATAAGAGACAATCTACATATGTGGCATCAAAAACTTGGCCACATGAATGTCAGAAATCTGACTACTCTCGTCAACAAAGAGATAATAAGAGGAGTACCAAAACTCTAAGAAGATGGCAACTTGGTTTGTGGACCGTGCAACATGGGAAAACAAGTCAAAGTGCAGCATAAAAGAATCCCTGAAATACAGTCAAAGAATATTCTTGACTTAATTCACATGGATCTTATGGGGCCAATGCAAGTAGAAAGTATTGCAAGAAAGAGATATGTGTTTGTTCTTGTTGATGACTATTCAAGATATACATGGCTGAGATTTCTTCGAGAAAAATCAGAAACGGTGGAAAGCTTTCGAATCTGGGCTTTGCAACTTATGAACGAAAGAAGAACCAACATTAAAAAGGTTAGAAGTGATCATGGTGGTGAATTTCAGAATGAAGCAATGGTGAAGTTTTGTGGCAATCAAGGGATAAATCATCAATTCTCTGCACCAAGGACACCACAACAAAATGGCGTAGTTGAAAGGAAGAATAGGACTCTTCAGGAAATGGCTCGTGCAATGCTTCATGGGACCAATGTTCCTACTCGTTTCTGGGCAGAAGCTATCAACACGACTTGCTATATTATCAACAGAGTCTATGTAACGAAAGACACAAACAAGACTCCATATGAGTTATGGAAAGGCAAAACTCCTACCGTGAGCTATTTTCGAATTTTTGGGTGTTTGTGTTATATCCTAAATGACAAAGACCAACTTGGAAAGTTTGATTCTAAAAGCGATGAAGGGATCTTTCTTGGATATTCAGGAAACAGTACAGCATACAGGGTTTATAACAAAAGAACACAGATGATTATTGAGTCTGTCAATGTGGTATTTGATGAACGTGTCTCTGCTGAGATATATCATAAGAAGGATGATGAAGAAAAAGAACCGGCTGTTTCACAAAAAGAAGGAGAAGAGGCGATCTCATATCAGGACAAGAAAGAAGAAGATTTTATGCCTCAAAAGGAAGTTCAGGTTCACAGAAATCATTCTCCAGATGATATTATTGGTAATATGAATGACAGAGTCACAAGAGGGGTTCAGATAAACTTCAGAGAGATGGTTCATTTTGCATGCTTTGTGTCTACGATTGAGCCAAAATCACATAAGGAAGCTTTAATCGATGATTTCTGGATCTTAGCCATGGAAGAGGAACTGGAGCAATTTGTAAGAAACAGAGTCTGGGAGTTAGTTCCAAGACCATCAGATACTAATGTGGTTGGAACCAAATGGATTTTTAAAAACAAGATTGATGAAGATGGAGTGGTTGTAAGAAACAAGGCACGTCTTGTTGCTCAGGGTTATTCACAGGAAGAAGGTATCGACTTTGACGAAACTTTTGCACCTGTAGCGCGTCTTGAATCTATTAGGTTTTTGCTGGGGATGGCCTGCAAGTTAGGTTTCAAGCTATAGCAAATGGATGTTAAAAGTGCCTTTCTGAATGGAATTCTACAAGAAGAAGTATATGTAGAACAGCCTAAGGGGTTTGAAGATACCGATCATCCCGAGTTTGTTTACAAACTGCACAAGGCACTTTATGGTTTAAAACAAGCACCAATGGCATGGTACGAACGTCTTACAGGATTTCTTATGGAAAATGGGTTCGCAAGAGGAAGTGTAGACAAGACCCTGTTCATTCTTGATCATGAAGAAAATATTATGCTTGTTCAAATTTATGTAGATGACATAATTTTTGGCAGCACGTCTCAGAAGCTTGTGGATAACTTTGTCAAAAACATGACAAGTGAGTTTGAGATGAGTCTGGTTGGAGAGTTGAAGTATTTTCTGGGATTACAGATTCAGCAGACAGAAGAAGGAATTTTCGTGTCACAAAGTAATTATGCCAGGAATTTGGTGAAGAAATTTGGTTTGGAATCAGGAAAGGCGGCAAGAACACCAATGAGCACAACGACCAAGTTATCTAAAGATTCTGATGGTCAAGACATAGATGAAAAACTCTACAGAGGAATGATTGGAAGTTTGCTCTATCTCACAGCAAGTAGGCCTGATTTATGTCTGAGTGTGGGTTTGTGTGCACGATATCAAGCCAAACCTAAGTTATCTCATCTTCATGCTGTTAAGAGGATTATCAAGTATGTCAAAGGAACTATAAATTTTGGCTTGTTCTATTCTCGAGAAACGAACTGCAATCTTGCAGGCTTTTGTGATGCAGACTGGGCAGGGTGTATGGATGATCGAAAAAGCACTAGTGGAGGCTGTTTCTTTTTGGGAAACAATCTAGTTTCATGGCATAGCAGAAAACAGAATTGTGTTTCTCTATCTACAGCAGAAGCAGAATATATAGCTATGGGAAGTTGCTGTACTCAGTTATTGTGGATGAGACAAATGCTTGAAGATTATAGTTTAAATTCAGGACCATTGTTGGTAAGATGTGACAATAAAAGTGCTATAGATATCTCAAAAAATCCTGTTCAGCATTCTAGGACCAAACACATTGATATACGACATCACTTCATTAGAGAGTTGGTCGAGAACAAAGAGGTTGAGATTGAGCATGTGGGAACTGATGATCAGTTGGCTGATTTGTTTACGAAGCCTTTGGATTTCAACAGATTTGTTAATCTTCGACAAGCCATTGGAGTTTCAGAAGTTTGAATTCTCAGTGTTTTAAAAAAAAAATTGCTAACATCGAACCCATCTCGGGGTTGTTTCAAGGTTATTTGAAGAGGAAAAGACCAGTTAAGTTGTGTGTTTCATTTGAGAATCAATAAACACAAAATGGTGTTAACTATTCTAAATGGCAGATTTCTAATCTGTGCAATTCGCTAGTCCTATATGGGTTCTTCGACATTGTTGCTTCATAAAATTCTACAGAAGAAGAAGGGATGAATACTTACTGGAAATCAAATTGATGGGGACAAGCTATGCATGTTGAAAGAGAGCCCGTTGGCGACTCATATTCATTCCTTGGAACTGGATCTTCGCCTCAATCCAAGCATCTAGAAGAGAATCTTGATTAATTAAACTCCACCCTCAGAGAAGTCTTTCCCTGCGCAATCTTAAATCCAAGAAAATTCACTTGAGAAGAAGACCAAAACCGGAGATTATGTAGATATTGGAGATTCCGATGACATTACGATTACGTTTGTCTTGCTTTTCACTCCGTCTCACCTTTCTGAAGAGAAGACTAAAGGTTAGAAATTATGAGTGAGGAAGCGGTGCTAAAGGTCTATGAGCTGGCATTAGATGAGGTGGCACTATTTTTTTTGTCTCGAACTGAAGGTCAAACTTTTTCTTTGACTCCGAGATTAATTACAAAACTAGGCAAACTGGACAAAGTCGTTAAAGTCGTTTGTGGATACGTTTGCTCAGTTTCCTAAGCATTAGTAGTTTTTAGCTGAGTTGTGATCTCAAGCTGGGGGAGAAGGACATGATGATCTGTGCTGGATTGAAGCTTTCTGGATTTTGTGAGCTAAACAAGAAAAGACAGAAGTAATTCAGGGGGAGTAGCATTGATTCAGGGGGATTGTTTCTATGTTTTGTGTTTCAGACACATAATAAGGTTGATCATTTGAGAGGAGCTTGAAGAATCAAACTAAGCTAAAAAGGGGGAGATTGTTGGTGTAACAATTTTAGAAGAAAGCTAAAAAGGGGGAGATTGTTGATTGTAGAAGAAAGCTCAGCAATGGAAGATTGCATTTTTCTGCATAAACCGACCTGTCAAGAAGAAAAGGAAAAGAAGATCAAAATAGAAGATGGCTGAAAACGAAAACAAGCAAGACAATAGAAAAGGAAATATCATTCTAGCAAAAAGGAAATTAGTTAGTATCATAGGTTTAGGAAACTCACGACATGTGTGAGTATAAATACATGTTGTTAGGATCTTTAGAAGTAAGGCTTTACAGATAGAGATTCATATTTTTAAAAAGAGAGAAAAATCCTTGTAAGGAATTTTGGAGAGATTAGGTTATTGAGAGAGATACTTGTAAGTTCTCTAATTCAAAAGTATCTTGTAAGAGCTTTTGATAAAATAATCTAATACGAAGCGTTTGAAGAAAAGTTCGTGTTTTGTTTTTGTTCATCAAGTGTTCTCACAATTTCAGAAGAAGCCACAAACCTTTCGGGGAGACCGAATGCCATAACAGACACATTACCGACCACTCCACATGAAGAGAAATGGTTACGCAGCAACCTACTGATAGCACCACTAGGAAGCGAATAGTCAAATCCCGTGACAAAAAACCTGATAATTTGATTGCACCAGATAATATTTAAGTATCAACATCGACAAAGAACACATGATCTTACAGATACATCAAATTACCTGTGTGTTGGTCCTGATGGACGGCGGATGGCTCTCACAGGAGAGCCCTGCTGTGATTCACCCAACGAGTAGGCATTAGTGTGGGACCTAGCGGTCACAGTCCAGCCTCCCACATAAGTTCCACTGAGTTTCAACGCCTTCTCTTCTGCACCTTCTCCCAGGATAAAGACCAAGGCATATCTGTAAAAAAGAATCTTCAGTTAACATTTCTTTAACTTGGGATAGGGAAGAAGCCACAAAACCTGTTGAGAATATCGCTTCCAACGTCTCTGGGAATATAAATATGTACGATCTCTCCGCATGAAGAGAAATGTTTTCTCAAAGCGCTTTTGACATCATCCTCAGGAAGCCAAGTGTCATATCCGTCAACGCGTATCTTAATGCTACTGCAATAATTAATTTGATAGAACAAACATGCATCATCACTAATATTCTCCACCCAAAAAATTAAAAAGAAACAATATTTTTTCTTAATTTACCGCCTCTTTCGACTTTCTGCATAATCACCGTTCAATTCCATCCCCTAAGGTACAAAACATCCAATCAGCTACTACTTCAAATATTATTCATCTTGTGACGATGAAAGGAGAATAAGAGCAACTCCATCAGATACTATCTAAGTATCTGACTATTAAATAATATTATTTCTAATATAAATTAAGTTTTGAGATTGGTGAGATACCTATGTAGATTTGTTTAGTCCATTGGTTAGATATTCACTAAGTATCTCTAATATAATTGATTTTTTTGTGTACTCATTTTTAAAAGAACTCTGATCTTTTGACAAGTATGTATCGATTCCTTGCACAAGAAAACAGAAATTCTGTGTTAAAGATTTCTTTACTTATCTTTTCAGTTTTCACAAATAGATATACGATTCTTTGCACAAGAAGACAAACAATTTGTTAATTTGTTTTTACGTATATCTCTTTTCACAAACAGAACGAAATTGATTTGATATTTGCTTGTGCAGAGATTTATATTCGTTTTACAAATGATTTGAACTTTGACTTTCCCAAATGTTAACTCTCTTCTCCATTGTCGGAAACTCTATTTTTTTCCTATATGATATTAACAAACGATAATCTTAAGATTACACCATCTCATCAATGAGCTTGTTTTTTAAAGCTTCTTCTTTTTCTGAAAGTTTTTCTGTTTTCCCAAGAAGACCTTTAAGGAGTTCCATCTTTGATAGTTTTTTTCTCCCAGCCATGTCTTTCTCCTTTAACGCCAACAATTTCTCCAGTTTTGATCGAGAATTGGCCTCTCTTTCTTCACTAGTTTTTTAGTAACAACCTTCTTACCTTTGCGCTTTGATGCTTCACACCAATAGGACGCTCCATAGCTTGCTCCTCCACATGACTTTCTGTATTAGAGCTTGAAGAATATGCACCACCTTCATCCAGTTGTGTTTTCTCTGTTTTGATCGTGGAGGAAACCGTTTGAATTTCTCGTTGAATCCTTCTAAATTTGTTCTTCCATCTCCTTGCCTCTTTTTTTTTTTTTTGATAACTCCAGCTTGTCACTGAAGGAATTTGAAGAAAAAAAAAGTGGTGAGAAAAGCAGAGAAGTGGGAGAGAAGAAAAATTCAAACCAATGAGAAGAAGACAGGTGTCGGTTCTGAAGAGTCCTAAAGAGTTCTCGTACTTCTGACACATTATCATAAAAAGGCTATTTTTCCATTTTCTTTTATTTTTTTTAAATCCCAGATACCCATCTACATACCACCAATGGTGGTGCTCTAAGAAGCTTACTTTGCCTAGGTTTTCGAGAGGCGATTACTTTGCAGATTTGGGGATTTAGGACAAAGCGGTACAAGGTGTATCTACTATATTAAAACATGAGACATTTTTGAAACTAACATTTTAATCATGTGTTATATTACAACATGTGTCATTGTGTTTCTTTGATTTTTAAAGATTTTCATTAAGGATATAATTGTCATTATTATATCATTTATAATGTACGGTTAAGATTAGAAGTTGAGATAAACGGTTTAGATTAGAAGTTGAGATAAACATTTATCATTAAAACTTTTTTTTTGTAATGATAAAATTCAGAGTACCTCTATTAAATATGTATCCAAACAATATAAAATAATGGGTCCTATTTTCCTTATTAATTAAAAACGAAAATAAAATAAAATCATACATATTAAATTATTAAATCAAATAATAAATATAAGTAAATAATATAACACATCAATTGTTTTTATAAATTACAAATAAAATAAATAAATATGTTTTTGAACATACTTCAATATTAATAAATAAAAACATACATAAATAATTCAAATATAATATTAATAAAATATAATTTATAAAATATAAAATTTTAACTTGGAAAATTAAATTCTTAAATTAGATTGATATATTTTAACTTGATAAAATGAAAATATTAAAACTAAGTCTATATATATATTATATATTCATTATATAGTGAGACAAGTTAATTTTTTAAATAATATAAATTACAGGGTTTTTATAGTTTCTATTATTAAAATATTTAAATAACAATAATATGGGTTAAGATATTTAATTGATCTTCTATGACATTAAAAATAACTAATAAATTAACGAATTAGCATATATTTTTTTATAAATGTGAAATTACATTCAAATATATATATAATGGGTCTGTCAATTTTTCAAACTATAATATTCATATATTAAAATAATTGAAACTATTTATATATAAAAATCGATGATATATTATATAATCATACTATAAATATGAAATTAATATAAATTATATATTATTATAGTCAATTCAAAATAAAATTAGCAACACTTCTCAAATTATGACTTACACAAATATATCTTTATACAAAATAGAAAATATAAAAACAAAAATGAACAATAAATATTATCCGCTCTTAGCATATATTAAAACTATATTAAATATTTACAATTCAAAAAACAATATTCGAAACGAATGTTAAAAAATAATTATATTATTTAAACTAATTATTCTCTTTTTTGTGTGTATATACTACTAATTCACTCATGAATTATTAACATATACGAGTATAACCACAACCACTTGATTTAAGTGGTAGAACCGAAATCCAACTGTAATGTTCTATTTCGGTTTGATGCGGTTTAGATCGGTCAGAGACTGAAGGATGGACCTATTTGACAATCACACAGAAAAATCCCTAAACCAATTCTTTCTCCGCCGCTTAGCCATCCACGCCGACGAGCCTCGTAACATCTCTGTCCCCCTCTCTCCTCTCTTTTCTCGTAAGATCTCTCTCTCTCTCTCTCTCTCTCTCTCTCTCTCTCTCTCTCTTTTCTCGTAAGATCTCTCTCTCTTCCCCTCTCTCTCTCTCTCTCTCTCTTGATTGAAACTTTTGAATGACCAAGAAAGTTGAGATTCGGTCACCTTGGTAATTGATAATGTTCTAATGCAATTATCTGCTCATGTGCGATTTATGTTTTTGCCTACGATGATGGCTATTGGGTCTAAGTCATGATTCTCGTTAGTGAATTGAGATTTAAGGGAATATATATAATGTGTAGGGTTTCGAAGAGGCATCATGTCGTCATCCAATGAGAGTTGTCAGAAATCAGAGTTTGAGTTTTTGGAGGAATCTGGAGAGAAGATGAGCAAGAAAGCGGCGAAGAAGAAAGCCGCTAAACTGGAAAAGCTGCTCCGCAAACAGGAACGAGAAGAAGCCGTCGCCCGTGAGACGAAGCCATCATCTTCCCTTTCTCCTCTGGAGGAGGACGAATCGTTTTCCAGGAACTACGGTGACGTGACTCCTAGCGAGTTGCAAGTTGTTGGAAGGTGGAGAGAGGCTGTCGAGGGAAAAAAGCGCACCGATGTTTGCAACTTGGTGGAAGAGATGGTTGGTTCAGAGGTTCTAGTCAGAGCTCGAGTGCACACGAATCGCACTGCTAAACCACTGTTTGTGATCTTGAGGCAAAGTGGATTCACGGTCCAATGCGTGGCTATAGAATCAGAGGAGAAGAGAGTTGGTGCAAACATGATTAAATATGTCACGCAGCTGAGTCGTGAATCCGTTGTTGAGGTTATCGGTGTGGTCTCTCCCCCTAAGAAGCCTCTCACAGGAACCACGCAGAAGGTTCTTCTCCTCGCAACCCACTATTGATTTAGTTTCGACTTCATTCAAAGACATTAGCTCAGTGTGTGGATGCATATTGTTTGCAGGTTGAAATTCATATCACAAAAATCTACTGCCTCAGCAGATCCTCGCCGCATCTACCATTTGTTGTGGAGGATGCTGCCCGAAGTGAAGCAGATATTGAAAATTCTCTAAAGGTAGAATAATGTTTTCTAAGATTTTTGCAACTGCTAATGTCTCTGTAGCTCTTTATAAGAGCTGCTGTTTCCATGATTGTTGCAGACTAGCAAACCAGCTGCTCGTGTCCTTCAGGACACACGTTTGAATAATAGGGTTCTTGACATCAGAACACCTGCTAATCAAGCCATCTTCCGTATCCAGTGCCAAGTCCAAATTGTAAGTCCTTCTTAGAGGTATTTGATATGCAACATATATGGAGGTTTATAGTTAGTGTCTGCATCAACACTAGGATAGGATTTGTCTTTATACACGTGTTGTCAGAACTGTCCTAATAGTAATTAAGTCTGAAACAATTGTGTAGGCGTTCAGAGAATTCTTACTATCCAAGGGGTTTCTTGAAATCCACACACCGAAATTAATGGCTGGTAGTAGTGAAGGAGGCTCTGCTGTATTTAGGCTGGACTACAAAGGGCAGCCTGCTTGTTTGGCTCAGTCTCCTCAGCTTCATAAGCAGATGGCAATATGTGGTGACTTGCGACGCGTTTTTGAGGTTGGTCCTGTTTTCAGAGCAGAAGACTCCTTCACTCATAGACACCTGTGTGAATTCATTGGTCTTGATGTGGAGATGGAGATTGAAATGCACTATTCTGAGGTAATGATTGTTCAGTGTTAAAGAATAATATTTCATCTCCCACTAGTGCTGATATTTCTTGTCTGTGCAGATAATGGATCTTGTGGGCGAGTTGTTTCCGTTCATATTCACAAAACTAGAAGAAAGGTGCCCAAAAGAACTCGAATCTATCAGAAAGCAATACCCATTTCAATCTTTGAAGGTATCTTTTGGATTCTGAGTTTCTTTTGTATTACTATCTTTTCTTGGGATACTGATGATTGGCACTAAACTTGCAGTTTCTCCCGGAAACATTGAGGCTAACCTTTGCAGAAGGGATTCAAATGCTTAATGTATGACTGGCTTTTCTTTTTTATTGCACTCTGACTTGATGAATGGACTTATCAATAATAATTGGTCATCTTGATGGCAGGAAGCTGGTGAGGAGGTTGATCCTCTTGGTGATCTAAATACAGAATCTGAGAGAAAACTTGGCCAGCTCGTTCGGGAAAAGTACAAGACGGACTTCTATATGCTGCATCGCTATCCTTCGGCAGTTAGGCCATTCTACACGATGCCCTGTGCAGACGATTCCGACTACAGCAACTCATTCGATGTCTTCATCAGAGGTACTTCGTTTTTTCGGTTTGTCACAACCAAAAATGTTACTAGACGATTTATACTAAATTTGAGGTTTCTGTCATAGGTGAGGAGATTATATCAGGAGCTCAGCGTGTGCATATCCCAGAAATCTTGGAGAAACGCGCGAAGGACTATGGCATTGATGTCAAGACAATATCCACATACATCGATTCATTCAGGTAAAACCACAAACTTAAACTGATCCAGTTTGGTTCCTACCAGGATGCTGCAAGCAATTAATATAATGTTTACAGGTACGGAGCACCTCCTCACGGTGGATTCGGAGTGGGGCTAGAGCGTGTGGTAATGCTCTACTGTGCCCTCAATAACATCCGCAAAACATCGCTCTTCCCTCGGGACTCTCAGAGGCTCGCTCCCTGATATCTTTCCTACTCAAAGCTAAAGTTCTTTAGTAGTCTTTGCCTCATGATTTCCTTTTGTGGGAGTGAATCTTGCCTTTCTCCCAATACTTTTGTTGAAAATTAATTTGACCATAACAAATTGAACAAGGAAAGTTGTCTTGAAACAATTTTCAAGGTTACAATAGAAGTTCTCACAAGAAGTATAATATACTATTTGGACAAACCATAAACACGTAGGCTTCATTAGATTTTTGTTCATACATGGGCTTAGATATAAGGATGGTCTACTAATAAAAAGGACTACTTATATTACTTGCTTAAATCTTAACACACAGACTTCATTAAACTTGTGCTGCAGACATGGACTTAAGTGATGTATTATCTAATATGAGATGAAAACTTTCCAGATTTTCTCCATCGGGCTTGTTTCGAAGTGGGATTACTCTACTAATGTCCAAATGAATAATGTGTTTTTGATTGATATCATTGAGATCTGAAATTCTGCCCAAGATGACTTTAGAGAGTTTGAAACTGATTGAACCAAAACACCAAGAGAAAACATAATTTTACCGAGCTATTTTCAAGAAAAAAAGTCCTAAATCAATCTTGCCGGTTTGTCGGATAATCAGCATGACGACACCTAAAAGTCCTAGTTCCTTCACATCTAACTCGACCATCAGTCTGGTCATGGGAGGCAAGACACGACTTCCAATGGACTTAAACAAGCTCCAAGGGCTTGGTTTGACACCTTCAGCAATTTCTTGATTGATTTTAGCTTCACTTGCAGTAAAGCAGATCCCTCTCTCTTCAACTACAGAAAAGATGGTAAAACGTTAGTCCTTCTACTCTATGTTGACGACGTACTGTTGACTGGCAGTGATCAAGAACTCGTAGATACCCTGCTCAAGGCTCTCAGCAACCGGTTTGCAATGAAGGATCTCGGTGTACCAAAGTATTTCCTCGGCATTGAAATTGAATCCTCTGACAATGGCTTGTTCTTGCATCAAACAGCTTATGCCACAGATATCCTCCATCAGGCCGCAATGTCAAATTGCAATCCCATGCCAACTCCATTACCTCAGAGGATTGAAGATATCAATACTGAACCTTTCCCTGAGCCGACATACTTCCGAAGCTTGGCCGGCAAACTACAGTACCTCACAATCTCAAGGCCGGACATTCAGTATGCTGTGAACTTTGTCAACGAATGCATGCCCCAACAATATATGTCGGACTTTAGTCTTCTTAAGCGCATTCTCAAATATGTTAAAGATACTCTCAAAATGGGCCTTCACATAATCAAGTCCTCGTCTCTCTCTCGGATCAATTTCTCTGGTGACCTTCCGTACAAGGAAGGAAACCACAAATGACTCTCTCAAATCTGACATAACTCTCTCCACTTGAACTTCCAATTTTACCCTTAATGAATTGAATAAAAAAACAAATCTGAGCCATCAGATCAAATCACGATCTAACGGTCCTCATTTAAGCGTGCATCATCTCTTCCTGACCCCACACATTAAACCATCTCTCTCTCCTCCCTCTCATTTCACGTAAACGAAACTCCATTACTTTTCTCAACCACACCAAATCACACCATTAATTCATTTCTTCTTCTTTCTTCTTCCTTGTTCTTTGTTTTTTTCCTTTCTTTCTTCTCTCCCGATTCCAGATCCGCGAATTGAAGTCAGCGTTGGAGAGATAAAGGTTTGTTCTTTTTCGTTCTTCTTATGCTCTCTCTCTCTCTCTCTCTCTCTCTCTCTCTCAAACCCTCTCTCTCTTCTTCTCTTCCTCTTTTGAATTACCCACGAGTATAAATACATAGTAAAGTTGTTTTCGAAGTCTAATAGGGTGTTATAACGAGAATTTGTAGATTCTATAGGCTGAATCGTCAGATCATAATAGAGCAGAGAAGTATAACTGGTACAACTCGTTTCATTGGTCCAACTAGTATAACTAGTAGGATTAATAAACTAAGCAAAATGAGTAAGCTTTGTAGGATTAATACAATCTCGGCGTGTCTTACCAAAGCCATACAAGAAAAAGAAAAGAATAATACAAGTGACCCGTCACCTAGGGGTTGGAGAACCTCGAAGGAGGAGGAGGAAGACTCGCGTGCCATTTCAGAGTTGGTTTGGTTTGTAATCTACTTTATATTTGTGTAAGCTTTGTATGATTGAATGTTACATTAGGGATGTAAGCATGCATGTTATTTATATCAGATATGGCTAGGTACAACTAATACAACTCTATATTCCGTGTCGAATATGTCTAGTACAACTGGTATGATTGGTACAACTCTGACGTAGTACAATCGGTAAAACTGGTCGAACTAGTATAGCTGGTATTATGCGTACAAGTAGTATAACTCGTACAACACTATTGTAGTTGAACTGTAATAAATTTATGAAAATGCATTTGTAAATTCATTTATAATACAATTCTCATATTAAATAGGCCAACAAAACACTGAAAAACACATTTCCACCACTATATTAGTGATTTAAATGCAAATTTCATTTTTTGGGTTGATAAAGATGTTATCATTTCATCATCTACCTTATACTTCTAATGTTACTTTCACAATCTTAGACACAATAACATAGAATTTTACTACCAAATTATTTTTTACACATTTGATTGTATAGGAATATGTAATATGTAGTTTATATACTTAATTTCAAAAGTACAACTAAGTAAATTTCATTTACAGTATGGTACTACTAGTTACAAGTTATTATGACGAAAGTACAACTCTTTACACACAAAAAAACAAATGGTATAACTGCATCATTGGTACAACTCTTCACAAATTTTTTTCTTCACGGGATTCAATTTGTAAGCACGTTTTTCGTGAGTTTTTATAATCCTTTTGGTGCACTTTTTTAGTATTAAAATTTCATATATTAATACTAATAGTACTAAGTGTACTATTGGACGTAATAATACTAGTTGCACTAGTTTTACTAGCTATACTAGTTATACTACTGAGATAATAATTATATAAAATTATATAAAATTACATTAAGTCTGAAAATAATTAGATTAATAATTAAGTCAAAATACTTAAATTCATAACAAGTCGAAAATGCATAAAACAAAGAAAATAAGTTTTCATTTTCGAACATATGGAGACTGCAATAGATGTGAAGGATTTAACACTCTCTTAGGCCTTGGAGTTTTTGGAGTTCTTGAATCTCTCTTACACCTTTGGATCAACCTTTGGACTGATTGAAAAACCAGTCCTTCTCGTGCATCTTCAAGTGTTTTAGGACTACTTCTTTGAAATTATATTGACTGCACTTAGACGCCAATGTGCATCCCTTTTCAAACTCGGACGTATTAAAGTAATATCCGAGTGGTTGCAAAGGGTGTACATGCTCATGCTCACCCTCAAAGTCCTGAAAAAAAAAAATTCCTTAATACCAATCGTACCACAAATACCAGTTCTACCAATCATACCAGTTGTACTAATAATACCAGTGGTACTAATAATACTACTTATCCGCGAATATTACTTATCCTTTACCTGCACTGTAGGCCGTGAAGCCGCCGCTTGACACGGCGGAGCCCGTGAAGCCGTAGGTGAAGCCGCTTGCGATTGCGACGGAGATGGACTGATTCTTGCTTCTCTAACTGGAGCCACAAGGGAAAGGGGAGAGGCTGTCACCGGAGCCGGCGGAGGCGGAGACGGAGGCGGAGGCGGACGCGGAGCCCCGAAAGTTTTCTCCTTTAATTTCTTCCGAGATCTCCTCTCCTCTTCTCGCGGTGCAGCAGGTCGTTTCTTCTTGGGTTGTTACGAACTCGACGCCGGAGCCTCTGAACTCGACGCCGGAGGAGGAAGACTTGCCTTCGTCACCGTTTTGGATTTTTCTTCGCAGGTCGATTCTCTTTTTTCCCTTCTTTACGTGGTGCCATTGTAAAATCTTGGAGTTGCGTGGAGAAATCGGGACGAGATTTGTACTTCGGCGGCAGTGATTCGTCGGCGGCAGTGATTCAGAGAGTTAGGGTTTTGGAAAAGATTGATTTTGGGACCCTTGGTTTCGTGAAGAGAGAAGAAAGGAAGGAAAGAGGAAAACGATGAGTTTTGGGTTAGTAAAGTGAGGGTTAAAATCGACATTTTACGCACACTTTCATTAAAAAAAAAACAAAAAGAAATGGTAAAAAATAGGAGGTCATTTCAGAATTGGGGATGACCAATAAGGTCATGTGAGAAATTGATCCCTCTCTCTCTCTCTCTCTCTGGGTTTTGTAACAGTGAATGGGCAGGGTATAAGGACATTAGACGCTCAACATCAGGTTTTGGCTTGTTTCTTGGCTCTACCTTAATTTCGTGGTCTGCAAAAAGGCAACCCACTGTTTCACGGTCAACAACTGAAGCTAAATATCGATCTCTAGCTTCAACTGCTCAAGAAATCACATGGGTCTCGTTTATCCTTCGTGATATAGGGATACCACAAGATCATTCCACTATACTGAATTGTGACAATCTGTCTGCGGTCTATCTCTCAGCCAATCTTGCCTTGCACAGTCGCTCTAAACACTTTGACACTGACTACCACTACATCCGCGAACAAGTGGCCTTGGGTCTCATTGAAACTCGGCACATACCAGCTCAACAACAAATTGCGGATATCTTCACCAAGTCTTTAGCTCGACGACCATTCTGTGAACTCAGAGACAAACTTGGGGTTTCGAACAATCTCCTCCCAAGTTTGAGGGGGAATGTGAGTCAAATACAATTGGGCCAAGACAATCTCAAGGCCCAATCCTCTTGTCAATCTCTCCCGAGCCCAAATAAGGAAACCAACAGGAAGCTTCCCTGGTCTCAAGCAAAGACAAAACCGGCAATGGCTCCAAAGACTGTACCTGCACAAGAAAAGCAAAAGGAGAATACAGCTCACCATAATCGATTTAAGATGATGACTCAGCAATCCAGCTTGAGTAGCCCTAGTATCTAGACTCTCCTATAGTCTTGTATATAACCTCGCTTTGTCACTCTTGTAATGGTTAAGTTAACAAAATAATATCAGTCTTCTCTTAAAAGTATCTTGTTATTCACAGATTTCTCACTTTAACGGCTACTGACTGAAATGAGAGATGGAAATTTGATTCAGTGCTTTTAAATTCTAGTTGGTGCGTAAAAATTTTCTGGGCTTCTGTCTCTTTGATTGTTCAACCCAAAAGGTAGCGTACAAATTAGCATAGGTGGAGAAATAGGCTTTACCTTCTCTGAAACTCTCCTGCTCGAAGCTCATTGAGTAATTGTGAGCCAAGAAAGTTAATTATTTTGTTCGAGTCCACGTATGATCATAGGTTTCAGATTTGGGGAATAATTGATAAGACTAGACAACGCACATTTGGTCTACTTGAAGAATATCAAGCTACTTGAAGCCTGTAAGTATCCGAAATACCGATCGTAGCATATTATAACTGTTGTTGTTTGGCTAGAGGGCAGTTACTTTCTAACCCAAAATCATTAAAACTGTTATAGAAACTCTTACAAAGAAAAACCTAAACTTTACTTACAACAGACTAGAGAGCTAAAGTATAACTCAATATCTCTCGCACTTAGGCATCTCATTGTGGCATTTCTACTGTTTTTTGCTCAGAATATTGTCAGGTGGCAAAACAAAACCAATGGCTCTGGTGGCATTAGGTTGTAAAGCAGCCACGATGCCACTTCATGCCAATGCTCTTCCATTAAGTATCAACACCAAAACAAGAGTCCGCCCTGCATCCTCGTTTCTGCTATTCTCACCCGCTCCTCACAGTCCTCTCAGGTCCTTCTCCATCCAGTTCAAGTCCTGATCACCCCATGTTTCCCGGTCTCTCCCTGTGGTATCCTCCGTTCTGTCAAAGGACAGAGCTACTGGAGTTAGTGGCTCTGGGACAGATGCGTTCAAGCTGACGTACTTGGAGGTGGGGTTCCTTCGTGAGTTGTTTTTGAGGGCACTTTACAACTTGAAAATTTGTGATTCTGTTGAAGTAGTATTAAAGATCAAGTTCAAACATTGGTGGCACTGAAAACTTGGAGGGAAAGGCTCCTTTCTGTGCGTTGGCACACCACGTGACCAGACAACTGCAGGACCACATCTGATTTGTAGCCGTTTGCTTTATGCAAAAAGCATGGGAGGCTTTTGTCGTGTATCAGAGGTGGCCAACTTTGGTACGTGGACTAAACGACAGTCTTTGGGATCCGTTTGTGTGAAGACTGCAGTGGACACTAGGGTTAGCCGCATCTATAAAAGCAAGAGAGGAGGAGAGAGAGAGGTGTTGTGAAAAAGAAGACATTCATTAAGCATAAACTTGTATGAGTGTTCTTGAGAGGAAGTAGAGTAGAGTGAATACAAAGTGTAACATCATTGAGTGTCTTTGTATTTTGAAACTCTTGTAACTCAGTCCTGAATCTAGTGGATTCCGGTGACAAGTTCCGGCCAGACGTAGCGTTCCTCTTTAACGGACGTGAACTGGATAAAGTCTCGGTGTGCTCTGTTTCCTCTGTCTTTCACTTCTTTGTTATTGCTTCTGCAGTTCATTCATTCTCTTCTCGTCGTGTTGTTTTCTTTGGTTCCGTGAGTTGCAGCTAGCTTGGTTGCGTTGAGAAGGCGTTCCCTTTAGCTGCTCTGAACCTCACAGATTGGTATCAGAGACAGGTTCTCGGCTCAGTGATTCTATAAAGTCTCATCGACTTAAGAATCATGACGACGTCAAGGATAGACATTGAGAAGTTTGATGGAACACAAGACTACTCGCTTTGGAAGGACAAGATCCTTGCTCATCTTGATCTGATGGGACTGAGTAAAGTTCTGGTGGAGGAAGCGTCTCCAGGAAAGGGTAAAAGAACACCTGACTCAGATGAAGAAAGCGATAGTAAAGAAGCTAGGGAAAAGGAAGAAGCTTGGGCAGAGAAACGGAAGAAAGCAAGAGGTGCTATCATGTTAAGCGTGAAAGACAAGATCTTGCGAAAGATAAGAAGAGAGAAGACTGCTCTCGGGATGCTCAATGCTTTGGACAGTCTGTATTTAACCAAAGCTCTCCCTAACAGATTTTATCTAAAGGAGAAGCTGTATGGTTACAGGATGACAGACAGCTTGTCCGTGGAAGCAAACATGGATGAGTATCAAAGACTCATTGCAGATCTGGAGAATATCGACGTGACAGTGTCAGATGAAGATCAAGCTATCTTATTACTCAGATCACTCCCTAAACAGTTTGAGCATATGCGTGATACCTTCCTATACGGCTCGAACAGAACAACTATATCTCTTGATGAGGTTATTGCAGCTGTTCACGCCAAAGATCTGGAGTATGGTTCGAATAGCAAAGGCTCTAAAAACCAAGGAGAAGGTTTATATGTAAGGGAAAGAAGTGATTCGAAGGGTAAAGGCAAAGATAAGTCTTCAAAATCTGGTAAGAACAAGGGAAAGTCTAAATCAAAGAAAGGCTGCTGGATATGCGGAGAAGAAGGACATTGGAGAGATAACTGTCCTTCAAAGGGCAAAGCTTCTAGCAAAGGTAAAGACTCTCCTAGTTCAAGTAACAATCGTACAGAAGCTGCAATGGTGGAAGGAAAGATGATAGAAACAGCCGGTTTATATGTCTCAGAAGCTTTGCATTTGACGGGCATAAGCCTTGAAAATGAAATGATTATGGACACAGGTTGCAGTCATCATCTGTCACACAAGAAGGAATGGTTTGAGAGTCTGAAAGAAGACGTCTGCGGTTCAGTCAGAATGGGAAACAAGACCACGTCCAGAGTCATGGGAATAGGTAACATAAGAATCCGAAACCAAGATGGCTCAACGTTCTTGTTGCAGAACGTAAGGTATATACCAGACATGGATCGTAACTTAATCTCTATGGGTACACTAGAAGAAGATGGCTATAAGTTCGGTTCAGAGAATGGTATACTTTCAGTATCTCAGAGAAACCAGACGTTCCTAACAGGAAAAAGGTTTGAGACTCTGTATCTGTTGCAAGGAAAGCCGGTTGTCAGTGAATCTTTGGCAGTGGAAAAGAGATCAGATGAAACTGACCTATGGCACAGACGTCTAGGCCATATCAGCCAGAAGAATCTGGATATATTGGTTAAAGAAGGTCTGTTGGACAGTAAAAAGGTCTCAAAGTTCGAAGTATGTGAAGACTGCATTCTCGGAAAATCTAAACGAGTCAGTTTTGATGTTGCAAACCACGATACTAAAGACAAACTGGATTACGTGCACTCAGACCTCTGGGGTGCTCCATCAGTTCCAATGTCTCTTAGTAAGTGTCAGTACTTTATTTCCTTCGTTGATGATTACTCTCATAAGACTTGGGTCTATTTTCTGAGACGAAAGGACGAAGCCTTTGAGAAGTTTGTTCAATGGAGCACGATGGTTGAGAATCAGGTGGAAAGGAAAGTTAAAGTTCTGCGCACTGACAATGGTTTGGAGTTCTGTAATCAATACTTTGATAATCACTGTGCAAAGAAGGGAATCATCAGGCATCGAACCTGTGCCTACACTCCACAACAAAATGGAGTTGCAGAAAGAATGAACAGAACCATTCTAGAGAAAGTTCGAAGTATGTTGAGTGATTCTGGTCTAGGAAAGACTTTCTGGGCTGAAGCAACAAATACAGCGGTCGATCTGATAAACAAAACTCCCTCATCAGCCATCAAGTTTGAGATACCTGACAAGAGATGGTCAGAAAGGTCTCCAAGTTATAGCTATCTCAGAAGGTTTGGCAGTTTATGTTTTGTTCATTCAGATGAAGGAAAACTCTCTCCGAGAGCCAAGAAAGGAGCATTCTTGGGTTACCCTCCAGGGGTAAAAGGATATAAAGTGTGGTTAATCGAAGAAAAGAAATGTGTCATCAGTAGAAACGTTCAGTTTCAGGAGAATGTCGTATACAGAGATGTGATAAACAACGGTAAAGGCATTGTGGAACAGGACAGTCCTTCAGATTCATTGTTTGATATTGATGTGGAAGATTCAAGGGATATCAGTTCTGGTGGAGATCTCCCGGATGAGATAGTATCCCTGGGAGATCAATCTTCTGCGTCTCAGGAACAAGATCAGCAAGAACAGACAGTGAATGGGGGTTGTGACAATGAAGCTACCGAGGGTTCACCTGGCAGTTACTGGTTAGTTCGGGACAGAGAAAGAAGAGAGGTAAGAGCCCCTAGGAGATTCGATGAAGAAGGATACTACGGTGAAGACACAGATGATGAATCAGAGGATTTCACGTTTGAAGCTTTGATTACTACACTTGATGGAGAGAGACTTGAACCTGCAAGTTATGCAGAGGCAATCAGAGATAGTGATTGGCATCTATGGAAAGGGGGCATAGACGAAGAGATGAGTTCACTGGTAAAGAACTGCACTTGGACAGGAGTCGACAAGCCTGCAGGCCAGAGAATTATCGGTTGTAAGTGGATTTTCAAACTCAAGCCTGGAATTCCTGGTATAGAAGAACCTAGACACAAAGCTCGCCTAGTTGCAAAGGGTTATTCTCAGAAAGAAGGAGTTGACTACAATGAGGTCTTTGCTCCAGTTGTAAAGCATGTATCCATAAGGATTCTACTTTGCATTGTTGTCGAGGAGGATTACGAGCTAGAACAGCTCGATGTTAAGACTGCATTTCTCCATGGTGAATTAGAAGAGAAGATATACATGGAGATACCAGAAGGGTTTGAGGATCAGTACAAACCTGGACAAGTATTGCTTTTGAAGAAATCGCTATATGGCTTGAAGCAGTCTCCAAGGAACTGGAATCAAAAATTTGATAGCTTCATGACTGAAATAGGATTCGTCAAGAGCTTAAGAGATAACTGTGCCTATGTTAAAACTTTGGAAGATGGATCGAGAATCTACTTGCTCATCTATGTAGATGACATGCTTGTTGCTGCAAAGGACAAGAAAGTTATAACAAAGTTAAAGGAACAGTTGAGTCTAAAGTTTGAAATGAAAGATCTTGGACCAGCCAAGAAGATCCTTGGTATGGAGATCACTCGTGATAGATCTAAAGGAAAACTCTGGTTGTCTCAAGAAGGATATCTTCAAAAGATTCTCGAACTCTATAACATGGACCAGTCAAAGGCAGTCACAACTCCTCTAGGAGTCCATTTAGACATGCGGAAAGCCACAGAACTACAACTGCGTGAAGAGAACAAGTTTATGAAATCAGTTCCCTACTGTAACGCAGTGGGCAGTATCATGTATTCTATGATCGGTACAAGACCAGATCTCGCCTATCCAGTTGGAATAGTGAGTAGATACATGAGTGCTCCAATCAAAGAGCACTGGCTAGGTGTTAAATGGATCCTGAGATACATCAAAGGAAGTCTGAGAAAGAAGCTATGTTTCAGTAAGGGTTCAGAGTTTGTTGTGAAGGGATACTGTGATTCTGATTATGCTGCAGATCCGGATAAGAGAAGAAGCATCAGTGGTGTTGTCTTTACTCTTGGAGGAAATACTATAAGCTGGAAATCAAGATTGCAGAAAGTAGTGGCGTTATCCACCACTGAAGCCGAGTATATAGCATTAACTGAAGCTGTTAAGGAAGCTATATGGCTTAAAGGTTTGATGGAAGATTTTGGATATGTTCAGAAGCCGGTGGAGATATTCTGTGATTCGCAAAGCGCCATTTGTCTTTCTAAAAACAGTGTGTTTCACGAAAGAACTAAGCATGTCGCAGTTAAGTATCACAAGATCAGAGAAACGATTGCTAGAGGAGTCGTTGATGTTCTGAAAATATCGACGTTAAGAAATCCGGCTGACATGTTGACCAAGATCTTACCGGTGAGTAAGTTCCAATCCGCTTTGGACTTGCTCCGCGTCAAAGCTGAGTAGAAGACTCAGGAAATCCGGGAATGGAATCAGAAATCTAGATCATCTCAGTTCTCTCTCAATCTCTCAGGTACAAGTTTTGTCTCAGTCACTGGATGTTTTGTGATCTGTTAATACTAGGTGGAGTTTGTTGAAGTAGTATTAAAGATCAAGTTCAAACATTGGTGGCACTGAAAACTTGGAGGGAAAGGCTCCTTTCTGTGCGTTGGCACACCACGTGACCAGACAACTGCAGGACCACATCTGATTTGTAGCCGTTTGCTTTATGCAAAAAGCATGGGAGGCTTTTGTCGTGTATCAGAGGTGGCCAACTTTGGTACGTGGACTAAACGACAGTCTTTGGGATCCGTTTGTGTGAAGACTGCAGTGGACACTAGGGTTAGCCGCATCTATAAAAGCAAGAGAGGAGGAGAGAGAGAGGTGTTGTGAAAAAGAAGACATTCATTAAGCATAAACTTGTATGAGTGTTCTTGAGAGGAAGTAGAGTAGAGTGAATACAAAGTGTAACATCATTGAGTGTCTTTGTATTTTGAAACTCTTGTAACTCAGTCCTGAATCTAGTGGATTCCGGTGACAAGTTCCCGGCCAGACGTAGCGTTCCTCTTTAACGGACGTGAACTGGATAAAGTCTCGGTGTGCTCTGTTTCCTCTGTCTTTCACTTCTTTGTTATTGCTTCTGCAGTTCATTCATTCTCTTCTCGTCGTGTTGTTTTCTTTGGTTCCGTGAGTTGCAGCTAGCTTGGTTGCGTTGAGAAGGCGTTCCCTTTAGCTGCTCTGAACCTCACAGATTCCATAAGCAAATGTTGACCTGTCTTTGTTTTGGGAGCTAGGGAAATAGCTGGCTATGGGAAACGGGTGGATTGAAAATCTTGGTTGATCCGATTCTCGTGGGTAATTTGGATTTTGGAATCCCATGGCTCTATGATGCTGCCAAGAGATTTTTGAAGGGCTTCAAGGTAACACTGGATTTGTTTTCATATACTAATCTTTGGTGGGAAAATAATTTGTAAAGAAGCATGAGATTTGTCCCTTGGAATCTGAGTTCTCCTATTGAATGTTTTGCGTTGCAGTTTGGTCATCATCTTCTCACTCTTTGTTTTCCCTTAGGTTTCTAAGATTTTATATTCGGTGCAGCTTGATGATTTCGTTGAAGTTGATTGCCTGCTCATAACTCAAAGCCTTGATGATCATTGTCATCTAAATACCCTTAGGCCGCTTTCTGAGAAATCTCCAGACATAAAGGTTATTGCAACTCCAAATGCAAAGCCTTTGCTGGATCCTCTTTTTAGAAATGTAAGTGACTTGTTTCATTTTTCTTACGCTCATTTCTTCGTTCCTATCATAGTTTAAAATAAGAAAGATTTATTTACTATGGTTAGGTCACTTATCTACAACCTGGGGATAGCTACGAGCTAAATGCTGGAAACGGTTCTAAGATGCGAGTTAAATCCACAGCAGGATCTGTCCTCGGTCCACCATGGCAACGCCCTGAAAACGGGTAAAAAAAAGACTCTCATCAAGCTTCAAACTTCTCTATTGGTATTTTCTGCAACACCATGTCAACAGTAACCTGGTATGGTTATTCATTTATGCTTATAATTTGTTCTCAGATATCTTCTTGTATCCCCTGAAGATCAGATATCTCTCTACTATGAACCACATTGTGTATGCAACATGGAACTTCTGAAGAATTAAAGAGCCGACATCGTAATCACACCGGTCATCAAACAACTTCTCCCACGATTTACTCTGGTTTCTGGCCAAGAAGACGCTGTCCAGCTCGCGAAAATCTTAAAATCCAAGTAAATAATCATCTCTCTCTTTGGTTTTTCCATGTAACCTCAAGAAGAATTTATATGGCACTCTTGTTGTGGTTTTTCAGTCGGGTTTTTACTTGGACTGTAGGTTTGTTGTGCCGATGCAAAATGGCGACCTTGATGCAAAGGGGATTTTAGCAAGTCTTGTAAAGAAAGAAGGAACGATAGAATCATTTAAGGTGCAGCTTTCTTAACCAAGAAACAAAAGATGAAAACAAAATCAATGGTCATAACTAATGACTCAGTGTTTGGTTTGTGGATGCAGGAATTATTGTCAAGAGAGCTCCCAAAAGCTCAAGTTTTGGAGCCCATAGCAGGCGTGCCCCTAGAGATCTTGGCTCCATCTTCAGACTTTTAGAATGTAACATTACATGAACATGATGATACACACATGTAAATATCAGGCATTTGTCGTTTTATGTTTCTATAATAAAGGATGATTATTATTACATCTATATTACATGAATATGAGGATACATACACACATGCTAATTATTTATGATCTTCGTGTTGCCATTGTTTGCGAGACGATGATAAGATTGGAGTTGCGCTGACCCCTAATTTGTGTTTCGGAAATTTCATCTTGTCGGACAATATCGCACCTTAGTATTCATCTTACTATTATTATTTGCAAAGTACATTTTTAGAAATACTTAAAAAAACTCTTTTAATTACAACTTCTTTCATTGATCCCTTAGTAAAAGATGTTTGGTAATATGATTAATTTGGGGTAAAATAGGAAACCAAACTCGAGCTAAACCCATTTTCTTAACCACCCGACCCAAAGACAAAAAAAAACACACACGCGGATCCTAGACAACTTAAATCAGACCGAAATACAAACCATGTATTATCAAAGATCTACCATCTAACCGGTTTGTAAATCAAATTCTATAATTTTTGTTTCAAATCAAAAACTACCTTAACTACTACCCGTGTTTAATCAAAACCTTCCTAATCTTTTTATCGATTTATCAAATGGAAAATAAAACTAAATCAGTTATAAGCATAAAAATATTAGATTTCCTAGCTAACTAACAATTAATATTCGGATATTCTTTCAGAATATGTATTTTTTTTGGGTCAAAGTAGAGTTAACATTGATAAAAGCAGACAGAAAAATACCTTCCCCGATCACCTAAGATTGGTCCAGCACCAGATGCTCTAGACTCCCTGCCATCTTCATCAAAGCCATAGGCTATTCATCCAGTACCTGCTATTGGAATACAGCCTTAGAGCTTTCCCATGGTTCCACTAGCTAAAGCCACTATAGCATCGATATACCTTGACATGACTAGGGAACATCTCCCTGAATAAACATAATGAGAAGAAAGGATATAATTAACACATAAGCTCCTATAACCATGATTAATTATTCACACTTGAACTCGACTGTACTATAAAGATATTGAAGCCAATAAGGATAAGGACGGCAAGAAAATTTACCAGAAAGAAGAGGCCATGCTTGCTTCTAACTTGGACGGAGTAGAGAATATGACTGATTCATCTGTTGGAACCAAAAGATTTATAAAAGAAAATGATGGAGAAAGTGTTTAAGAATTTAGGAGACAAAAGAGAATTATGAAGAACATAGATTTTTATTTCTTAGAACTCACAACTTCTTAACTTGACTTGGTTACAAATGAGGAGGGGGTGGAGGTATTTATAGCCTCCACATTACAAAATATCTTACATATTTCAATCATAAATCTAGAAATTTCTAACATAATATCTTAATTTTATATCATAAATATCTAGATTTTTCTCACAAAATATCTAGACTAAGGAGGTGGAGAAAACTTCTAGAAATTGGATCACATTATTGGGTTTAACCCAATAATTAAACTTGACCCAAATTAAGTTTAACTTTCAACACCCCCTCTTAAACTTGATTTTGTCACTCCAAGCAAACTCCTCATCTTGATAAAGTCTTCGCGCTTCAGTGGCTTGGTGAAGATATCGGCTACTTGATCGTTTGTCTTCACATACTCCAATTGCACTTCCAACTTAGTAACACACTCTCTAATGTAATGATAGCGAGTGTCAATGTGCTTACTTCGATCATGGAAGACAGGATTCTTTGCCAATGCTATTGCTGACTTGTTGTCCACAAAGATTTTTGTTGGCTCTTCTTGTGGCAAACTCAACTCTTTCACCAGATTCCTTAACCAGATAGTGATGTACGAGTTTTAAACCCTATTTCCTACTGCAAGTGCACAGCAAATCAGAGTAGTACTTAGGGGTCGATCCCACGAAGACCAAGTTCACACTATGGTTTAATGAGCTAAAATCAAGAGCTAAGAGATTCAAATAAGGGTTGTATAAAATCGTGACTAGCAAGTTACTAAAGCAAATCGGTTTTAACAGTAATAAAGCAAGCGTTATGTCAAGGCAATTCGCAGGAAATTCAGAGCAAGATCAAACAACTATTCAGGTTTTTATTAAGAACAAATCTAGAACTCAAAATACAAGGATAATATTAATTCACTCTCGTGATACTAATAACTTTATCTAGCAACCTAAAAATCCTAACTCTCGTTGGCATCAGAATCGCAGATAAGCATTAATGATCAGGTTTGATTTGTTCACAACTCTCCAATACATCTACTCTCGCAGGTAATGAATGAATCGCTCATCTAGATCTCTTCTAGCAACCTAGCAACTCTCGCTTTCTAGATAAACCTAAGATCATAAATAGATTGGCCAAATCGATTTAAGCAATAAGAACAACCTAGATGAAGACTACCGATTTTGATTCCTATTTGTGTTCAACCCTAGCTCATGAATTCCTTTGAAAACCTTAACCTATCTAATGGATCTACTCAGACATAATCAAAGATAAAAGAAATAAAACAGAAGAATTAAAAGAAAGCATCAAATCGATATTTAAAATAAGAAGTACTAGGGTTCAGAAATCTTCTCCAAATTGTAGCTTGAGATCTTCTCCCTTACAAAATAATTCCAAAAGCTAAAGGTAGATAAAAGATAAGATTAAAGATATCTAAAAACTAAAACTAGGGAGAGTATTTATATTAGGTGTCATAGGCGGCTGGAAGGAGGCTGGGCTTCTTAAAGTCGGCGGCAATCATTAGGGTAAAACCCTTCTCTTTGTTTACTTCCGCGGCGAGCAGGTGCTCACTTGGTGGCCGAAATCCGCGAGCATGTGCTCATCGATTGGAGTTAGTGATTCTTCATAAGATTTTCCTTCTTTTCTTCAAATTTGATTCTTTTCTGTTCCAAAGGTTCCAAATGCTCCAAACTCCAATTTCAGCTCCAAAGCTACCTAAAACTCCTAATACACACTCAAAAACTCTAGAAAACAATTAGATAAAAGGGGTTATAAAGGGTAAAAATCCCAACATATCAATTCCCCCAGACTTAGATCTTTGTTTGTCCTCATACAAAACTAAAATCAAGACTTAGAGAAAACGGTGGAGACTCACAAAATCTCAGAAACCATGAGTAAACCAATTTCATCAGACCACATACCTTAGAACAAGAGATACATTGCCTTACCGAAAACCTCAACAACAAAGTTCACCAACCTCAAACCATATGGCTTACAATCCCAGAAAAATCTAAGTTCAAGACAATAGACTATCTACATTCAATTAGAGGTGGCGTGAGCTTCTTGCTAAAGACACTAGCTAAGTAAAACGAGGCACGGTAAAAATCAGGCTTATAATTGGTGGTGGAGCTTAAGCGTGTTTAGGGTTACCTTGTTTCAAGAGAGTGCAAGATATCGCACAAAATGGCAAGGGAGAATGGACTCATTGATGTCCACAACCTCTAATTCACTCTCCTCCTTAAATCGATTTTATCTTCATTCCTCTTTTCCTTTCCTTGCTTTCTTGCGATTTACTCATGCTTCGGGACACATATTTTGAGTTACTAACTCGCCACCCCATATCCTTGAGCTACTAGCTCGGTTTTTCTCTTTTTTTTTTTTTTTTTTTTTTTTGAAAGAGTTACCTTATGGATAGGGGGGCTTTACTTGTGCATGTGTCCTTTGGCTAAAATGATAATTTTTCGTCTCCATACCCCAGCAGGTCGTTTAGACTTGTTTCTTTCCTGGACATCGCTGAGCAGGTGCTCTAAATCAGCGAGTATAGCGAGCATGTGCTCGTGAACTTTTCTAGCTTTCTCCTGACATCTTCTTCAGCGAGAGTGAATCAGAAGCTGCGTCAGTCCTTTTCTCCCCGACCTTTTTGCACATATCTGCATAGATGTGAAATAAAAATACAAGTGCATGTGGTATAGAAAGATGGTTAGGGTGAGGGTGAGGTACTAACTAAAAGCTAGCTATTCAGGATCAGCAAGAGTGGCAAAAGGGATAAGAAGTCCTGAATAAATTATGTAACACGTTTTCTAATCCTAGTGCCAATAACAAGAAGAATTAAAGTCCAGATTATGTCCATATAAAATAGAGTCTAAAGCCTATCCGATAAACCTTAAAGGGATTGAAGTTTTCTGGCCTGAGGGGGGATCCGAATGTGAGAAGGCGTCGGCTCGTCTCTGTACTCTAAATTCTGCAGCAATGTTCACTAGAAAAAAAAAGTCATACTCACAAATGGTTAGAACTCATCATAGATTTTGGTCATAATCTCCAGAAGTTGTGATTTGACCCTTATAACAGACTGACTCAAAATAAAGAAAATAACAAGAAACAAAGTGCAGACTCGATAGTATCCTCCCCCAGACTTACTTCACACCGTCCCGGTGTGAAAATAAGCTAGAGGAGCAAGCGAAAGAAAACAAGGAAAACAAAGAAAGCACAGAGGAAAACGGAAATGATAAAGAGAGAGATGGGTACGGGTCGTCAATCGACAGGTGGGTCCTCTGGGCTCTCGCTCCTAGCTCTGCCAGTGCGTCTACGGCGCCTTGGGTGTCGCTCGGAAGGGCTTGTCGCAGCAGCTGCAGAATGGTGGCAACAGCCACTGGAAAGGCGTTCTAGGATCCGCTGCATGAGGCTGTTGTTCGTCCACTGCGAGGCAACCATCCAACGCCAGTACTCGGCGGTATCTGCCTCGTCGGAGATGGGAGGAAGATCGTACTCGCCGGTGGCAGCTGATGTAGAGGGGCGACGAGACTGCGGGGTGCTGTGGATGAAATCGTCCTCCAGGTGAGGCAGAGGGCCGTGAGAAGAGCTGGCAAAGTCCTGGTCTGAGAGGGAGCGTCGCGTGAAGTCGTCCAAGAGAAGGACTTTGTGTATGAAGCGTAAATCCTCGATGGAGCAAAGCTGTGTCTTTGCTGGGTCCGGGAGGTAGATGTGCTGCGGTAGCCCGTTGATACCTGTGTACTGATAGAGATGCTGATCTGATCTGGAGGGAGAGAGAATGCGAGAGTGGATCAGATGCCTAATGTCCATACGCTCGCCCTGCTCCACGTAACTGAAGTAGCAGAGCTGGACGTGAGCGATCTCGAAGAGTCCGGTCAGAAGGCTGCCAATCCGCTCTGTTTGCTTCGTCTTGCGGTCCTTGATGCTGCATATCAGCTCGGCGAAATGCATGCCGAGGTTAGAGCGATAAAACTCCGGTGGTGGTGCGCCGAGCAGAAGGGAGTTGACTCCATGAGGGCCAACAATAACGTCACTGCAACCAAGATACAGCAGGATCATCTCTTCCGTGTGTACCTTGTTTCCGGATGGGCGGTTGAGCACCATGTTGCTGAAGATCCGGGCGCAGATGCGGAGAGCCGGATGTCGGATGCTGGACTGAGCGGCGGAGTTGGAGCAGTATGTGCCACGACCGATTGTCTCCCAGAAAGTCTTTACTTCCTTGAACCGCGTGGGGAAGTCGAGGCGCTCCACTTCGTGCTTGAACCCGTACATAGTGGTGAAGTTCACCATGGGGATGTCGAATCTTCGTCCGCCGGCTTTAAACATGAATGTGGCGCCAACTAGAGTCCGGTTCTCGGGATCTTGGTGAATTATCCGCGCGGAAGCGAGACACTGACGGACTAGCTCCGGATAAAGGATCCACTCTTCAAAAGAGAAAGCAAGGCAGTGGGCATTGGAGAGTATTCTGCTCACGGTGTCGTGCAGTCCAAGCATCTCCAATGTCTCGCGGCAGACGAAATGCGTCGGTGCAATAGTGAGCTTCAGCATCTGATTGTTGTATGATGCATCCCGTTGATCCCACACTTCGTCGGATTGAATAGGCAAATTGTCGTCTGGCAGGGCAAACGGCGTGTTTTCCGGACGAGGCCACGGGTACAGCCACGGTGAGGGGACTAATTCCTTGCCTTTGCGATTTTGTTTCAGAGCCATTGGTGCATGCGCAAAGCAAAACGAACGAGTATGAACCCATGGTAGATAAATCGCAAATCGCCGAAATAGAACCCATCAACCAAGCAATCCACATTAAACAAATTCCATTCAAGATTTAACCATGGAGGAACATACCGAGAAGGCTAGTATAAATCCCTAAATCGACATCAGTTTCCAAACCGCCATTAATGGCTCATCAAAGGTTTTTGAGGTTTTGCATGGGAAGTCTAAAGTGCGAAATCGTGGCCAATCATGCTAAATCATTGTAAGGAGACAGAGATAGTATCCAATCTAAGCCAGATTACACAAGAGAGAGAGAGATTTCAAGACTTCCCTTAACCATGGCGGACTGAAAAGTTGAGTTTTGAAGACGTACGTTGCTCGGTTATGGAAAGCGATGGAAGATTCGAAAAGAGGGCGAGAAGGCGTATGAAATCAACCCAAAAAACGTTTAAATCCGTGAAGAATTGAAAAATCTGGGTTTGGGTGGTTGTTGAAATTGGCGAGAGAGAAGAAGAAAGAATCGGGGGAGAAGAAGAAAAGGAAAAGAAGAGAAAAAGGAAAAATATAGGAAAAAGGAAAAAAAAAAATTTTTTCTTTTTTTTTTTTTTGTTTTGGAAAAACGCGGGATTAAAATCCGTTTTGAAATTGCGGAGGACTTACCTGGAACGAGCAGGTGCTCGGAAGTCTCCTCGGATCGAGCAGGTGCTCGTATCGAATCGCCGATCTTTCCCAAATTTTTTTTTTTTTTTATCTGAAACAAAGAAAAACAAAACCAAAAATTAATAGCAAAAGGAAAAAGAAAAAAAAGAATAATTACACTTACTAGTGGGTTGCCTCCCACTCAGCGCTTGGTTTAAGTCGTTAGCTTGACTTGGTGAACTGATCAGGCTTGTGGAGGTTCGGTCAGGGGAAAGTCTTCCCCTTCCTCGAGTTGTGTGTCGGCCAGGTAGGGCTTCAATCGCTGCCCATTAACCGCGAACTCTTCCCCTTTGTTGTTTATCAGAACAACTGCTCCATACGGCCGGACTTCCTTAATGGTGAACGGTCCAGACCACCTTGAGCGCAGCTTCCCAGGAAGTAACTTCAACCGAGAATTGAAGAGCAGGACTTGGTCAGCTGGGGCGAAGTTGCGAGCCAGGATACGCTTATCGTGATATGCCTTAGTCCGCTCCTTGTATATTTTAGAGTTCTCGTAGGCGAGGTGCCTAATTTCCTGAAGTTCATGCAGCTGCATCATCCGTCTCTCTGAAGCTGGCTTAATGTCATAGTTAAGGAACTTGACTGCCCAGGCGGCTTTGAACTCCAATTCAACGGGAAGATGGCAAGCTTTTCCATAGACAAGGTTGAAGGGCGTGGTTCCTAATGGCGTTTTGTAAGCTGTCCGGTATGCTCATAAAGCATCGTCCAACTTAGAAGCCCAATCCTTACGAGTAGTACTCACGGTTTTCTGCAGGATACTCTTGATCTCGCGGTTGGAAACCTCGACCTGCCCACTCATTTGCGGATGATAGGGAGTGGCGACTTTGTGCTTAACACCATTCTTGCGCAGAAGTGACTCGAAGATCTTGTTGATGAAGTGAGAGCCTCCATCGCTGATGACCACTCGCGGAACTCCAAACCTGGGGAAAATGATAGATTTGAACATTTTCGTCACGACCCGTGCGTCGTTAGTAGGGCTTGCAATAGCCTCAACCCATTTGGACACATAGTCCACTGCGACAAGTATGTACTCGTTCCCAAAAGAGGAAGGAAACGGGCCCATGAAGTCGATTCCCCAGACATCAAATACCTCAACTTCGAGAATGAAGTTCTGTGGCATCTCGTTGCGCCTACTAATGTTCCCCTGTCGCTGGCATGAATCGCACCGTGAGACAAACCACTGCGCATCCCTGAACATCGTCGGCCACCAGTATCCTGCTTGCAGTGCCTTGGAAACCGTTTTGAAAGTGGCGAAGTGACCTGCGTATGAAGAACCATGACAGTGAAACAATATATCCGGAATCTCTGCTTCAGTTACGCATCTTCGGAAAACTCCATCTAGACAGTGCTTGTACAGGTAAGGCTCATCCCAGAAGTAGTGGCGGATGTCCTTGAGAAATTTCTTTTTCCTGTACCCTGCGAAGTTCCGCGGTTCCTGATCAGCAGCCAGGTAGTTGGCTATCTCTGCAAACCAAGGCGTAGAAGAGCGCTCGGTGTGTGTAGCCTGTGCGCAGGTGCTCGCTGGGTGGGAGCATGTGCTTCCTCGATATGGAAAACGCCGATGGAATAAATCTGTTCCTCCGGGAGACTGTCATCAAGAGGCATTTCTACATCAATCCTCATCCTAGACAAATGGTCGGCAGCTCCGTTGTCTATCCCCTTCTTGTCCTTGATTTCGAGATCGAATTCCTGCAAGAGAAGAATCCATCTGAGCAGGCGCGGCTTGGCATCCTTCTTTGTCAGCAAATACTTGAGAGCCGCGTGGTCAGTGTGCACGATGACTTTAGACCCAACGAGATAGGAGCGGAACTTCTCAAAAGCAAAGACAACCGCTAGAAGCTCCTTCTCGGTTGTGGCATACTTGCACTGTGCATCGTCTAGAGTACGGCTGGCATAGTAAATAACATGAAGCTTCTTGTCCTTTCTCTGTCCGAGAACTGCTCTAACGGCGTAATCACTAGCGTCAGTCATCACCTCAAAAGGAAGGCTCCAGTCTGGTGGCTGCACAATGGGTGCGCTGATGAGTGCTCCTTTGATCGTATGGAAAGCTTCGAGGCACGCATCATCGAACTCAAACTTCACTTCCTTGCAGAGTAGGCGTGTAAGAGGCCTAGCGATTTTTGAAAAATCTTTGATGAAGCGTCTGTAGAAGCCGGCATGACCCAGGAAACTGCGGATCCCTTTAACTGATGTTGGCGGTTGCAAGTTCATCATGACTTCGATCTTGGCTTTGTCAACTTCCATTCCATCTTCTGAAATTCGATGCCCGAGTACAATCCCATTCCTGACCATAAAATGGCACTTCTCCCAATTAAGAACCAGATGTTTCTCCTCGCATCGTTTGAGTACCCTGCACAGATTGGACAAACAATCAGAGAAAGAGTTCCCGTACACCGAGAAATCGTCCATGAACACCTCCATAATGTCTTCAATCAGGTCCGTGAAGATGGACATCATGCATCGTTGGAAGGTAGCTGGGGCGTTACATAATCCAAACGGCATGCGCCGGTAAGCGAACGTGCCGTAGGGACATGTAAACGTTGTCTTCTCCTGATCGTCTGGGTGAATGGGTATCTGAAAGAAACCTGAGTAACCATCTAAAAAACAGTAGTATGGATGGTTAGCAAGTCTCTCAAGCATCTGATCAATAAAAGGGAGAGGAAAGTGGTCTTTGCGAGTTGCAGCATTCAGCTTACGGTAGTCTATGCACATCCTATGTCCGGTTACAGTCCTAGTTGGTATCAGCTCATCTCTATCGTTTTTAATGACAGTGATTCCCCCCTTTTTAGGGACTACATGAACAAGACTAACCCAAGTACTATCAGATATTGCATAAATTACCCCTGCTTCTAGAAGTTTCATTATCTCCTTCTTAACAACATCTTTTAGATTCGGGTTTAACCTCCTCTGATGTTCTATAGAACTCATCGATTCATCTTCTAGATGTATCCTCTGCATGCAAAGATCAGGTGAGATACCAGGAATGTCAGCAAGCGAGTAGCCTATAGCCTTTCTATACTTCCTGAGTTCACATAATAGTAAGGCTACTTCTACATTGTTTAGGTCGGCATTTATAATCACAGGATAGGTAGAGTTTGTTCCCAGAAATGCGTACATGAGCCCAGCTGGAAGGGTTTTAAGTTCCAGTTTAGGAGCTTTCAACTCGCTCCAGGGGCTGTCAATCGGATCGAGAGGTGGAGCAGGTGCTCGCGGAATCTGCACAGGTGCTCTAGCGGTTGCTAACGGTTTCTCTTCATCGTCAAGACTCATGTAGGCCACCATCTGTTCCATTCTGCAGCTCGAATCTAGCATCTTGGCATGGCTGTCAGCTTCTTCATTCATGAAACCGTGTTCCCTTTCAGCAAAGGTGAGGGCGGTTTCGAGAGGATCCGGGCAGAGAATCTCTTCAGCTGCCTCCTCGTAGACGTCGTCTACTCCTTCAACAACAAAAGTCTGTCCGTCCAACATGGGCTTCTTCAGCAGCTTATCCATCTCAAACGTCATAACCATGTCTCCCAGCTGGAGATCGATAACTCCATTCTGGACGTCTATAATCGCACCAGCTGTGCATAGGAAAGGACGACCTAAAATCAGAGGATCCTTCGGCTCCTCGTCGAGTTCCAGAACTACAAAATCGGCCGGAATCAGTGTGTCTCCTATCCGTACGTATATATCCTCCAGAACTACTTTAGGAAGCTTGGTTGATCTATCAGCAAAAACCAAGGAAATGCGCGTGGGTTTGAACTTGGTGAATCCCAAATGCTTGGCAACCGAGTAAGGCATGAGATTCACGCTGGAACCAAGATCGCATAGAGAGCATGAGAAAGTCATTGGGCCGATCGTGACTGATAAGACAAATCGCCCAGGATCGCCTCTCTTCTTTACGACCTTGTTCTGAAGAACGGCGCTGCACTCCTTTGAAACCGTCATCACCTTCTCTTCCTCCACGATTTTTCCAGAGACAAGAGTCTTCATGTACCGTTTGAGAGCCAGTATCATCTGAACTGCATCAGCGAGAGGTAGCTTGACAGTGAGATCCTTAAGCATCTCTCTACACTTAGCATCTTCCAAGTCCTTGCGAGACTTCTTGGGTGGCACAGGGTAAGGAACCTTAGGCTTGTACACCCTTTCTGGAATCGCCGCGGTTTTAGAGGTAAGTGGTGTGGTCTGACCGAGCACGTGCTCGGTTGAGCCGCCAGGGTGCTCAGTTGAATCATCCTCTAAAATGTCGAATGGTGAAGGTGTTGATTCAGCTTGCGTTGAGTGGTTACTTGTTTCACCGATTTCGTATGTACCTTGACTTGATCCGAGTAGGTGCTCGTAGTTGGTTTCTCCTGCTTTGCCTTTGTCTGATTGCGAGGTTGATCTATCCTGGAGTGTCTTCCCACTTCTCAGCTCAATGGCGTTGACAAACTCCTTCCTAGGCGCCTCAACTTTTCCAGGCAGAGTTCCTGGTGCCCTTTTTATGGATTCGGCAGTCTGAGCAATCTGAACATCCAGTTGCTTCATATGCGTCCACACAGCTTCGTACTTCCCATTGAGATCCACGTACATGGTGTCAACCTTAGCATTAATCTCAGCTGCGGCTTTCTGTTGTCCGGCTAGGAGTTGTTGCATCATGTTTTTCAGCTCGTCTTGAGATCCGGATGCTGGAGAAGGAAGCCGCGGATTCTGAAATTGCTGAGGCTGTGGGTTCTGAAACTGGGGTTGCGGATTGTTGTATGGCTGCCTAGGTTGATTTCCTCCTTGAAATCGGTTCTGGTTATGGATGAATGGCCGGTTCTGGCTTTGGTAGTTGCTGGAGTAGCCTCTCTGAAAACCTGTCTGAGGCTGAGTTCCTTGCTTAGGGTATACTTGATCCTGAGGATTTTCCACGTTGTTGCTCCTGTAAGATAAGTTCGGGTGAGTGTTGAAACCCTGGTTGTTGAAGCCACGGTTTTGCCCAAAACTTTGTCCACTCACGTAATTGACTTCCAACTGATCATCACTTGTTTCCTCTCCAAAAACCTGGGCGATAGGCTCTTCTCCATGCTCATCCACGAAGTGGACCGACTTTTGGTTTCCCTTAAGCAGTAGGTTAACCTTGGCTGTGAGCTCATCTATCTTCTTTGACTCCACGCTATTGACCTTTTTCCTGTCATACTCCGGAGACTTGTTGCTGGAGCTTGCGGCGAGATTCTCGATCAGTTCCAGAGCTCCTTCCTTTGATTTGGTGTAGAAATCTCCATTGCTGGCGGCATTGAGGGCGTTTCTGTAGTCCCATTCTACTCCATCATAGAAAGTACTGAGCAGCTGCTCATCGCTGAAACCATGGTGAGGGCACTCACGGTTGTACTCCTTAAAGCGTTCCCACGCTTCATTAAAGGTCTCTCCGGGAAGCTGCTCAAACGTGGATATCTTGCTTCTTAAGGCCGCGGTCTTTGACTTCGTATAGAATTTGTCCAAGAAGGCCGATCTTGCATCAGCCCATGTCGCTAGAGAGCCTGGTGGTAGAGACTTTAACCACCTTGAAGCTTTTCCCGCAAGAGAGCCTGGTGGTGAGTGTTGAAACCCTGGTTGTTGAAGCCACGGTTTTGCCCAAAACTTTGTCCACTCACGTAATTGACTTCCAACTGATCATCACTTGTTTCCTCTCCAAAAACCTGGGCGATGGGCTCTTCTCCATGCTCATCCACGAAGTGGACCGACTTTTGGTTCCCTTAAGCAGTAGGTTAACCTTGGCTGTGAGCTCATCTATCTTCTTTGACTCCACGCTATTGACCTTTTTCCTGTCATACTCCGGAGACTTGTTGCTGGAGCTTGCGGCGAGATTCTCGATCAGTTCCAGAGCTCCTTCCTTTGATTGGTGTAGAAATCTCCATTGCTGGCGGCATTGAGGGCGTTTCTGTAGTCCCATTCTACTCCATCATAGAAAGTACTGAGCAGCTGCTCATCGCTGAAACCATGGTGAGGGCACTCACGGTTGTACTCCTTAAAGCGTTCCCACGCTTCATTAAAGGTCTCTCCGGGAAGCTGCTCAAACGTGGATATCTTGCTTCTTAAGGCCGCGGTCTTTGACTTCGTATAGAATTTGTCCAAGAAGGCCGATCTTGCATCAGCCCATGTCGCTAGAGAGCCTGGTGGTAGAGACTTTAACCACCTTGAAGCTTTTCCCGCAAGAGAGCCTGGTGGTGAGTGTTGAAACCCTGGTTGTTGAAGCCACGGTTTTGCCCAAAACTTTGTCCACTCACGTAATTGACTTCCAACTGATCATCACTTGTTTCCTCTCCAAAAACCTGGGCGATGGGCTCTTCTCCATGCTCATCCACGAAGTGGACCGACTTTTGGTTTCCCTTAAGCAGTAGGTTAACCTTGGCTGTGAGCTCATCTATCTTCTTTGACTCCACGCTATTGACCTTTTTCCTGTCATACTCCGGAGACTTGTTGCTGGAGCTTGCGGCGAGATTCTCGATCAGTTCCAGAGCTCCTTCCTTTGATTTGGTGTAGAAATCTCCATTGTTGGCGGCATTGAGGGCGTTTCTGTAGTCCCATTCTACTCCATCATAGAAAGTACTGAGCAGCTGCTCATCGCTGAAACCATGGTGAGGGCACTCACGCTTGTACTCCTTAAAGCGTTCCCACGCTTCATTAAAGGTCTCTCCGGGAAGCTGCTCAAACGTGGATATCTTGCTTCTTAAGGCCGCGGTCTTTGACTTCGTATAGAATTTGTCCAAGAAGGCCGATCTTGCATCAGCCCATGTCGCTAGAGAGCCTGGTGGTAGAGACTTTAACCACCTTGAAGCTTTTGCACTTCAAGAAATCTGGAGGCACACTATTGGAGCCGGTTGTGCTACAAATTTCTTCGAAGTTATCGATGTGATCCATCGGGATTTCAGCAGGCAGGCCATGGAAGAGATGCTGCTTGACGAGCGCAATCATCTGAGGCTTGATCTCATAATCTTGCCTCTGGATAGTAGGAGTGACAATCGCAGATCGATCCTGGTAATAAGCATGTGCTGCGTCTTTGTCTCCAAACGCCGGTTGTTGAACGAGCTGCCGCTCTTGCTGCAAGCGCAGCTGCTCCATGGTTGCCTGAAGAGTTCGCAGCTGAGCTGCCATGTCGTTGTGATCGCCCATCTCTGTAGAGGCGGTGTCGGATGTTTCTGGCTCCGGAACAGGTGTGTTGCGTCTCTGCCTGTTCTCTCGTTCTCTCCTTGCTAGCTCTTCGTTGGTCAAGTTGACAAGTTCCTCGTTATTTTTGCTTCTTGTGCTCCTTGTGGACATGCACCTGAAACACCAACGCAGAGAAGGGAGAACGAGTTCAGAAAGATTCTTAGTCTAATGACTTAGCCGTAAACCAAAGGTGAGAATTTTGGTCCCCGGCAACGGCGCCAAAAACTTGATGTACGAGTTTTAAACCCTATTTCCTACTGCAAGTGCACAGCAAATCAGAGTAGTACTTAGGGGTCGATCCCACGAAGACCAAGTTCACACTATGGTTTAATGAGCTAAAATCAAGAGCTAAGAGATTCAAATAAGGGTTGTATAAAATCGTGACTAGCAAGTTACTAAAGCAAATCGGTTTTAACAGTAATAAAGCAAGCGTTAGGTCAAGGCAATTCGCAGGAAATTAAGAGCAAGGTCAAACAACTATTCAGGTTTTTATTAAGAACAAGTCTAGAACTCAAAATACAAGGATAATATTAATTCACTCTCGTGATACTAATAACTTTATCTAGCAACCTAAAAATCCTAACTCTCGTTGGCATCAGAATCGCAGATAAGCATTAATGATCAGGTTTGATTTGTTCACAACTCTCCAATACATCTACTCTCGCATGTAATGAATGAATCGCTCATCTAGATCTCTTCTAGCAACCTAGCAACTCTCGCTTTCTAGATAAACCTAAGATCATAAATAGATTGGCCAAATCGATTTAAGCAATAAGAACAACCTAGATGAAGACTACCGATTTTGATTCCTATTTGTGTTCAACCCTAGCTCATGAATTCCTTTGAAAACCTTAACCTAACTAATGGATCTACTCAGACATAATCAAAGATAAAAGAAATAAAACAGAAGAATTAAAAGAAAGCATCAAATCGATATTTAAAATAAGAAGTACTAGGGTTCAGAAATCTTCTCCAAATTGTAGCTTGAGATCTTCTCCCTTACAAAATAATTCCAAAAGCTAAAGGTAGATAAAAGATAAGATTAAAGATATCTAAAAACTAAAACTAGGGAGAGTATTTATATTAGGTGTCATAGGCGGCTGGAAGGAGGCTGGGCTTCTTAAAGTCGGCGGCAATCATTAGGGTAAAACCCTTCTCTTTGTTTACTTCCGCGGCAAGCAGGTGCTCACTTGGTGGCCGAAATCCGCGAGCATGTGCTCATCGATTGGAGTTAGTGATTCTTCATAAGATTTTCCTTCTTTTCTTCAAATTTGATTCTTTTCTGTTCCAAAGGTTCCAAATGCTCCAAACTCCAATTTCAGCTCCAAAGCTACCTAAAACTCCTAATACACACTCAAAAACTCTAGAAAACAATTAGATAAAAGGGGTTAGAAAGGGTAAAAATCCCAACATATGAGATAGCATGACACACACATGAAGTAGCCGCTACATACTCCGCTTCACAAGTAGAAAGGGTGACAATTGGCTGCTTCTTTGACATCCATGTGAAAGCGGTTTCTCCAATGAAAAACACAAATCCACTTGTGTTTTTTCGGTCATCTACGTATCCTCCCCAATCGCTATCGCTATATCCAACAAGCTTGTAATCATCAGAAACAGAGTAATACAAGCCAAAGTTTATGGTACCTTTGATATAGCGAAGGATCCTGTTGGCTGCCTTGAAGTGAGTTGTTGTTGGATGCTCCATGTATCGGCTCACAACTCCAACTGCATATAGGATGTCTGGTCTTGTGCAAGTCAGATAACGTAGGCTTCCAACCAAGCTCTTAAAAAGTGTTGAATCCACATTCTCTCCTTCTTCTTGCTTTGACAGCTTGGCTCCACATTCCGTTGGCGTACAAACTGGATTTGAGTCATCCATCTTGAACTTCTTAAGCACCTCTTTAGCATAGCCTTCTTGAGTAATGAAGATTCCGTTTTCTTCTTGCTTCACTTTAATTCCAAGGTAGTAGGACATCAATCCAATATCAGTCATCTCAAACTCCTTCGTCATCTCCATCTTGAAATTTTCAAACATACTTAGATTGTTGCCTGTAAATATCAAGTCATCTACATATAAGCATGCAATCAGTATATCATTTTCCTGTGTTTTGATATAGAGTGCATGCTCATATGGACACTTGATGAAGTTTTTCTCCTTGAAATACTTATCAATTCGAGTGTTCCATGCTCTTGGTGCTTGTTTTAGCCCATAAAGTGCCTTTTTCAACCTCAACACTTTGTCTTCTTCTCCCTTGACTATGTAGCCTTGTGGTTGTTCAATGTAAACTTCCTCTTCAAGGTCTCCATTCAAGAAGGCTGATTTGACATCCATTTGATGTATCCTCCAACTCTTTTGGGCTGCCAATGAAATTATTAGTCTAACAGTTTCTAAACGAGCAACGGGAGCAAATACCTCATCATAGTCGATTCCGGCTCTTTGACTATATCCTTTTGCCACCAATCTTGTCTTGTATCTTTCAACTTCTCCTTTAGAGTTCTTCTTTGCTTTGTACACCCATTTCACACCAATTGCTTTATGCCCATTTGGAAGTGAAGCTCACTCCCATGTCTCATTCTTTTGTATCACCTTGATTTCTTCATCCGTTGCATCTTTCCATGTCTTCTTTTCCATAGCTTCTTGGAAATTCATGGGCTCGCAATCCGCAAATAGACAAAATAAAGTGAGATTATCTTGATTTTCAGTTACCTCATAAATCTCTTGAAGACTTCTAAAACGTGGAGTCCTTTCACTTGAGCTCTCATCTCCTTGAGAACTTGGTGTTGGTGAAGTTGGTGGGGTAACTGATGGATCCTCTCTTGGTTGTTCATCTTCTTCAATATGTGGAAAGAAGTTGTAGTCTTCATCAATTGATCTCCAATCCCATTCTCCTTCTTCATCAAAGATGACATTCGGACTGATGATTATCTTCTTTGTTTCAGGATTGTAGAGCTTGTAGCCTTTGGAGTTAGCGTCATACCCAATGAAGATGTACTTCTCACTTTTATCATCTAGCTTGCTCCGCTTCTCTTCTGGAACATGAGCATGAGCAAGACTTCCAAATACACTTAGATGTGAGACACCAGGCTTCCTTCCACTCCATGCTTCTTGTGGTGTCTTTCCCAAGATGCTTTTTGTTGGAGATCGGTTTGATAGATAAACCGCACACGCAACTACTTCTGCCCAAAACTCCTTTGGTAGCTTCTTACTTTTGAGCATGCTTCTTGCCATCTCAAGGATTGTCCTATTTTTCCTTTCCGTTACTCCATTTTGTTGAGGGGATCTAGGCACCGTCAATTGTCTTCTAATGCCATTATCTTCACAATACTTCAGAAACTCTTTGGACATGAACTCTCCTCCACGATCAGATCTCATAGCTTTGATCATAAGGCCACTTTCCTTCTCAACATGGGCTTTGAACTTTTTGAAGTTTTCAAATACTTCTGATTTTTCTTTCAAAAAGTAAACCCATGTCTTTCTTGAGAAATCATCAATAAAGAGAAGTAGTTGCTCTTACCGAGTGAACTTGGTTTGATCGGGCCACATACATCTGTATGTATGAGTTCCAATGGCTTTTGTGCTCTTGTCTCTGACTCCTTTGGAAAACTCATTTTGAATTGCTTTCCAAGTAAACATCCTTCACAGACTTGATTTGGATGATTGATGCAAGGCAATCCTCTCACCATTTCCTTCTTGGAAAGTTGCTCTAATCCTCCAAAATTGAGATGTCCGAATCGAAGATGCCAAAGCCAAGACTCATCTTTGTAGCACATCTTGAGGCATTGTGCGATGTCATTTTGAATGTTTAGGACAAACATTCGATTCCTTGTCATCGGCACCTTGGTGATGAGATTGTCTTCATGATCTCTTATAGAAAGGTTGTTATCCTTTAAACGAATATCATAACCTTTCTCTAAGAGTTGTCCTAGGCTCAAGATGTTGGTCTTCATGTTTGGAATATAGTAAACGTTGGAAATGAATTGATGATCTCCATTCTTCAATCGAATGAGAATATTTCCTTTACCTTTCACCTCCATCTTCGATTCATCTCCTAAAGCCACATTTCCTTTCACCGATTCATTAAGCTCCACAAACATGCTTCTTTTCCCGCACATGTGATTGCTTGCACCACTATCGAGGTACCATTTGTGAATCTCCTCTGGTTCTTCTTTCTTGTAAGCCATCAATAACATATCATCTTCTTTGCTCCTTTCTTCAACATAGTTGGACTTCTCTTCAACTCTATTGTTGTTCGGGGCTTTGCATTCGGAAGCATAATGTCCAAAGTTTCCACAGTTGTAACATTTAACACTTGACTTATCGTACCTTGTTTTTGGGCTTCCTCTTCCACGGCCTCTTGATGAGCTTTCTCCTCTTTGGTTTGTACGGTCTTCATTGGATCTCCAACCACGTCCATGTACATAACCACGACCTCTTCCTCGGGCTTGACCACTACCACGTCTTTGATAACTTCGGCCAGTTTCTTCTTTAGTATCAATCCGCATCTTGAGTACTTGCTCTGCGATGTCTTCCTTCTTCTTCTTCTTTTCTTCATATGCTTGCAGTGATCCAAGAAGTTGCTCCATCATCATAGTCTCCAAGTCTTTTGTCTCTTCAATCACCGTGACAATATGCTCAAATTTTGAATCCAACGATCTAAGAACTTTCTCCATGATTCTCACCTCATCTAACTTCTCGCCGTTTCTTTTTAGGTTATTAGTAACCGTTAAAACTCTTGAGAAGTAATCAGAGATGAGTTCACCTTCTTTCATATGCAAGGCTTCAAATTCTCCTCTTAAAGTTTGAAGACGTACCTTCTTAACTTGTTGTTCAGCTCCTTTGTAAGAAGTTTGAAGCTTCTCCCATGCTTCTTTGGCCGACTTTGCTCCTGCAACCTTCTCGAATGTGTCTTCATCTAATCCTTGATATATTAGACAGAGAGCCTTCTTGTCTCTCTTCCTTGAGTCTCTCAAACCATCCCTTTGAGTTTGAGATAACCCACCATCATTCTCCGATTCAATGAAGCCTTTCTCGACTATCTCCCACACATCATGTGCTCCTAGGATAGCCATCATCCTTAAACTTCAATTGTCATAGTTGCTCTTTGTGAGCATTGGGACTTGGAAAGGAACACCATTACTTGTCATCTTTAATAGAATCAACTAGCTCTGATACCACTTTGTTGGAACCAAAAGGTTTATAAAAGAAAATGATGGAGAAAGTGTTTAAGAATTTAGGAGACAAAAAAGAATTATGAAGAACAAAGATTTTTATTTCTTAGAACTCACAACTTCTTAATTTGACTTGGTTATAAATGAAGAGGGGGTGGAGGTATTTATAGCCTCCACATTACAAAATATCTTACATATTTTAATCATAAATCTAGAAATTTCTAACATAATATCTTAATTTTATATCATAAATATCTAGATTTTTCTCACAAAATATCTAGACTAAGGAGGTGGAGAAAACTTCTAGAAATTGGATTACATTATTGGGTTTAACCCAATAATTAAACTTGACCCAAATTAAGTTTAACTTTCAACATCATCTACCATCTTTGTCAGTGTGAGGTACTGAAACAGATAATTCTGCAGAAGAAGACAAAACCTGACATCAGAAAAAAAAATTATTGAAGACCGAAAGCTTCACTTTCACACATACAGACAGATTGACGAGATTAATCCCGGTTCGTTTTGGAAATTCAAAAGCTTCACTTTCTGCTTGTGTCTTTGACGCACAATACCAATTATGCTAGAATGACTAAACTCAGTAACCAAAGCTGTGGAGAAAAATAATGAAATTTAACAAGCAAGATCTTAAGGATGCATTAACCTGATTTTTTCTGCAGAACTCCAGGTCTGACCAACAGCTCTCGTCTAAAACTTGATTCTTTGACCAATTAGGGTTCATCATAAGTGCAGCCGCAGAGGAAACATACACAACACGCTTAACCTTTGCTTCGACACATGCCTTAAGCACATTCAACGTGCCATCCACAGCGGGTACTGTGACCAGTTCTACCTGAAAAACCAGTGTAAGCAATGTGAGACGATGCAAGTAGCTTCACAAAATATAGCCAAATGTGACCAGATACTTACTAAGAATATCATTCAAAGGAACATACTGTAACACCCGTCTCATCCTCACCCGAGAACAGCGTGTCACGAACTCTAACTTCTATCTCAAGTAACTCCAATGACTCATCAATACTCCACTTGACTCATATGACAGACCAATCTACCACTTTTATAACCACTAAAATAATAAAATAAATATTTAAAATGAAATACATAAAACATCATAAAAATTCCCAAAGCACCCGATCCATCGAATATCCATCTAATTGTCAATCTCACCTGAAAAGAATAAAAAGAGGGGGTGAATAACGGGGAGTCACTCAGTGAGGTATGAGATGCTATAACACAAGGAGAAACGCAGTTTATGTCATAGCACTCCAAACCTGAAACAAATACTAAACATGAACAACCACGGCACCTAAAGTACCCAATGAGCAATCAACAACCCTACGAACGGATCCAGTGACCGTCAGCACCCTCCCACTAGGAGGTCAGTATGGGATAGTGCCCACTCACACCGCTGGGTTTGACGATTTATCGATCTAAAGGTCCCAGACAGCAGATCGACTAGGCTGCCTGTACCCCCTCTCACACAAGGCGGCGATAACAAAAGTCCATCTCTGTACCCCGCAACCCTAACGTCTAACATGCTCGACTATATATATAATATATAGATATATAGATATATATGCATACATAATATATAACAAACAATTATCAGTTTTAACTTGCACAATCAATTGGGTTGAATCATCTATATTCTTAAGCCAATTTACAAACAAAACTACCTAGACTCGATCATAGAAAACAGATCACATTTAGTATTAAATTCCATATTAGGAGTTCCAGACGAAAGTACGGCTCTTGTGGAATAACCCTCACCTTAGCCAAAACAGATGATAACTCCTACTTCTGAACTTCGGTTTCTCAAACGGATGTCAAATCTGAAATCAGCACGAAAAATCGAGTGAGAACGGCCTTCGAATGACAAAAAATGGATATTCGATCAAAAAGTCAAAGTCGACAAAAAGTCAACGGTCAAGTCCTGATTCGACTGCCTGATCTGCTCCTCAAAAAGCTCTCGGTAACCAATGCTCCTGTTAGTCACAGACTCCCTGATATCCTCTTGGACTTCGTCCCTCTCACAACATCCCCAGACCATCCAAATCACTTTCCCCTGGACTTCTTTTTCCTTACTCTCTGGAACCGCCACTGGGTTGCTCAGTTCAGGGGTCACTTGGCGGCTGTTGAAAAATAACCTCTGGCTCTCTACCAACCTCCCTCAAGACAAATTGATATAAATTGAAACTCACAATTGAAACTCACCTGTTCGTTTGAATATCCTGAAAATCCATCCCCTTGGCTCTCTAATATGCACTCTCGCTCTTCAACTTCTATGCCATGGTAACCGACCCGTCCTTAAAATCTCATCATGGTGGTTTGTCTCTATCACTGCTAAATCTCTGATGAACTCGACTCTCTGATGAACTCGACTCTCTGATAAACTCCACTCTCTGATGAACTCCACTCTCTTGAATATAATTGATACATCTTAATGAATGATTGAAGTTCCCAAATCTACTGTGCCTTCTGTCTAAATAATCTTTGACTCGAACACACTTCGAAATAACCAATACTTGACTAAATCCGGTTTACGATGATATCTGTAACTTCACTATCCAATAGGGAATAAACTGCCCCACCTCCAATCCAAAACTGATCCTACACAAGTTACAATCATTGACGGTTTCCACGAAAACGAAAAAAACTCAAAAACATCATACCCATAACAAACGAGCATAACCAAACAACACATCATGTCTATCGTCTCAACACTCTCGTGGTCACCTCAAACAAATACTCGTGGAGAAATGGCTTAATGCTTGGGTGGTGGCAGAAGTAACCCCTGAACTCTCAGCAAACAATCCATGAAAATGTGATCCTGCTGACCACAAATGAAACAACCCCTGAATCCTCCACCGATAACCTCTGGATATGTGTCCCTGCTGACCAAAACCGAAATAACCCATGAATCCTCTGCTGACCACAACTGAAAACAACCTCTTAGCTCTCTACTGAAAATCTAAGCACATCCACTAACTTAGACCGGCTGTACTTGCTAAATGTTCCAACCATCCACATGAGGAACACTGTACACAATCTCTGAGGCAATAACGGTGACAATGAGAATAACCCAACATAATTCCTGACAACTCTAATGCCCTCCTATGTCCCGAATAATTTTTTTTAAGCTTTGACTAATTCACCTTGATGAGCTTCTTTTTTTTTTCCTTCCCTTCCCTACCTCATGAAGATAAGACTTCTCAACCGAATTGATGAGGCTGGTGTCATCTCGCACGACACAATGATTGCGAATATCAACTCGTAGACCATCGAAACACCTCCTGAGTCGTTTGCCTAACGGCCTCATAAACGTTGCTTAACTGGCTCTTGAACAATTTGCCTTATTACATCCTGATGAACTTGCTGACCGTTGACCTGGTCGACCAAAACTTGCTGAATAACAAGCTGAAAAAAAACTTGACGAGAGAACGATTAACTTTTATCGGCGGCACCTGAAAATAACAAGCTGGTTAGACTTAGGATTACAGTTGTTTCATACACTATTACTTTACCGTGAGTTTCGTTGTTGAACAAGATAGTAGTGATTATAATATTACTTTTCATTAATATGTATCCATTTTTCATTATTACTAATGTTTTTTATTACTCCTTTTTTATAGCCTAGTGTGCCAAGAATCAGGTTTGTAGACTTCGATGTTTTCTCTTTGGATGATTACATCTACAAGTTTGGCAATTATTATGGCCAAGTGACGTTTGACTACGATATGCTCAATTTGGTGCGTGAATCCCCTATCACAGCTAGAGTCTTAATGCATCCCGAATGCTCTTCTCTTGAGGGACAGGTAAAAATTAATGTTATTTTTATTGGCTGTTAATATTATTCTTATTTGCTGTTATAGTTTATTCAGTGTTTTTTTTTACCAGGATGTTTACTCTTTAGACGCAGACCAGATGGCCCATACAGATGAATGGGGACATTATATGCTTGTGATGGTCAGTGCCGGTGCAACGTTTTGGAATGCCCTAAGCAAGTTCAAAAATTGTGCATTTTTGTTAAAACATTTCAATGCAGTTTCATTCGTATTGATTCTCGGAGAATCTTTAATTTCATAAACAAATCATCACCAACAATGTCTGAATGCATATCATTCTTTAAAGAAGCTTACTGATGGGAAAAACAATGATTCGGTGGAGTACCACGAATTTCAAGAAACAGTTGGACCTGACTATTTTTGATGATGGTTTCGTGAGGGTTGCAAAAGGTCAAGGTTTGGTTACACTTCGTCAAAATGGTGTTTAACTAGCCGTATTTATCCTAGATTTAATTGTTTTATCCTAGATTTGTAAACGTTTATTTCCAGACTTACATCTCTTATAATTTTGTCTATTATTTTAAATGTTTATTTCATACTTGGTTGGTTGTTTTATCCTAGACCATATTATAACCACAAAGCGTAATATATAAATATAGCAAACATATAGTATGTTTACATAAACATTAGTTACTAGGATACATATTTTTAATTTCTTATACAATTTGATACTTTGATTTGGTTTCTCTTAAAAATTGAAGAATAATTATATAAAAATTGAAAAATACCTTAGTTTCAGTTTATCAACTGTTTCGCAAGTGAAGACCTGGCAATTGGTAATCTTCTTTGACATTTATTTCAAGAAAATCCATACCTCCACTTTCCGGCCCAAACTATACATTAGTGTGAAAATTCATACCTTCACTTTGGTACCGTGCTAAAACGTGCCCAAACTTACAAATTATCTACTATATTAAAACAGAAACCATTTTTGAAACTAACCTTTTATCATGTGTTATATTACGATATGTGCAATTGTGTTTTTTTATTTTTTAAAGATTTTCATTAAGGGTATTATTGTCATTATCATATCATTTATGATATACGGTTATGATTAGAAGTTGAGATAAACGGTTCAGATTACAAGTTGAGATAAACAGTTATGATTAAAATTTTATTTTTGGTAAGGATTACATTTCGGAAAGATGCTTTGTGTTGCAATTAAACGGGTTGGGATTATAACATAACAGAAAATTTATTATTCTTTCATATCTTTCATTTTCTTCAAATTAAAATTTTTATTATTAATTATTAAAATACTAAAATTAATTATTAAATTAATTTTGATCTATAAAATGAAAAGTGGAAATCATATAATATATATATATATATATTTCATAAGTACAGTTATGTTATTAATCAAGTGGTAAATGTAAATAAAATACTTTATACAAAAATGATTTTAAATTTAAAATTAGATAAAAATACTTTTAGTTTAATAAATTTTAAATATTATAAATTACTCAATATTTATGTTATTTAATAATATGGACGGGCTGGAATTGATGTTTTTATGAAATGATGTTTATTGTTGGGTTAATTATCAAAAATGCAAAGTATTTAAACCATTGTATAATTAGTCAAAAGACGAAAACAAACTAAAACTGTTGTTAGTGAGTAATGAGTTAAAACATAGTAAATTATATGATATATTTATATTAGGAAAAACTGTTAACACATCTAAAAATTTCAAATATATTATTATATTTCTTTAAAATAAATAAACAACAGAATTTTAAAAAAAATATATAAATTTTTTATATTAAATTAAAATTTTATCAAGAATATATTTTTGCGCTTCAGAAGCGCTAGTCAAAATCTAGTGTACATTACATCGTATATATATTGAAAACCTTTAACAGAATTGGGAGATTTTCCTTCACTGATTTGGACATATCCTTAACAGATTTGGATATGTTATAAATAATATTGAAAGTTATCATATCTATTATATGAAAATATATATATTATTTCCTAATAGAAAGCTTTGCAATTTAATGTGGAATTTGACCTGAAAGTTGATTACTAGAAAGATCCAGATGTATGAGATGTGAAAGGTTTACTATTGAAGATGAAATCTGACCCAAAATCTGATTTTCAGATAGAACGAGAGAGTTGAGATGAGAAAGTTTTTCAATGGAGGATGGGATTGGACCATGTAAATCATTATGTGAAAGGTCTAGAAACACGGTGTTTAGGAGCCTAAAAAGAGTAGAATTCGAATGAAACATGCCATGGAGGCAGCTGCAACCGAGGTGTAGCTTTACCACTTCTCCGGTCTTGGCATCACACCTTATACCGTCCCAATCACAACACTCGATGTTTTCTTTCCACGACTCCGTCTTTGGATTAGGGATTGCAAAGCTACCATTACGATAAACAAAAATCAAAAGGAGAGTTGTGAATCTCAAACTCGTTTTTGAACTCGAGAAGTGCATCCTTTTGTTCCTGAGGACACAGATGTCTAGTAGAAACCGCAGACAGGTTATGAAGATAAAATGTGAAAAAAAAAGAGTAGCACGAATGACACTCATTTTAACTAACTTTCTAGAATATCAACAAGGAAGAAGTGATTGTGATACTACCATTTCCACGCCCATCTCCTTTTATATAGCACAATGCTCCAACTTTCACTCACCATCGAAGTCTCTACGAAGTGTTGTTCACGTTGACGACAGAACTGAAATTGGAAGAAGACTAAAGTCATCGTATTTTGTCTCTTTTACAGAAATAGTTTCGAGTATTTATTTGCTTGTTTGGATAAATTTGGCATGATAAGTTTTTCTTTGTTCGGATATATTTGATATGATTTAGTTTGTTCAATGACTTTGTGATACTGCAATCTGACTTAATATTACATAAATTATATTTATGTGTGATCAATACAGTTTTGATATTGTTGTCTTAGGTAAAGGTTAATACTCGTAGCCCTTAACAACAGAGATGTGCGGTGTCTATATGAAAGTTTAAGAAACTTTCGCCTATGTCTAACTTTTTCTCATAGTTTTTGTTCTGAATGCTGCTTATTTTTTGCTTATTTTTTGCTTATTTTTTGCTTATTTTTTACTTATTTTTTGCTTTTCTTTTCTCTTTTTTTATTTTTAATCACAACGATGTTGCTTATGTTTAAGTTTATAAAATAAAGGGTTTGAGAGATTAGTTCAACTTTTTAACTACAATTTGATATCATTTGTATTGTAAAAATTAAAAAAAAAAATTTATATATATGTAAAGTCTGCAAAATTACTTCTAAAAGCTAAAAAAAAAAAATGATACACAATCACATAAGATATTAAACAACTTAAAATATAATAAAGAAAGTTTTATCAACATATTTTGTAAAAAAAATATGGAATTTCTTTTTTTTTTATAATCGTTTATTACATCCATAAATATTGGCACGGCTTTACTTAACAATATAGTTTTGTGATTTCAGAGGGACTTCATTAATTTACATTGAAGCAGCAATTTCAATGTTCCCCAACAATACCCTTAACAATTAACGTGTTCATTATTATTCAGATGACTAAATCACTACATTTTACGATAACATAAAAGTTAAATGCATAATACTTAATGCATGAGGTCAGTTCCCTATCGCAATGTTATTAGAACATTAATGTATGATATGAGGCATTTTCACCTCATCCTAACCATTGTTTTCAAGTCTTTATCGAGTCTTTTTAGTCTTTATCGAGTCGTATCAGGTCATTAGGTGGCTTTGGACGAGGTTTGGAGTGATTGGATCCATTGGAGCAGAAAAGAATCATATTGGAAGAAAAGAAGGCGAATCTGTGAAGAATTACCAATTTCACCTTGGAGCACCTGCTCGGCACCAGCGAGCACCTGCTCGCGCTTCCGGAGAAAAATAAGGAAGGACAATTTGACCTAATCCTAATCACCAAAAAAGAGAAGCAGCCGCCTAGAAGACCCGATTATATATACTCCCTTTAGACTTAGGTTTTTAAGGGATTATTCTTTATTCTTTATCTTTTACCTTTTACCTTTAATTTTCCTATTCTCTAAGGAGTTTGTATTATTTTTGGAAGAGGAATCTCTGCAACATCTGGAGAAGAATTATGAACCCTCTTTATTTATTTTCTATTTCATTCATGGATTTCTCTTCATTTATTGCTATGTTTTGTTTCTCCATGTCTGAGTAGATCTTTTAGTTAAGGTTTTCAAAGGAATTCATGAGATAATGGATTAAACACAAATAGGTTTATAAATCGATGTCTTCACCCTTGTTGTTTTTAATGCTTAAATCGAATTGATCACTTGATTTTATGATATTAGGTTAGCTTAGACAGCGAGAGTTGCTAGGTTGCTAGAAGAAACATTGGTGAGCAATTTATTTTATGCCTGCGAGAGTAGATGTGTAGGAGAATTGTGAACAAATCAAGCCTGATCTTAAAGCTTGTCTGCGATTTTTAAAACCAACGAGAGTTAGGATTTTTAGGTTGTTAGACAAAGTTATTGATGCCACGAGAGTGGATTGATATTATATTTATGTTTGAGTTCTAGACATGTGCTTAATTTTGCCCTGAATAGTTGTTCGGTCTGTTGCTCTAAATTTTCTGCGAAACTCCTTGACCTAACGCTTGCTTTATTTATTTTTACATCCCGATTTTAGAATAGTTATTTGTTACCAAAGCAATCAAACCCTTATTGATTTGTCTTAGCTTTAAATCTAGCTTATAAAACCATAGTGTAATACTTGGTCTTTGTGGGATCGACCCCTAAGTACTACTACGTTTGTTGTGCACTTGCAGTAGGAAAATATGGTTTAAAACCTGTGTATCAAGTTTTTGGCGCCGTTGCCGGGGACCAAATTATTACCTTTGGTTTTCGGCGAAATTTTTAGTCTAAGATTTACTAACTTGTTCTTGTTTTCTTCTCTTGTGTGTTTCAGGACAATCAGGAGATAGCAAGGTTAGAACGAGAGCTGAATAGAAGAAGAAGTCGGATCCAGCCAACATGGGCGACGAAACCGACAACCGAGCTGCTAGTGGCTAATGGCTATGTAGGTGCTGAAATTCAAAGGATAGAACAGCAGATGCAACAGTTGCAACAACAGCTACAACCACAGCAAAAGCGTGCCATTGGGGACATTCACGCCCCTCATGCTAACTACCAAAACAGAGCCGCAATCATTCCAGCCACAATTCAGAGGCAGGACTACGAGATCAAACCTCAGATGATAGCATTGGTGAAGCAACACTTGTTTCACGGCTTACCTGCAGGAAATCCGATGGAGCCTGTTGAAGATTTCGAAGAGATCTGTAGTACTACCGGATCCAATGGGGTACCTCCTGATTTCCTCAAATGCAAACTCCTTTCATTCTCTTTGGCGGACAAGGCATTGCCATGGCTTAAGTCATTATTGGCACCTGGATCTCTGGCGACATAGGTTGATGCTAGGTCAGCATTTTTAGACAAGTTCTACACCAAGTCCAAAACCGCAGCTCTGAGGAACAAGATATCCTCGTTTCAGCAGCACTCTGGCGAGACCTTCAACGAAGCATGGAAGTGGTTCAAGGAATACAAGCGCGAGTGCCCCCATCACGGGTTTAGCGACGAGCAGCTGCTCAGCACCTTCTATGATGGAGTAGAATGGGATTATCGGAATGCTCTGAATGCAGCCAGCAATGGCGATTTCTACACCAAGTCCAAGGAAGGTGCGTTTGAGCTGATTGGGAACTTGGCCACAAGTGCTGGAAATCGCTGCCATGAGTATGATGAGCATAGATATGTCAGCAGTGTTGAATCGCAGAAGATTGATGAGCTAGCAGCAAAAGTGGACCTACTGTTGAAAAGACATCAGAGAAGTGTGCAGCTTTGTCCGAACAAAAGCGAGGAGCAGTATGCAGAGGTGCATTACGTGAATGGAGGCTATGTGGAGAATCAGAGCTTTCAAGCTCAGGCGTCTAACTCTCAAGACGAGCTGAAGTCCCTTATGCAAATGGTTTTACTCAACCAACAGAAATCTGCTAATAAGATCAATGACAAGGTGGACAGCATGTACAGTGACCTCAACAATAAGTTTGAAGCTGTTTGCACTCATGTGAAGAATCTTGAAATTCAGGTTGCTAAAAATGCTGAGGCATCAAGAATTCCTCCTGAGAAAGCATAGGTGAATCCTTGGAAAAAGTATGTCAATGCAGTTGAGACAAGAAGTGGAAAGTCAGGACAAACAGCTGCAGTACCAGCCCATAAATCGGCAAAAGGAAAAGAAATAGTTGAGGAGCACCCGCTCCAAGGGAATCAGAACACTCCTATAAAAGGACACTCGACAGAGCACCCAAGCTCTCCGACAGAGCACATGCTCCGATCATGCGAGCACCCGCTCCAAGGAGAGGAATTTTCTCCTGGCACAGAAGAAACGATGGATTATGCCTCATCATCTGGAGTACTTGCGACATGCCTTAGTTTGGTTTATCTTGGCGTAGAAAAAACGAGCGAGCACCCCAGCTCTCCGACAGACCACATGCTCCACCGAGACACTCCCACAAAAACCTGGAGAAAATATTCCAGCGAGGGTTTACACTGCTAAAGTGTCTTATCTAGTTCCACCACCATTGAGGGTATTGCCTAAGGTTGAAGATCCTAGAAAGTTCTTTGTTCCATGCTCCATTACAGGAGTTGAATTCAAAGACGCTCTTTGTGATTCTGGGTCTAGTGTTAATCTCATGTCAAAAGCTTTTGTAGAGAAGTTGAAAATTTATAAGGTAAAGCCTAGTCATATGGCTCTTCGTTTTGCGAACTCTTCCTCAACAACATCATCTGGCAGCATTCACGATCTACCTGTCCAAATAGGGGATTGCCTAGTTCCAACTGATTTTCAGGTTGTGGAGATGCAAAAAGGTTATGATATCCACTTGCTTCTTGGGAGACCATTCATGGCTACAGTGGGTGCAATCATTGATATGCCTAATAAGCGAGTCTGTTTTTCCAAGATCGACAAAAAGTTTTCTACAAGGTCATTCCTACAGGAACTACCACACACGCCTCTTGCATCTCAGTAGTAGATAGAGAGGAAGCACGTGCTCCTATCCCGCGAGCACCTGCTCCACCAACCGGGAATCTTAAAGAGAAGGCAAAAACACAGGGAAACGTGCTATGCAAAAGGATCACGGGAGGTCCTCAATTGACTTTGATTCCTCAAGATGATGAACATTCAGTTGACTACAAGGTTAAGTGCAAAGGTCGTCCTAAACCTTTCTCTAAAGTTAGAGCTATTCTTCCATCAGAGTTGAAAGAGAAGGGTATTGGTGTTGTGAATGGAATGTTGAGTAAGGTTCTGAACATGAGGATGTTTGATTATAGAGCTTGTTTTGGAGCAAGCTCTCAAGCCCAACCTTATTGATACATGGCACCAAAGTCAAGCTAGTGACTTAAACCAAGCGCTTAGTGGGAGGCAACCCACTGGTAAGTGTACATACTTCTTTTTCTTCTTTTGTTTTTGATTTTTGGTTTTGGTTTTCGTTGTTTCAGGAAAAGAAAGTAGGTACAAAGTGTTTTTAGGCGATCATGCGAAGAAAACTCGAGCGAGCACCTAACCTCTACATGGAGCACCTACTCCGTTTATTTATCGGGGTGCTCCAATTTTCCTAACACTTTTCTACCTCCATTGTCTTATTCTATTTTTCTTTCTCCTAACTTCATATTTGCTCTCACACCGGGGACGGTGTGAAGTAAGTGTGGGGGAGGGTGTTTGTTGCTACTGATTTGGTTTCTTTTCTTTGGTTTTTGTTTTGTCTCTCTGAGTCAGTCTGTTTTATTGAGTCAAAATTTGGTTGGGATTTATGAACTATCTCTTAGAATGTTGAGCTGGCGGTTTTTACTTAGTGACCATATCTGTAGGATCCATTCAGTTAAGACCAATGAAAAATCCAAAGTCTGACCAATCCACTAGAGAGACCCATATTTCCAGCAGATTTTACAGATCTGAGCTATTTACAGAGATCTTTCAACTGTAGCTGGTGACTAAAGAGCTTGATTCTCTCATTCACACCTGACATCGACAGCTATTGTGAAAAGCTTATGGTACTCCTTTCCCTTATTCTAAAAATCCTGAGAAACAAATGAAAAGATGAGATGATTTTCTTTTGAGTGAAGGGATAGAAAAATTTCACATGACCCCACTATTTTACTTCGAAAGGAATGATCACACAAAGGTGGAAACGAGGGAGAGGAAAATTTCCCAGGACCCATTATTCTTCACACATTTGCAATAAAAAAAAAAGATCGTAAAAAAAAAGGATCGTAAAAAAAAAAAGATGATCAAAAGATAAATGCAGAGTATGAGAAAAGAATAAGTCTGGGGGAGAGAAAGAGTACCAAATAGGTGGATTACATGGTTGTATTTGTCAAGGTATAGTATGGGAAAGAGTCTATGAGGTTCTTAGCATTGGAAGCATTGTTAGTCTCTATGCAATGAAGGATAGTGGATAAAGTTGAGATTTTGTGGAGTTAATCTGGAAAAACTGCAATGTGGCTAAGGAGAAGTACATGGTGGTCGATTTTTGGATTGGTTTATAAAGAATGTGGATTACAGGTTTAAGCAGTTGGTGCGATTATTCAGATTGAGAAGGTGAGATCCCTGTTTTCAAACCTCTCTTCTGCGGCTTAAGCTTTAGTTTGTTTGAGGACAAACAAAGGTCTAAGTCTGGGGGAGTTGATATGAGGCATTTTACCTCACTCTAACCATTGTTTTCAAGTCCTTATTGAGTCTTTTTAGTCTTTATCGAGATGTTTCAGGTCATTAGGTGGCTTTGGACGAGGTTCGGAGTGATTGGAGCCATTGGAGCAGAAAAGAATCATATTGGAAGAAAAGAAGGCGAATCTGTGAAGAATTACCAATTTCACCTCAGAGCACCTGCTCGGCACCAGCGAGCACCTGCTCGCGCTTCCGGAGAAAAATAGGGAATGATGATTTGACATAATCCTAATCACAAAAAAAAAGAGAAGCAGTCGCCTAGAAGACCCGATTATATATATACTCCCTTTATACTTAGGTTTTTAAGGGATTATTCTTTATTCTTTATCTTTTACCTTTTACCTTTAGTTTTCCTATTCTCTAAGGAGTTTGTATTATTTTTGGTAGAGGAATCTCTGCAACATCTGGATCTGAACCCTCTTTATTTATTTTCTATTTCATTCATGGATTTCTCTTCATCTATTGCTATGTTTTGTTTCTCCATGTCTGAGTAGATCTTTTAGTTAGGTTAAGGTTTTCAAAGGAATTCATGAGCTAATGGATTAAACACAAAAAGGTTTATAAATCGATGTCATCACCCTTGTTGTTCTTAATGCTTAAATCGAATTGATCACTTGATTTTATGATATTAGGTTAGCTTAGACAGCGAGAGTTGTTAGGTTGCTAGAATAAACATTGGTGAGAAATTTATTATATGCCTGCAAGAGTATATGTGTAGGAGAATTGTGAACAAATCAAGCCTGATCTTAAAGCTTGTCTGCGATTTTTGGAACCAACGAGCAAGGGCGGACCCAGTAAGACCATTAAGGTGTCAAATGACCCCATGTAGATATGTATTAAAGTATATTTGTGTGTAACAACAGTGATTATTCAACTGCAATTTTGGTAAAAGCTGTGTAATGAACCCTCAAATATCTTGGGTTCGACTCCTACTCCTTCCACTATAATAGTTATTTTGTGGTATTAATATTTTGACCCCCTTCAAAAGAATTCTTGGGTCTGCCACTGAACGAGAGTTAGGATTTCTATGTTGTTAGACAAAGTTACTGATGCCACGAGAGTGGATTGAAATTATCTTTATGTTTGAGTTCTAGACTTGTGCTTAATTGTGCTCTGAATAGTTGTTCGGTTTGTTGCTCTGAATTTCCTGTGAAACTCCTTGACCTAACGCTTGCTTTATTTATTTTTACATCCCGATTTTAGAATAGTTATTTGTTACCTAAGCAATCAAACTCTTATTGATTTGTCTTAGCTTTAAATCTAGCTTATAAAATCATAGTGTAATACTTGGTCTTCGTGGGATCGACCCTTAAGTACTACTACGTTTGTTGTGCACTTGCAGTAGGAAAATAGGGTTTAAAACATGTGTATCAATGGATTGGAGGATTGGTATTAGACCCGCAAGAATCTTAAATAGAGCAATACACACTAACTAGAGAATGTACCATTTTTTATTATTTTTTGTAATCTAATCATATGTGACTACTACGTGCAACATCCTCAATTGAATTCTGAAGTAAATTCTTCATGACATGATAAATCTACTTCTCCAAAAGCAAAACTGCCAGTGTTACAAACAATCTGGAAGCTGGATATTCCTCCCAAGTTATAGAATTTCGGGCACATAACAGTCTTTCAGTTGCTGACTCTTTGAGAAGAAGTTGTTGCGAAGTTGATCAGAATTGTTACTTTTATGGAGAGACGGTTAATCACATTCTCTCTTAATGTCAAGTCTCGAGAGAACTCTAGGAGTTAGCTCCAATTTGAACCCAATCGGTAAACCGTTTACAGAATGCACCATTACTTCAGAACATTATTGCACTCATACTTGATCTTTCTATGAAACAAGATAAACAAGCATTTTTCTCTTTTCATTAAAAACAAAAGCATATTATTCCTCAATTTATTTAATAAATTTCAACTAGATCTTCAGGTGTAGAAGGAATCATAACCGTAAAATGATCAAAGTCAAAGCTGTTGGGTTCAGGATTCTGCAGCTGAACACATAAGTTCGTGTGTGACGAAAACTGCAGAGTGTCATGTTTAATGAAGAAGCTGCTGAGGTGTCTTGTCTTGATTGGTGAGAGTTAAAAGACACGAAGTAAATGAGGAAGTGTATTTAAGAGGCATCTCTGCATAACATTAGGGTTGGCCGTCAAAGAAAGAAACGTGAAGAAGCTAGAGATTAGCTAGGTCTCTTATGTTGAGTGAGCATATGCTGTGAGTGTAAGGGTTTCTTGGTGAGTGAATCAAGAGTGCTGTGCAGCTATTGATGTGCTTGTAAGGTTGGGTAGATTAGAAATTGGTCAGTGTCAAATCACAGATGGTGATGTTGAGTAATTCTGATTAAACAAGTCTGTAAAGATTGTTTAAGTGATTTCTAATAAGAGCAACCAATATTGAAAGGAATTCTGGGTTTTATTACTTTGTGTTTTGTTGTTGCTTGTGTTCTAGAACTTTCAATTGGTATCAGAGCGGGTCACCTCTGTTAGATTGGTAGATCTACATATAGGTGGAGGTCCTGCGACGAACATGGGAACAAAAGGAGAGATTGTGGCGGTTCAAAAATCACTCATGTTGGATGAGAATAATTTTGGGCTTTGGAAGGTTCGTATGAGACAACATCTTAAAGGGATTGATGAGAATGTTTGGACAGCTGTTGAAACAGGATGGACAGCTCCAACTATCAAAACTAAAGATGGTGAGGTGGTGTCAAAACTTAAAGACAAGTGGACAGCAGCTGATAAGGTGGCATTAAAATTCAACTCAAAGGCAATATCTGAAATCTTCAATAGTATCAATCCTGAGCAATTCAAATTGGTACAAGGATGCGATTCAGCTAAGGATGCTTGGGATTCTCTGGTTGAATACTACGAAGGAACCTCGACGGTTAAGATGACAAGGTTAGATTTCTTGGCTTCTCAGTTCGAAAATCTAAGGATGAGTGAAGAAGAATCTGTCATCAGTTTCAGTTCAAAGCTAAGTTCCATCGCAAATGAAGCAAGTGTCCTTGGAAAAAATTATAAGGAGAAGAAACTTGTCAAGAAATTAATCCGATGCTTACCTGAAAAGTACTCATCTTATCAAGCCTTGTTTAAAGCTGGTATGAATACAGATGAGATGAAATTTTCTCAACTAGTTGGTATTCTCAAAGCTGAAGAGATAGAAGCAACCGCAGGTCAATGTAAGATAGAACAAGGAATAGTTTTCGCTGCAGATGAGGAAATTGATAATTTTAAGTTGCTTCACGACAGCCTTAATCGGAAAGTTGAGGAGAGTTTCATATTGCTGACACACAACTTCAGGAAGGCTTTGAAACGAATTGAGAAAGGTCAGAGAAATTTTTCTAACTCTTACAGTGACAATGAAGGTGATTGTGAAAGTGATGAGGTTTTCAAAAGAAGCAAAAGCGGTAGAAGACGTGATGTTCAGTGTCATGCATGTGATGGATTTGGACATTATAAGTATGATTGTCCAATCACTAAAAGGAAGGAACTCAGATGTGTGCAGTGCAAAGGTATTGGACACGTAAAGCTAGAGTGCCCAAGTCTCCAAAAGAAGAAAGACCTATCACGGCTGAGTTTAAGCTATACAGATTCAGATGATGAGATGCGTAATCTTGTAGCTTTTATCAGTAAGGAACGTGATGCATAATCTGAGCTAAACACTGATTCAGATGATGATGGAGAAGTAGATCCAACATTTGAATATCGTAAGCTCTATGACAGCTGGGTGGAGTTGAGCAACGAAAATCTGAAATTGCTAAAGGACAAGGCATTACTTGAAGCTCTGATTAATTTAATGGAGTTGGAAAAACCTGAGTGGGTGGAGTCTGATACGCTAACAATTGCAGGGAAAAATGATAATGAGGTGTACAACCAGATGCATGTTTCACAAAACAAAGCACATGAATTGGAGTTAAAGATAAGTACGCTCTCAGATCTTCTTACCAAGGAAAAGGAGAAAAATAGAAATCTTGAGCACAATTTAAGTGACAATCACAAGAAAATCAGGATGCTCAACAAGGGAACTAAGGACTTGGATCAACTACTTGCCATGGTTCAGCCTGCCAAGCAGAATTGGGGTCTTGGATATAATGGTTTTCGTGAAACAGATGGTAAAAGTCTCGACTTGGCAGCAGAAGGACTAGGGAATTTCGTTCGAGCCAAAGTCACATCTGAAGCAAAATCCAATAGTGCTGAACAACACTCCCAGTGTCCAACCGTAATAAAAAACGATGGATGTATTGAGGTGAATTTCATTCGTGCCAAAGCCACATCTGAAGCAAAGTCCAATAATGCTGAACAACACTCCCAGTGTCCAACCATAAGAAAAAACGATGGATGTATTGAGGTGAGCACTCCTAAAGTCAAACGAGGATGTTATTTTTGTGGTAGACAGGGACATATTCGAAGATACTGCTATGATATGGTTAACAAGATCAGACAGGCATGGTGTCAAAAGAAGACTTACATTGAGCCCAAGTACTATGGTAAAGTGTGGATATCTAAGCGTGATTTGTATCCCAAACGTAAAGAGACTAATACAAATCATGAGATTGTAGTGTTCAAGGATGAAGCTGTTCAAGGTACACATATGTGTGCACATAAGCTGAATGCTACAGGTAAGATGTGCAGTCAAGAGGAGGAAATTAAGAGCTTGGTGTTTGGATCTGGGATACAGAAGTGCTGATTGATGTTCAGCTGGAGTGACAAAGATTCATTGGATGAGTTTAGAATTTTCACAGAGTTTTGTCACTCAAGCAGGGGAGATTGTAGAGTTGGTGATATTTGTTTGAGGGGGAGTTTGAGATGATCTGCTGCTGGGTGTGTGGGCTGTATACGATGTTTAGTAACTTGTGCACTTGAGTTGAAAAACTCAGTGAAAAAGGGGGAGATTGTTAGGTTCAGGATTCTGCAGCTGAACACATAAGTTCGTGTGTGACGAAAACTGCAGAGTGTCATGTTTAATGAAGAAGCTGCTGAGGTGTCTTGTCTTGATTGGTGAGAGTTAAAAGACACGAAGTAAATGAGGAAGTGTATTTAAGAGGCATCTCTGCATAACATTAGGGTTGGCCGTCAAAGAAAGAAACGTGAAGAAGCTAGAGATTAGCTAGGTCTCTTATGTTGAGTGAGCATATGTTGTGAGTGTAAGGGTTTCTTGGTGAGTGAATCAAGAGTGTTGTGCAGCTATTGATGTGCTTGTAAGGTTAGGTAGATTAGAAATTGGTCAGTGTCAAATCATAGATAGTGATGTTGAGTAATTCTGATTAAACAAGTCTGTAAAGATTATTTAAGTGATTTCTAATAAGAGCAACCGATTTTGAGAGAATCTTGTGTTTTGCTATTTTGGTTTTTGTTGTTGCCTGTATTCTGAAACTTTTTGTTGTTGCATGTGTTCTGAAACTTTCAAAAGCTATTAAGCTCAAAGGAATATCAACCTGCCGTTATAAATCTCCATGTCATTCTATGGGTAAGTACAAAATGTTGTTATACTTGTATGATTGATGCTTTTTGGATTTCATTTGAAGATAAGGCATGCATTGTTTGGTTTCTTTACATTAAGAACGGTTATTCACTTCTATATAGAGATCTTGTTTCACCCCAATAAAAGCTGAATCAATAGCATTGCTAATGAAGGGAAAATGTTGGGGACGGGTTTAGCACCATTCCTCAAGGCCCAACATGAATTCATCTCGACTTGTTAATAATAATTGTCGATCAATTATTATTCGATATCAATTAAATATTACCATTTATTCGCTTCGGATAAATTTTAAGTTTAATAGATAATTCCTTGTTTGTATAAAAGAGGAATTATCCCTTTTTATCGAAGATTATCCTTTTATTTTTATGGAAGATAATCACGCCGACGCGAAGAATAAGGAAAGATAATCTCGAAGAATCTGGACTTTTTCCTAATCCTCAAGGGATTAGGTCGACGAAGACTTCCTATATAAAGAAGAGGGTTTTCACCCAAAAGATCAATCAGACATTCAACAACACATTCGAAAACACAGAGAGAAATCGACTTCTCTAAACCCTAGTTCTCTTGTAAACGAACTACGATCGGCTTGATCCTGAAAGGGTACGTAGGCAGCATTTTTCAAGGTTCAGCTATAATCAATAAAAATCGTTATTCGGTTTTATTATCTCTTTGATATTCTCTTAAACCCACAAACTAGATCTGTGCGAGATCCTAGTTCAACAATTGGCGCCGTCTGTGGGGACTAGAGGATTATCGATCTCTAAAAAGTCACAAGTTCAAAGACGAAAGAGACGCAGCTACAGCCGACAACGTCTCCGATCTCCAAACCTTTGTGTTGAGAAGACCAAAATCTGAAACGATGATTTCAAGCGAGATCGCCGATCGCTCTCACTTCCACCTTGGATCTTCGATGACAAACGTGTCTCTTTGCTTGCAAGAAAAGCTAAGTTTTACATAATTTTATTATTTCATGATTATAAAACTAGCTGCTCGTAAACCATAATGATACGACAACTAGATATAATTATTTAAATTGATTTATGTTCACCGCTTAAGATCGATTCGTTTGCATGGAATACATGACGAACCCTAATTTCAGAGATTCATGGTGCTGCGTTCCCACGTACAACAAGAAAAACGGGGAAACTCGACGTCTCGCGTCGATCGTCACGTCGTCTCCACCGAGAGTTGAGACCGCTCAATTTCTTGCCTCGGTCATGTCATCTCTACCAAAAATCCAGCACGGCGACTCAGTCACCGACGGCACAAGCTCACAGCTCCTCGGCTTGACGTAACAAGCACGCAAAGCCCACAAGGGAACGAGCTCTCAAGCTCTTGAGTTTTGCAGACAAGCAAACCCTTACTTCGAAGGCAAGCTACACTTGAAACAAGCTAAAAAAAAAAGGGGGGAGAACCTTGATCACAACTTCTCTTTCCTCACGTCGTCAAAGCTTGACGTCACGAATACGCAAGCCCGATTAGAACGAGTTCCCAAAAAAAAAAAAAAAAAAACGTATCAAGACCAAGTTCGAGCAGAGCGATTCACGGTGCTGCGCTCACACATCGACCTAGCAAAAAAACAGAGCTGCTCAAATTCTCGCGTCGGTCGCGTCGTCTCCACCAAACAAACACCGAGCGTGACGTCGTAGTCATCACCTGCACGAGCTCAGCTCCAAAAACAAATCGAGCTCCTCAGCTTAACAAAAACAAATTTTGCTTGAAGAAGTTGAATTCCAAAGACCACGTTTTTGATTCACGAACGGATATAACAGAAGAAAACAGACGAGACGCAACGAGACATGCTCACGACGAGATGAGCTCACGAGGAGACGCTCTCGACAAGACGTGCTCACGACGAGATGAGCTCACGAGGAGACGCTCTCGACAAGACGTGCTCACGACGAGACGAGCTCCCGAAGAGAGGACGAGCTCCCAACGAGGCGAGCACCCAACGAGGCAAGCACCCAACGAGACTAGCTCTCACCGAGACGAGCTCTCAACCTCCACCGAGGACGAGCTCCATATCGTTTATAAAACAGAGGATTCATGTAACGCTCGATGAACTCATCCACGAGAAGACTTAGCTTATCATTAGCACGGCAACGTCACGAATCACGATAGAGAATTCAAAGAGGGCCCAGCCACTAAGTTTTTTCCATCTCGCCTCCAAGACAAACCATCACGAGTTACGAGTCCATGTGCTCTGCTTTTTAAAAAAAAAACGAGCTGAAACAATATTTTGTCTCAAGGGCCAGGATCAAAGAAAAAGAAAGCAAGAAGCTCATTCACGACTCTTCTCCGAGGAAGAATCCCACGAGCTACGAGACGAACTCCCAAGCTCCGCCAAGCTTACTCAAAGAAGACAAGCTCTTAAACGCACGGAGCACTCTTTCAGCCTTCATGGCTCGAATTCGATCAAGTTCACCTCGTTGCCCCAAAACGGCTCAGACAACACGGAACTTTACTTGCGGCCTTTCACGGCTCAAGCTCTCGACAGCCTCCGACGGCTCGCACTCTCACGGAGTTTCGTCTTTTAGCTTCGAATAGCAAATCATCAACAAGTTCTGCTCTACAGTCTCTAAACGACTCGAGCACGTGTTGAGTCTCACCTAGTGAACTCAAGAACAAATGGAAGAACATTCGATCGTCAAATACGAGCTCCCAGCTCAGATTCAAGCCCGACGACGTTACAAACAACCATCAAGGTTACATGGACGAGCTCAGATCTCCAACATGGCAAAAAAATCAAGAGATTTCTATCTCAAAGCTAGAAGACGATGCGAACCACAAGACGAGCTCAAGCTCCGCCGAGCTCACGATCCTCTCCCACGACGTCTCATCAGCATCATCAATTCTCATCAAGCTCATAGCTCTTTAAAGACAAGCTCGTCGCAAGAGCAAGTTCTCACGCTTCGACCCGATTCAGACCTTAGAAGGCGATCTCACGCTTTGCGAGATCGACACCGTCCTTATACTCAAGCTCGGCCAAACCACCGGGATCAACGATGACGATAACCTCCTAACGCTCCATTTCAAATTCGAGCTCATAACGTTTAATCGCAACGATTGACTTCCTTAAAAGCAACGCTAAAAAAAAAAAAAAAAAAAAAAAAAAAAAAAAAGACGAGCTCACCATGCGAGCTCTATGTCACGGACTGATTCCTCTTGAATCGAACCGCGCGGCCTTAGGTGCTTTCCGCCCCTTACGGATACCTAAGTCAGCCTATCTCAATTCGGACCTTAGTCCTGAAGAGGGAAACTCTCGAGAACTTAGAGAAGAAGACTTGTATATTGCAAATGTTTGGATGGATTTACAAGTGAGGGGTTCACCCCTATTTATACAAGTGCCTCCACAAATCAACGGTGGAGATTAATTCGATCTAACGGCTAATATTAACTCTCTAGATCTTTCCACACTTCTCTACACTTCTCTACACATCTCTAGGTTAATCTACAAGCTTCTAGAAAACTTCCTTGGACCGGCCCAATCCATCAAGTAAACTTTGGGCTAAAATTGGGCCGTGACATCCTCCCCCACCTATTGCGGAGACGTCCTCGTCGCCGAGTACTCCTTCAGCTTCTCACGGAACTGCCACAGATCTTCCTCGGGCTCCCATGTTGCTTCCGACTCCGGCAATCCCTTCCACTTGATCAGAAACTGAGTTTGTCGCGGCACGCCTCGCTTCCTCACTTCCTTCTTTCCGAGCACTTCTCCAATCTCCTTATCATATGACTTGGTCACAACAGGCGGTGCTCGGCTCGATATTCTCCGGCTTTGATCTTCCTCGTCCCGGTGGTAAGGTTTCAGCATGCTTACGTGAAACACCGGGTGGATCTTAAGTGTGTCCGGCAACTCCAGTCGGTAGGACACCTTCCCGACCTTCGCCGTTACTTCGAACGGTCCCTCATACCTGCGGACTAAGCCCTTGTGCAAGCTTCGGAATGCCTTGAACTGTTGAGGAAGAAGCTTCACAAAGACTAAGTCTCCCACCGAATACTCAGAAGGGCGTCTCTTCTCATCCGCCCACTTCTTCATCCGCTTTCGGGACTTTTCCAAGCAAACTCGCGCCAGATCAGCATGCTCCTCCCATCCTTTGGCCATCTTTAACGCTCCCGGGCTCTTCCCTTCAGTAACTGGATTCACCAAGGTGTTCGGGGTCAAAGGTTGTTACCCCGTTGCCAGCTCAAAGGGACTCCGTCCAGTCGACTCATTCCGCTGCAAGTTATACGAGAACTGAGCAATGTCCTGCAACTTAGCCCAATCCTTCTGATTCGCACTCACGAAATGTCGGAGGTAGCACTCCAGCAGTGAGTTCACTCTTTCCGTCTGTCCATCTGTCTGGGGGTGAAAGCTTGTCGAGAAGCTTAAATCTGTTCCGAGCATCTTGAATAGCTCGGTCCACAACCGCCCAGTAAAGCGGGGATCCCGATCACTCACAATGTTCTTCGGTAATCCCCAATATTTCACAACATTCTTGAAGAATGCTCTTGCCGCCTCTTCCGCCGTGCAGTCCCGACTACAAGGCACGAACGTCCCATACTTAGAGAATCGGTCCACGATCACCAGAATGGACCCAAACCCTTCAGACTTCGGCAAGGCACTTATGAAATCCAAGGAAACGGACTCCCACGGTCGTTCTGGGATCGGCAAAGGTTCCAGCAAACCCGCCGACTGCTTGTTCTCTATCTTGTCCTGTTGGCAAACAAGACAAGTCTTCACGTATAGTTCAACCGTGTCTCGCATCCGTGGCCAAAAGTAAGCGGCCTCAACAAGCGCTAACGTCCGCTTTTGCCCCAGATGTCCAGCCCATCGAGTGTCATGGCACTCCCGGATTATGTCTCGACGGAGACTCTCCCACTTTGGCACATAGATCCTCCGACCTTTAGTGAAGAGTAGTCCGTCTTCCACCCAAAACCGGTGGGTTTTTCCTTCTCTGGCCAGCTTCATCAGTTCTTGAGCGACCGGATCCCGTTCCAAACCTTCACGAATCCGCCCCAAGATACTTCCTTCGGCCATACTTATCGCCCCCAGTTCTGCCTTTCTACTCAGCGCATCAGCCACCACATTTGCCTTTCCTGGCTTGTACTCCAGCGTGTAGTCGAACTCGGCCAGGAAATCTTGCCAACGAGCCTGTTTTGGCGACAGCTTCTTCTGAGTCTGAAAATAACTCGTGGCCACATTGTCTGTCTTCACCACAAAGTGTGATCCCAGTAGGTAATGTCTCCACACTCGCAGACAATGGACTATGGCAGTCATTTCCTTCTCCTGGACCGTGTACCGCCGTTCCGTCTCATTCAACTTCCGGCTCTCAAAGGCAATCGGATGACCTTCTTGCATCAACACCCCTCCGATCGCAAAATCAGAGGCATCCGTGTGTAACTCGAAAGGCAACTGGAAGTTAGGTAAGGCCAGAACAGGTTCTGAACTCACCGCAGCCTTCAACTCCTCAAAGGCTTCTTGGCAACGCTCCGACCATTCCCACGTTTGCTTCTTCTTCAGCAGATCGGTCAAGGGCGCAGCCTTCTTCGAATATCCCTCGATGAACCGGCGATAATAGTTCACGAGGCCAAATCTTAGCTCGGTCACCTTCGTCGGAGCCTCCCACTCCTTAATCGCCTTCACCTTCGGTTCATCCATCTTAAGGCGTCCATGTCCAATAACATGCCCCAAGAACTGGACTTCTTCAGTGGCAAAGGTGCATTTTTCTCTCTTCACGAACAGTTCATGTTCCCGCAGCACCTTGAAGACTGTCCGCAGGTGCACGACATGCTCGGCCATCGAATTACTATAGATGACAATGTCATCCAAGTAGGCTACCACGAACCGATCCAAGTAAGGTTGCAAGATCTGATTCATCAGGGTGCAGAACGTGGCTGGGGCGTTTGTGAGACCGAAGGGCATCACCAACCATTCGAAAAATCCGTATCGGGTGATGCATGCGGTCTTTGGTTCATCACCTTCGGCAATCCGGACCTGGTAGTACCCCTTCTGCAAGTCCATCTTGGTGTATATCTTTGCCCCACCCAGCCTATCAAACAGATCAGCAATCAAAGGAATTGGGTAGCGGTTCTTGATGGTTACCTTATTGAGTGCTCGGTAGTCCACACACATCCGCAGCGAGCCATCTTGTTTCTTTTGAAACAGCACCGGAGCACCATAAGGAGCTTTCGATGGTCTAAGCTTCCCCGTAGCTAGCAACTCATCGAGCTGTTTCCTCAATTCCTCAAGTTCGGAGGGAGCCATGCGATAAGGTGCCATCGCTGGGGGTTTAGCACCCGGCTCCAACTCAATCCGATGATCCACCTCCCTCCTAGGTGGAAGCTTATCGGGCAACTTAGCAGGCATCACATCTTTATGTTCTTCAAGGACGGCTTCAATCTCCGGGGGAATAGGCTTAACGCCTTTTTCCTCGCCATCCACCTTCATCACAGCCAAGAACGTTGGTTCTCCCTTCTTTACGCCCCTGCTAAGCTGTATGGCCGACAACTGTTTCGGCCCATCATAATCCTCACCCACGGTCGGAATCATGCATTGAGAACCCTTCTCAAGGATGCAAACCGTGTCTAATGCAGGTATTGGTATAGCATGAACCTGCCTCATGAAGTCCTGCCCTAGGACAACTTTGAAATCATCCATCGGCACTATCGAGAAGTTTACTGGACCAACCCATTTGCCCAGCTTCACCTCCACTCCTCGAGCCGACCCTTGAACCGGTTGGGCTTTGGTGTTGATCGTCTTCATCCAGCCCTCCCGCTTGTTCCATCGCAGCCCAAGTCTCTTAGCTTCATCATCAGCGATGAAGTTGTGTGTGGCTCCCGTATCCACCATTGCTCGGGCTGTTTTCCCGTTGATCCGAGCCTCCACGTACATCAGTCCCTTACTCGACGTTTTGGCTTCCGGATTAGCTTTCAGCGCATTCAGGAGTTGTAAGGACCCCATCTTCGCAGCTATTTCCTCTTCTTGCTCAGCATCGTGTTGTTCGACGATCGCTGAGAGTGAACCCAGCTTCGGACATTCCTTCATTTGATGCGGTCCCTTGCACACAAAGCATCCGCCTTTAGGTACGAAGGACTTCTTTTTCGCCTCATAATCATCACGCCTTGAGGACTTGTCACTTCCACTGGATCGTGGTCGGTTGTCGCGCTTCTCTCCCCCACCCTTAGAACCGACTTTATCCTTATCTTTCTTCTTATGAGACTCGGTCGAACTTTGGGTGCGGAAATCTAGCAACGACTCGGCTACCGCCACTGCTTCGTCAAGAGTCTGAACATTCCTCCGTTGTAGCTCTTGCTTGGCCCAGTTTTGTAATCCATCAGTGAAATGGAAGACAAGATCCTCGTTGGACATGCTAGGAATTTGCAGCATAATGTTAGTGAATTCCTTAACATAGTCGCGAACCATACCTTTTTGCCGAAGCTCCCTCAGCTTCCTCCGGGCTTCATACACGACATTCTCTGGATAGAACTGCCGCTTGAGTTCTCTCTTGAACTCTTCCCACGTTTCGACCTGCACGGTACCCCTCTCGATGTCGGCGAGCTTCCTTCGCCACCACAACATCGCCGTGTCAGTCAAGTACGCTGTAGCCGTCTTGACTTTGGTCCTTTCATCCGTCATATTGACGTTATCGAAGTAGTGCTCCAACTGCCACAAGAAGTTATCAACTTCCTTAGCATCGCGAGCCCCATTAAACTTCGTTGGTTTCGGGACATCAATCTTGCCAACACCTATCGGTCCACCTTGACCGCCGTTGGCCGCAGCCCTTCTGCATAGAGTAATGTCCGACTCCATACCTTCCAGCCTGCCCATGATCTCATCACGTAGGCTTGGAATGAGCTCCTCTCGGATGGATCGAACTAACTCCTCCAACTGAACGAACCGTGAATCGGTGTCAGCGACATTCTTCTTAATGTCTTCCAACTCCGTCATCACGTGTTCCTCCAGCGACAACGAGTTATGTTCGAGTCGTTCCACACGTTCCTCCAACTCCCCAACAGCCAGATTCAGCATCTCCCGAGAAACGCTCTTGTCACGGCGCCTATGCACCTGACCAGATCCGGACTCCCTTCCGTGCTCCTCGGTGACAGTCGGGATGTTGTCATCGTGTGATCCTGCCATTGTTCTTCCCACAATCCCTCGGTCAATAACTTCGCTCTGATACCACTTGTCACGGACTGATTCCTCTTGAATCGAACCGCGCGGCCTTAGGTGCTTTCCGCCCCTTACGGATACCTAAGTCAGCCTATCTCAATTCGGACCTTAGTCCTGAAGAGGGAAACTCTCGAGAACTTAGAGAAGAAGACTTGTATATTGCAAATGTCTGGATGGATTTAAAAGTGAGGGGTTCACCCCTATTTATACAAGTGCCTCCACAAATCAACGGTGGAGATTAATTCGATCTAACGGCTAATATTAACTCTCTAGATCTTTCCACACTTCTCTACACTTCTCTACACATCTCTAGGTTAATCTACAAGCTTCTAGAAAACTTCCTTGGACCGGCCCAATCCATCAAGTAAACTTTGGGCTAAAATTGGGCCGTGACATCTAGCTCCTTTGGAACAAGCTCATCGACGAGCTCCGTTTCTTCTTCTCCAAGTCAAACTCTCCTCCAATGGAAGTTACTTCGAAAAGAAGCTCAATGCTCTGTTTCAGCTCGTCTAGCTCGAGCACGTCGCTTTTGCCTAGATCGAGTTCGTCGCCTTGCCTAGACCGAGTTCGTCGCGCCTAGACCAGTTCGTCGCCGCGCCTAGACCGAGCTCGTCAGCTCGTCTACCTCGAGCACGTCGCCTTTTCTAAACCGAGCTCATCAGCTCGTCTAGCTCGAGCACATCGCCTCATCTAGACCGGTTCGTAAGCTCGTCTATAGCTCGAACGCGTCACCTCGTCTAGTTCAAGAGCGTCACCTCGTCTAGCTCAAGAGCATCACCTTGTCTAGCCTGAGTTAAGCTCGTCTAGCTTGAGTTCGTCAGCTAGTCCAAATTCTTCGCCTCGTCCCTTTTAGCTCGTTGCTAAAAGCTCGCCTCGTCGCTTTTAGCTCTTTGCTAAAAGCTCGCCTCGTCGCTTTTAGCTCGTTGCTAAAAGCTCGCCTCGTCGCTTTTAGCTCGTTGCTAAAAGCTCGCCTCGTCGCTTTTAGCTCGTCGCTATAAAGCTCGCCTCGTCGCTTTTAGCCCGTTGCTATCAGCTCGCCTAGTCGCTTTTAGCTCGTCGCTATAAAGCTCGCCTCGTCGCTTTTAGCTCGTCGCTATAAAGCTCGCCTCGTCGCTTCTAGCTCCGTTGCTATAAGCTCGCCTCGTCGCTTCTAGTTGATCAGCTCGGCTCGTCGCTTCTACCTGATCAGCTCGGCTCATCGCTTTTAGCTGATCAGCTCGTCTCGTCGCTTCTAGATGACCAGCTTGTCGCTTTTAGCACGCTATCTGCTCAACCTTTCTAGCACCTTGCTATTTTCAAGATCGAACTACGAATGGCTTGATCCCCTTTCGGGGTACGTAGGCAGCCTGTAAAAGGGTTCAGCTATACATCAAAAAAAAAATTTATTTCAATGAAATGATTCGTCTCGTTACAAATCGTTCGCACCATTAACGGTTGCCTTTACTTCAGTTTTTCAGTAACTGTCAAAACTGTGCCGAGCTACGCTCAAACGTAAGCGCTTCGCCTCATAGCTCTAAGCTATAGACCAATACATCTTCACCCTGATCAAGTGAATGATGGGTCAAATAAAGCCGGGTCCATCGTCGCCCGCACCTCTCGAACTTATGACTGACCCACGAAACCACGCCGGAGTTCAGTCTCGGGAGCGTATTTATGCTTGATTGAGATGCTCTGTCCGAAACTGAAGGAATTTGGTCAAGTTTTAACTCTTTAAAACTATCAAGTTCCTATTGCCACAAGATCATGCTATTGAATCTATGTCCTCAGATCAAGGATTTACCTGGAGTTTTGCAGCGGAATGATTAGGTAAAGCGAGATCTGGAGCGCCTCAAACGTTGCGCCTCTACAGCTAGTCCACACGCACACAAGACTGGATCAGGGATGCTAGTGCCTCTGGGAGCTTTTGAGTTTCTGTCTCGACAGCTAGGGTAAGACTTACATACGATTTCGTGGCTCTGATTCCTATATATAGGAGTCAAGCACGAAATCCCATAACCCTTGGATTAACCGGTTCAAATTGAGTCGTTAATTTAAACCCGGTATCATTAACCCTCACCATTCTTCTTACTTTAATAAACTCGATATCAACGTGCAACAATTACACATTGATGAGATCATTACTTTAATGATCATTCCCAGTACTCGTTGTCCAGTTTGCTTAGGTGTGTGACCCTATAGGATCATGTGATGTTGGCAATGAGTTCACAACTCATAAATTATAAGCGGCTTCTAGCAAAGCATTATAATTACCCGACATCACATGATAGTCTTATCTCGACTTAACAACTATGTTAGAGTGTATACAAGTGTGATCTCCAGGACATTCCCTTCAGAAACAGACTTACCTCTCAAGTTGTAAGCCGAGCCAACGTAAGCCTCCGTCGTATGCGAGCAGATGTTAGCCTCGCACTCCGGATGTCGACTTACCTTGTTAAGTTCAAGGACCAGGTCTAATTCCGAACCGAACTGACTTTGAATAAGTTTTCGAGTATACTACTCAGCTCAGTCATTCCACTAGCACGGTAATCTAAATCACTCGGACTATTACTCGTGAAACGTCTAAGTTATTTGAAAATGTCGTTCTTTCATTGACTTAGAAAACGCCTATCGGCATTACAAGAGTACGACGTCGCAGTCCACGAACCGGACTCCGACTCTACTAAAAGAAGACAAAACGGAAGCAACTTAACATCGAAAAGGGGATCTCGAAATGATTCACGTCGTCTTCGATTCCCTGCCTATCTTCGTTTAGGCACACCGAGCTGAATTCATGCCTAACCAACTCTCTTCAAATTCGCCGAACTCAAACGACATCGCTCGACGAACTGAGGGGGGGCTTATTGTTGGGGACGGGTTTAGCACCCTTCCTCAAGGCCCAACATGAATTCATCTCGACTTGTTAATAATAATTGTCGATCAATTATTATTCGATATCAATTAAATATTACCATTTATTCGCTTCGGATAAATGTTAAGTTTAATAGATAATTCCTTGTTTGTATAAAAGAGGAATTATCCCTTTTTATCGAAGATTATCCTTTTATTTTTATGGAAGATAATCACGCCGACGCGAAGAATAAGGAAAGACAATCTCGAAGAATCTGGACTTTTTCCTAATCCTCAAGGGATTAGGTCGGCGAAGACTTCCTATATAAAGAAGAGGGTTTTCACCCAAAAGATCATTCAGACATTCAACAACACATTCGAAAACACAGAGAGAAATCGACTTCTCTAAACCCTAGTTCTCTTGTAAACGAACTACGATCGGCTTGATCCCGAAAGGGTACGTAGGCAGCCTTTTTCAAGGTTCAGCTATAATCAATAAAAATCGTTATTCGGTTTTATTATCTCTTTGATATTCTCTTAAACCCACAAACTATATCTGTGCGAGATCATAGTTCAACAGAAAAGAAATATAAAAAAGAAGTTAGCATTAATGATGTTATCTTTATAGGTGACTGCAAGATCACTTTGGATAATTTTTACAGGCTTCTGAAGTCAGAAGAAACAAGCCTGGTATTGCTTGGAAACTGCAACTATTAATGTATGCAAAAGGATATAAGTTTTCTTATATGTATGTCAAAAGATGTATTGTAAAGAAGTAAATCAGTTACCTCGAGTGCAACACTTAAACTATATATTATCACTTAGGCAATGTTGTAATCGCAATCTTCCGGTTATCTTTAAATAAACTTGCATGCTGACCAACAAAGGAAGTGACGGGGAAGACGAGAGGGTGATAAAAATGTTACGGGGCGGTGACGTATGATGTGAAAGAAAGGAAGCGCGGGTGATGATGGAATTAGGTGACAGGCATGTCAACTTTGCAGCTGCAAAGCCTGATTTGTTTGTTTCCCATCTCCCTGAGCGTGCTTTCAACGTGTCCCTTTGTCATGACCATAAATAAGTATTTTTCATTGCTCTCATTTTCACATTGATTGTGTTCTTAGAATTTTGTTCATGCGTGCAATTACCTCACTAGTTTTCTAAATAATTAGATTTCGGTGTAATATTTTTACTTCCTTTTAAGTTACTCCTGTTGAGAGTTCCATAACCACCGTATTAACTTTTTTTTTTACATGATGTCAAGATAAAACTGTCAGTTTTGATCCACAAGATAATCGAATTACCACACATTATGTTATAATATATTTCAGTTTAAATATGAAATTTAAATGTAAATTTTAAATCTAAGATATATACTGTAATTGAATTGTTTTATCATTATATTAATTATAATCCTTTTAAAATTCTAAAATCACAAACACATTCTAATTTTTTTGGTAGAAGAAATCCTAAATAAATATTTTGAGTGAAAATCTAATTACATATATTGTTTTTTGCAGTAAATTATTTCAACATTTTCTATCTAAATTTACCAAGAATTTTTATATTTATTTACTTAGTTTGCTTTTATTTTTCATTCATTAATTTATATTAAATGAAAGTAATAAGCATATAAATTATCATATACGAAATAATAATTTATATATGATTTACTGATGTAGATTTTTTTTTTCAATTACTGATGCAGATACATTAGATGAATATAAAATTTTCTACTTATATGTATGATTTAGCGGTATCTTACTTAATTAATAATAACTCATCTCTCTTCTTTTTAACACTATATAATTGTTTCATAATCTCCCAATTTTACCCCTTGTTTATTGCTCCGTATTTTTTTGTTAATTTTTATTGGGAAATATGCAGTTTTTAGACAGACAAAATTTCAACCAATATGTGGTCCCATAACCCTTGTTCGGGAACTCGCTACGCGCTATACGTACGGTTGATAGAGGATTAGCGAGTTACTAATTACTCGGGGATTATTCGGAGATAACTCGGGGATTACTCGAGGAGTAATTTTAAAACATTTTATTATAATTTCGTTTATAAATTTGTTATAGTTAATAATATTAATAGAATAACATGATTTAATGATTAGAAAACTATTAAAAATCATGAAATCAGTGTTCGGGTGATTTTTTTTTCATTTTTTATCACTCTAACTACTTCATCTTCATCTTTTACATATTTTTAGTCAATTTTTTTTATTTTATTTTGTTATTTAGAATAAAATATAACAAATTTGTCAAATTATTATTGATTTAAATGATCTAAATTGATTTAATTATCTTATTATTGATTTAATTGTCATATTTATACGTCATTTTTTCCAATTGTATGGTTTAGACAAAAAAAACACTAGTCACTGTATAATATAGCCGTATAACTCAACTCGCCACGCTCTACCACCGTCTAGAGTATTTTCGGACGTATACTCGGTTAGGCGGGCGAGTTTTCGAACAAGGCCCATAACTATTGAAACTCTGATTATATGGAAAAAATATTAAATTTAATAGGCATTTTAGACCACTCTGTCTCTTAAAATATTGGATGGTCCCATTTCTATTCAAATCAATTTTCTTACACGAAAATAATTTGATATATACGTTAATCACCCCCAAGATGAGTGCTCTCCTATTCCGACTTCCCCAGAGCCTCCGGTAGCACAGCCGAGACAGCAACGGGTTCTCCGCCCCTGCGGGGATGGAGTGACAGAAGTTTTGAGAATTAACACACGCATGTGTTTAATTTATAAAATAAATAAATAAAAAACACACGCATGTTATTTGTGGACCAACGAAAAGAAAGCAGGGAGAAAATGGTCATTTCAATAATTTAATTGAAAATATTTCCTTCTGTTTTTTAAGCTTCGTTCCAAACCAGAAACCTGAAACCATGTTACCTGTAACAACGACATGTATTTATTATTATACTTCTCCACGGATCCAACGTCTCATCTTCTCTCTCATCTACTCATTCTCAGCCGTCGGATCTTACTACCGTAGCCCCCACCATATTTAAACAAATCCTTTCTCTATCCTTAAAAGCCCATGCTTTTGCTTCTTATTACAAAAATTGCCACTCCTTACATATTTTGTTTTCTTCTCTCTTTCTTCTTGAATGTTGCGCTTTTGTTAGCTTTCTGGTTTTTTTTCCATGGATGGACCTTGAGCTCTGCTTCTCTTCTCTCGCCAAAGTTCGTGCAATCTCTCTTTCACTGCTTCTCTCTCTTTCGTTGGTTTGATCTTCTACTGTGTTCGTCTTCTCTCTCCAGGTACTAGTTTTATAACATTAAACAAAAACACTAAATTTCAGTTTTGGTTCTGAGCTTTTTTGCTTCGTTCTCGTAACTTATGTAGATTCACTCACTACCCTTTGTTTATATTTTCACTTGGGTTCAGATTTGTTATCTCATAAGCTAAATGTTTTAGTTTCAATTCTCAGCTGATTTTTTTTTTAAAGGATTTTGGGAAATGCTGAAGAAATTAGGGGTAAAAGTCAAGGTGTCTCTGCTTCTTGTTTCATGGAAAGTAATTTTATTTTTGGGAAGATGAAGTTAGGGAACGAGAAAAGTTGAAAATTTGGACTAGGAAAGTAAAAAGTCTTCTTCCTGTTAAGAAGATTTAACTCCGCAACCCTAATTTTATGTTCTAGGTTCTTGTTTTACACAGAAGCAGTGATCTGTTTCTTGTTCTTCACAACTTTTCTTAAGCATTTTTTCTTCATGCATACATAGAAATTTCAGTTTTTTTGTTTGATTTGGGATTTTTCGTTTTTGTTTTGGTGATGCAAAGCAGATAAAAAAAGAACAAGTCTTGGAAACTAAGATCTGATGTCTTATCGATTGCTAAGTGTGGATAAGGAAGATTTGGCTACATCACCTGGTCTGAAGGAAAGAAACTACTTGGGTTTGTCTGATTGCTCCTCTGTTGATAGCTCAACTATTCCCAATCTTGTTCCAGATGGTGACAAGACCAATCTCAATTTCAAAGCTACAGAGCTAAGGCTTGGCCTTCCTGAATCGTCTCAGTCTCCCCAGAGAGAAACTGACTTCGGTTTGCTAAGCCCGAGAACCCCCGATGAGAAGCTTCTCTTCCCGCTGCTCCCTTGTAAAGACCATGTTTCTGCTACTACAGGGCACAAGAACGTTGTCTCTGGCAACAAAAGAGGATTTTCTGACACTTGGGACGAGTTCTCGGGTGTGAAAGGAGGAATCAACGTGATGCTGTCGCCGAAAGTTGCAGCCAATACCAAGAATGATGTCTCGAAATGTATCCAAGAAAGATCCATTGCTAAGAGTGGCTCGAACAATGCACCTGCTGCCAAGTGTGTAAATAATGCTAACTTTGATTGTGAGTTTTCTCGTTTGTTATCTTGTGGTAATCGTTAGCTGTTTGTGTTGTCTATATGGTGTGTAGGGCACAGGTTGTTGGTTGGCCTCCGATTAGATCTTACCGGAAAAATACAATGGCGTCTTCTACTTCGAAGAACACTGATGAGGTTGATGGGAAGCCTGGACTTGGTGCTCTGTTTGTGAAGGTGAGCATGGATGGTGCTCCGTATCTGAGGAAAGTCGACTTGAGAACTTACACTTCCTATCAACAGTTGTCTTCTGCACTTGAGAAAATGTTCAGCTGCTTTACTCTTGGTGAGAATTTTCTATGTGTTAAAAGCTAATCCTTGGTTCCATTGTGAAAAGGAAATGAAACAAAGGCAGTGACTTCCGCGTCTTGTTTGTGATCTCAGGTCAATGTGGACTTCATGGAGCTCATGGGAGGGAAAGAATGAGCGAGATGAAACTGAAGGATCTTCTTCATGGATCGGAGTTTGTGCTTACTTATGAAGACAAAGATGGTGATTGGATGCTTGTTGGTGATGTTCCGTGGGAGTAAGCTTCTCTTGAACTCAATTTTAATGCCTTTATGTGTGTTTATGAGTTGTTCCTTGTCAACTTCAAAATTTGGACCAAACATCAGATAAAAAGATGATTACTTTGAAGATGATTCGTTTCCATCTTATGGTTTTGTTTCTCTGCGAAAGTTGAATCCTTCTAAAAACCTGTTTGCAGGATATTTACTGAAACATGTAGGAAACTGAAGATCATGAAGGGCTCTGATTCTATTGGCTTAGGTTAGCCATTTGTTTTTTGCCAAACATCTTTCTCTGGTATCTGAATACAAACCTAGTGGTTCAATTCATTGTTGGTTTGCTTTGTTTCAGCTCCAAGGGCTGTGGAGAAATCCAAGAACAAAGACCGAATCCCTCTCAGGGTTTGAAAGAAAGAGACTCAATACAAAACACAATGCACAGTTCCAATGTTTCAGTCTTCTCTACTGATGTGTTTGAAAACTCTTTATTTAGTCGTTTACTAATTTGTGTTGCAAGACTTTGGAATCTCTTATTTGTATGTGCTTGTTCAGAGCAAATACACTTGCTCGCATGTGTGTTCTACTTTGATCTTTAAGAATCAAGACTTGCTTTTCATATGTTCTGGATTTTTATTGCTTCGCTATTCTAGTTGTCACATGAAGACTGAAGACCAACTTTTTCGTCTTTCTAATTATATGAAAAACTTGATTTTTTAATTGTTAGTACAAAAGTCTTGAGTAATAATTAGGATAAAAAAGTAGATTATTGGTGAGTAACCCTGTATATATAAAGACTAAAGAGACTTTTTCACAGCAGTTATAAAAAAAAAAAAGAGACTTTTTCACACAAAGTGGAATATCAAATCATGATAATTTATTTAATCAAACGAGAAAGAGCATAATTCTGGATTAGCTTTAGACTAATCCCAATAATTTACCTTCCACACCTTTCTTACATTGAAAATTTTATTAAAAAATGTCTGAACTAAATGTCTTGATTTAGACATACCATCTTATGTATGGCCTGAGTGCCCCAAAGTTTATCCATTCCATTTTCTCGTAATTTTTAAGTTATTTATTTCAGTAGTGTTAAATGGATACAAATTTAATTTCTATCAACATGACACAATTATACAGACTAATGTGATTGGTGTATGTCACAACTAAAAAAATTATATTCTGTCAAGTTAGAGACAGATATAATTTTCACTTTCTGTCATGTTAATAATTGCACTAAAGTGTTGCCGCTCATATTCTAATGAAATTCAGATGTTTTTCTTTCAGATTTTTCGACATCAGTGTCGATTAGTCTTATCAAAGGGAGCGAAAGTGGTTAGCACATATATAAGCACTTCTAAGTGAGTTTGTGGTTAGTGCACTTCACCATTGACTTTGTTTTAGAATTTGATTGCTTTACTATTCCTAAGAACAATTATATCAAGCACATCTATACGTTTTCTTAGTGCTTTTCTTTTGTGTGAATCAAATAACTCTTTGTTAATGGAATTAATTATAGAGATCCTTATGAGTTATGATTTGGTTGTATTATTTACAATGGGAATCAAAAATCATTATTAGATAAACTAAGCTCTACCAAGACATGACTTACTAAATTCGTCACGTAACATATAATTAATAAGATAAACTAAACTAAACTATCGAACTTAGCAAAAAAAAAAAAAAAACTAAACTATCGACCATATTTTGGTTTTCTATATTTAACTAGACTTTTTATTTTAAAGATACCTTATGATATATATATTCTTTTAAAGGTTGAAGCGAATATATACGGTATAAATATAGGAATGGTGTGTATATCTCTAGTTTTGTAGTCAGTGGATTTAGAAGAATATTGGTCCCAATGTAATGGAAGCTAGTGGCTATTAAACCCTTTGGTTCTTATAGTTGAAAGAAACTTAAGATTCATAGTTGAGGTCCCAATCTCTTCAAAATGACCGATCAAAATTGGTTTTGCTTCTTATACATTTCTACTTGCACTTTAAGAAGAAAAAAAATATAGACCTTTTTAAAATAACGATCAATATCATCCATATGATATCCAATGAATTATTACATTCGATTGTTCACTTAGTTTAAAAAAGTCCATGGTGAAATAAATTGGTGCAAGAAAATAAAGTAATTGGTCTATACAAGAATTTGGTATCTTAACTTCTAAAAGGGGCTAGGGTAGGGATACGTGTAGTTTAGATTGATCTTTTCGTATCAAGATATTTGGTTTTTTTTCCAAACAATTGAGATCCACGAAGTTGAAGACCAAACCAGAAGATAAGATTATGCATTTTTGGTATAGATTACAAGTTGTACCTGTTTCAATTTTAGATGGAAACATCATTTTATGCGAATTTTTAACTAAAAAGTGTCATATTGTTTTAGTACCAAACTATCTATTTTGAGATGAAAGGTGGATTAGGCCATACGATATACCAATCTTACCGATCAAAATCAGCAATTGATAATTAGTTAAGAGTACTCTACCACTGTGATTCTTAATTTGTGAAGAAATGAAGTCGGTTAGATTTTTGTTAATTGGTGTATGTCTTGTTATTGAGTTTTCATAAAAAACTATAAAAATTTATATTTTTGTGAGAGTATAGTGTTTTATGTCCATACTATTACGGACTAAAGTTTGTGAATGGTAAAGAAAAAGTTACAATCCATAATTTTGTGTGTGGTAAAACTGTGTTACAATCCAAATTAAAAGCGGTTTAGTAAGTCACTGAAATTCAAATACTCGAAAATCAACTTTGATATTTTTTTATGACATTCATACATTCTTTTCAGTTTTCCTAACTGTGTAAATTTGTTTATCACCAATAAAAATAAGTAAAATATTTTTTTTATAAATTTTTACTGTTTGTGTTAAATATAGAAAATATATAAAAAGATTGATTTGACAAATAGAAAATTTTGTCATCCAATTCACCTTATGATTTATCTGTCATATTGATCTTTGTTGGTGACTTACAAAAATTAAATTGTCTTTCTAATAATATTTTAACATGTTAAAAATAATATTGATTAACTCTACTTTCATTGTTAAAGATAAAAATCCATGAATATGAAATATTTAGATACAGTATATATATATATATAATAATACTCTTATACCTTAATTTAAGGACAGCAGTAAATAAACATTTTAAAATTTGATTAATTATTTAGAAAAGTGAAAGAAATCGTTTATATATTTTTCAACAGAAAAGAATAAAAATTAATAAGAAAAATTTATTCAGCATACAGTATTTTGTTATTTTAGTTGTACAACCGTGCATTTTCATACTTGGAATTTTTTTTATGTTCGAAATTAGTTATAATAATATATTAAAAATAGATCGAGTAAAATCTAATTTTATTAGTTTACTTAATAAATGACATCATGAAAGCATGATTAACTAACACTATTTTGGTTACTGTTGATTTAATTTTTTTAGTTTATAATTTATTGAACAACATTCAGTTCAAAATAAAATTAATGTATAAAAAAGCATGACAAGATTAAAAATTTATAGGATTAGAACTTATATACATCAACAAAGTTAAATTAAACTCCATAACATCACAAAAAATGCTTAGATTCGATAAAAGCATAGTTATCACTTATCAGTGATCTCCTTTCAAATGCTTTACTTACATGAATTATGACAATAATATGTTTGGTGTAATCGAAACCCATATAGCACTGTTAGTATTCAAACCATGATTAGTTTATGTAGTCGTCTTGAGAATACTAATATATATGTATATATTTCTGGTCCTGTAACTGTGTAACATACTACAAAATAGCCAAACACGTAGGTGGGCAACTGGGCATGCAGTGTACGTTAAAAGCTGTAACAAAACAGACAAAACAAAAAATAAATTAGGAGAGAAAAGTGATAAGTAGCAATAAATTCTTGAGATGGATAAAGATAAATAAAAAATGGACCGACCCATTACAAACAAATTAAAAAAGTACAGAGTACACAGACTAAAACTGTAGCTATGGTTCTTTTTGGCGTCTCTGTAATAAATTGTTCTGGGGATCTTCGTTCTACACCCATGCCACTCACTATCAACGCATTCATTTATTGATGCTTCATTGTCTTTGTTTTCTTTGCGGGGATCACATTTTTTAATTTCATACCATATTCTATAGCATTGATTTTTGATTGATTTTTTTATAGTCGTAGGTCGACTTTAATTTGTTTTGTTTTGATTTGATAGCAACCAACACTTATGTCTTGGAGGTATATGTATTAAAAAAATGTTTTTTATTTATCTGATGTGGATCCTTTTATTATTCATAGTTTTTACATTTTCTATAAAAAAAATGAGTGATAAAATATACTGTATAAATTATTTATAAAATAGCATTACATCACTTTTTAACCAATATTGAGTATGGTAAGAATCGTAAGATTAACTAGATTTAAGTCAATCTTTAATATTTGTATTTACCTATATATATATAACTTAATAGGTATATCATATGAATATGGTAAAAGGTCTACAAATTAATATTTGATAAATTAAAAAGTATAAAATAATATTATCAGTTTCAAATTGGACCAATGTAAAAATTGATCATATTAGGTAAAAAATAAAATGATAATTTTAAAAAAAACTCTTACATAAAAATATGGTTCTGATAATCCATTATATTAATAAATATTAATAAACATATAAATGTATATGTATATAGTAAATATATATACTAAAATACAGAAAGTATTTTTTATTTAAATTTAAAATCTTATTAATTCTTATATCTAGTTTTCCTATTGCATCAAAAATATTTAGTATTGTTTTTCTTTGCAATCTAAATCCAAAATTTAGGAAAAAAATTAAAATGCTAATTAGTTTTTGTATGCATCACTATTTGATTTTAAAATGTAATATAATATAATTTTCAACTTCATCTCCAGCTTCAATTTTTTTAGCATCATTAAGGATTTTGGCCACCAATTTTTTTTTTTTAAATTGTAAAGTTATAAACATGCATAGTTCAATATGCTACTAGTGTTCATTCTATTGTGATATAACTATCATAATTTCAAAGTCTATGTGTTATATTTAGTAGTAAAATTATTTATTATTTATTTTGTTTTTATCGGCAATATAAAACAAAATTGACATTTAAGTTGCTGAATCAGAATCAACGTTAATCATGCATGATGGATAAAAACGAATATTCTATACTAGTTTTTTCGCTCTTATATTGGTTGTACATGGGATTAATGCAATTGCAAAGTTGTTGAAATTCTCATAGTTCCGAAACTTAGTAAATTTATGTAAATTTTTTATATAAAATCATTTAATAAAAATCTTTAAAATTAGAAGCTAAAAGTAATATTTTCTATATATTAAATTTTTCATTTTTATTAACTATATTTTTATAAATTAATTTATTTTAAAAACTCCAGAATTACTATTTTGTAGAAATTATACTGTTGCATTCATTCAGAATAATTGAAATTTTTAAAAGCGACTACATTTTTTTTTTTTGACATGAGCGACTACATTTTAGATTATGTTAAACAAAGAAAAAACTTGTTAACTTGTGTTAGTATATATATATATATCGGTGACGATTTACTTTAAAATATATATGAGTGTATAGCATGATTATTTACTCCCACTTGAGAAACACTTCAAATACCACATTTTCATGTTGTTGTGACAAAAATACCATACCGAGGTAAAAATGACAAAATAACATTTATTTAATGGGTTAAAGATAATTAAACTAGTAAATTTGGGTTCAAAAGTCATTAATTAGGGTTTAGATTTCGGGTTTTAGGGTTTAGGTTTAAGGGATTGAGAAGAAACATATGAAAATAAATATATAATACTCTTTTTTCTTTTCAAAAAATGTTATTTTTTTTATTTTTCACTTTTGTGTGGTATTTTTGTCACAAAATATGAAAGTGTGGTATTTTTGAGAATTGCCCTACTCACTTTGCAAAAACATTATAATATTAATAAACATTATAATATTAATATAAATAAATATTTTAAATTGTATAATAAGTTATCGGAACACGTTTAAACGTAAAAATAGTAAACCGTTAATCACCTATGACATTTTTACTGCACCTACTGTTGTTATAAAAACCTCATGAATTTCAGCATTATGGTCAAGCCATAAATATCTGAACAAATGTAGTTGGTATCATTACAGTGGCAACATGTTCATTTTCTATTCATCAGGTGATGATGGCTTATCGGATCAAGTCTCGATTCGAACATTAAATGTTTTACATGGATCGATATATAAACAAATTAAATGGCTCACATCCATAGATCCATATATCCAATAATCGAATATCTATGCAATAATTCATTTACACTTTCACTGAACTGTATTAACCCAATCATATTTTCTCATCTACTACATTAAATTCTGTCAAAGATACAACAGTGTTTATGCAGTGGTCTATCAAACATCTAAATTTTTTAAAGCCAAATTTTCTAATCTATAACAACTAATACACTTCAATATAATTTTAATCCCAATTTTATTGTGTGACTACCAACTACGAGACTAAATTGATGTCATAGTACTATTTTTCATTAAAAAAAAAAACTACTAGACTAAATTGATGTCATAGTATTATTTTTCATTAAAACTATGGACCGACGCAAGTGTATCAGCTTGTTTTCACTTTTTGTATTTGATTTCTTAGTTGTTGACTAAATGTGGTACTGGTCCTATTTACTGATATAGCGTCAGAGTATTTGGAAAAAAAAATCAGAAATTACATCAGTTTATGTTTATCATTCGCATGAAATTTATCTACTATCCTCTACTGAACAAACCAACTCAGAGCAGTTTTCTCACGACTCATGGTACATTTTAAAAGGTTACTCTATGGGTAGACTATATAATAGCTAATATATACGAGATTTTATATGCTTCCTCTTTTAAATTAGGTGCTAAACGAGCTTTATTTTGTTAAACCCTTAGTATCTGTCGGCAATAGCAGCATGTAGCGCATCAGTTTATAAACTTATATTCCTAAGTTTTTGTAGTTCAAGAAGACTATTTTCAAGATAACCTATTAATCAATCATGTAACTCTTTTGTCAAAAGTATCTCTAGATTTTCCATTTGTGAATCATTGATGACAAAAAAAGAAGAAGAACTAAACTGTTAACCAAAGGTTTATTTCATAAATAATTAGTATCAATAGACAGTATAATGCTATAATAGCCTGTATCCCATAAGTTCTATGATGATAAAGATTAGTACCAAAAGCAATCATTTTGTTATAATTAACCATGGAGAAGAAAAGCAATTACAATAGCAGTAACTTTTTAAAATTCACAGCTTTATGGAGGTCAGTTATTTAATCACTATAAAATACTACAATTTTTTTTTTTTTTTCAGATAATCCCAATAACCAAGCTTCCACTATTATTGAAGAAAAAAAATAAATCCTCCTTTTTAAGTTCAGCCATCTCACCATCCCCTCTTTCTCTTCATCTCAAAACACTTTCTCAGAGAAAAAAAAACAAAAATCTCAGTTCACTAACACACAACCGCACGAGTCACGAGGTAGAAGAAGAAGCAACAATGATAAACGGATGGAGAAGAGCCTTTTGCACTTCCATACCAAAAGCGAGAAACGAAAACGACGACGACGACGAAAGTTCACCGGAGACTCAACGTTTCCGGCACAAATCCACCTCAAGATTCGGCTTTTTCTCATCAACTCCCTCCACGCCTCGTTCCTGTACCGCCGGCACTTACAGCCTCCGTTGTAGGACTTCAACTGCCACCGCCGTCGCCACCGTGACTCCACCTCCGTCTCTTCCCGGAACTCCGAAGCTTAAGTGCAGAACAACCACCGCCGAAAAAACTCCAATCGCAACGCCGACGAGAAACAGTAGCCTCGTTTCTTCTCCTTCCCATTTTTCTCCGGCGAGCTTCTCCCTCCTCAAATCCAAACTCCGATTCAACAAAGTAAAATTTGTTTCTTTTTTTTTCTATTTGAAATTTTGATTTTTTTAGCTAATTATATGATTCTGATACGTTCTTTTTCTTATTTGGTTTGAGCAGAGTAGCAACAAATGTGGAATCTGTTTACAGATTGTGAAATCAGGTCAAGGTACGGCGATTTTCACGGCGGAATGTTCACACACGTTTCATTTTCCCTGCGTGGCCTCACGCGCCGCCTCGGATCATAACCGGCTCGCTTCTTGTCCGGTTTGCGGGTCCTCGCTGTTACCCGAGATTCGAAATTACGTTAAACCGGATTCTCAAACCGAGCTTCGGACCCGAGGAGAGGAAGCGAAGAACAGCAACAAGTCGTTGAGAGTTTACAACGACGACGAGCCTTTGATCTCATCTCCGATATCTCCCGCCGGTTTTCACACCATACTTGAATCCGACGAAAACGAAGACGCCGAGTTCAGTGGATTCTCCGTTAACACTCCGTCGCCTTTAACGGCGAAGTTCTTAACGGATCCTTCATCGAGAAACGTGGAGGTTAAGCTCTCGCCGGAAGCTGCGATCGTCGCGGCGGTAAAAGGTTACGAGACTTACTCCATCGTCATGAAGGTGAAATCGCCTCCGTTTCCGACGGCGCGTGGAGCTGCGCGTAGATCGCCGGTGGATTTGGTTACCGTTTTGGACGTGAGCGGGAGGAACTCCGGAGAGAGATTGGAGTCGCTGAAGCGAACGATGAGGCTCGTCGTTTCGAATCTAAGGGAGACGGATCGTTTATCGATCGTCGCGTTTTCGTCTAGCTCGAAACGGTTATTGCCGTTACGGAGGATGACGGCGAACGGGAGGAGATCAGCAAGAAGAATCGTGGATATCATCTCCGTCTCCGGCTCGGGCTCCGGCTCAGGCGAAGGAATGAGCGCGAACGACGCGTTGAAGAAAGCGGTGAAGGTGTTGGAGGATCGCCGGCAGAAAAACCCTTTCACCACCGTCTTCGTTTTAACGGACCGTCAGGCCTATCAGGCCCACTCGGCCCATTCTAGAATCCCCGTGATTTGGCTCGGCGCGTGGGATCACGCTCTTTCCGAGGACGCGTTTGCTAGAAGCATCAGCGGTTATTTGAGTTTGTCTGTTCAGGATCTCAGTTTAAACCTCGGGTTGGTTTCCGGGTCGGGTCAGGGAGAGATCACTTCCGTCTACTCTCTTTCTGGTCGACCCGCTTGGCTCGGAACCGGTTCGATCCGGTTGGGTGATATGTACGCCGAGGAAGAGAGAGCATTGCTTGTGGAAATCAAAGCACCGGTTAACTCTTCCTCCACGAGTAGGTCCCACAGGATCATGACCGTTCGATCACGTTACGTGGACCCCACAACACAAGAAATAAGAAACCCGGAAGATCGGGCGCTTCTGATCCCGTCCCCTCTCACCGTACAGTCATCATCCAATCCAAACATCTCACGGCTCAGGAACCTCCACGTCAGCACTCGAGCCGTCGCGGAGTCTCGGCGGCTGATAGGGCGAAACAATCACTCCGGAGCTCAGAGGTTGCTGACGTCAGCTCGAGCCTTGCTTGTGCAGTACGGCTTGAGGTCGAGCGATGCGTGCTTACGTGGCTTAGACGCCGAGCTCGCAGATCTTAACGTTGCGAGGGGAAGACACGTGACGTCATCGGAGGATATGGAGCCGCTTACTCCGACGTCGGCTTGGAAAGCGGCGGAGAGGTTGGCTAAAGTGGCGAAGATGAGAAAACATATGAACAGAGTCAGTGACTTGCATGGGTTCGAGAATGCTAGATTTTAGTTTCTTTGATTTTTAATGTTTTATATATTTCCTTAAATCAGGATTTAGAACTTGTGTAATGATCTGATACAAACAAATAGAATGGTGGGTGCATAATGAAGTTATATTTGGTCGTATGATAAGATTGAACATGAGTGTTTCTTTTATATTTGAGTGAACATGAGTGTTTCTTTTATATTTGAGTGAACATGAGTATACAATTAAGCTGTTATGTCATTCATTGTCACCATAAAAGTTGATGCACAATTTTGTTTTGTGAAAATGATGCTCTAGGTCGAACCTTACATCAATTTTCCCGAACTAAAATCACCATATTAAAAATACTAACAAAAATATATTAACAAACTTATAAGATAAAATAATTAAGGTGAACATAAAAAAATACCATTTATCAACTTATCACATATCAATTCTAAATTTACAAGCTTTGAGAAAAGCTTATGCAAAGTCTAGGGCTACAAGTCTTGTGACACACGTATTTTAAATTCATTTGCATTAATTAGCAATATAGCATTTTAAGAATCATATGCACTCCCATTTGTTGATTGTTATTCGCAGACGGCTAAATCATCATATCTATATGTTTATATACTCTGATTGTTATGTTTTATGTTAGTAGTTTTTTAAGCAAATAATATAAGAAATGCGAAGAAAACACTAATGCGAAATGAGTGGATTGCATTTGAATGAATATCTCTGACTAGAGCTCTTGCATTCTTGTTGTTGTAACCTTGTAGGATTTTAAAATGCAAAACATACAATAATCATGACCTGAAATGATTTTTCATTGCTTTTCTTTTACTTAATTACTTTTCTATAAGAACTTTGATTTGCTTTAGAAATTGTTTAAAGTAAAACTTTATAGCCAGAGCATATATTCCATATGTACTTCTTCATAATGGATGTTACATTATAAATACTAAACTCTACTAAACAATCGGGATGTAGCCTTTTAGCGGCTACAATACTTATTTCAATTCGTTGTATCCAATGATTCAAACTCGATGGTCAACAAAGTAGTTTCTTAACAATACAATATAACTAAATATAAATTAAAGAAGCCTTATTAATATGATTGCAATGTGAATAACTGGGATTTGGGCTATCATTTTAACGGCGGAATTTGTCTCTTTTTCTTTGTTTGTCTCGTAGGCTTTTACACTTATACTATGATTGTTTACACCTCTTTTTCCCTCTAAAAATTCCTCTTTGTGAGTGTCCCTTGTGTTACGCACAATATGCATCACGTTTTCGCAATTATCTATAAATTATTCGGAAAGATATGTTTCAAGAGAATCAGTAGATATATAGATCGACCAAGAACTAAAATGTAGCGACGTTATGGAAGCTCTTTGGCTAATTGGTGATCAAACTAAAATGTAAACGTCTTAGATGTAGCGTTATGGAATCTATCTTCTACCGATTAATTTTAAAATCACACTTAAACCAAGAAAGAACTATATTCATAGAGGCTGGATCACCAGCAATGCAGTAGGTCCACTAAGAATTTTTAGCCGGCGATTACAACTGTTTTGTATGTCTCTGTCTCCTTTCTTTCTCCGGTTGTAACGACTTTCACCAACCATAGGCTTTTATCAACAATTAGCTGACCAATAAAACACAGTACACACCCACACAATCCATACGTGTGATCCAAGAAAAAGAGACTCGGTTAGCTAGTACATAATTGAACTATACCAGATTAATAGGATTGAATCTTTGGTTCAATTAGAACCCCTCTATTTACTTAAAAGGTTCTCCAACACTTGACACTTGTATTGAAGCCAAAACCCGAGCTTCACTTCATACCTTTTTGGTATGAATGTTAAGTAAAAAAAAAAAAACAAAGAAGATGGTGCCCTTCACATCATACTTGATCTTTATCTATATCTTCCAACAATCTTGATACATATATAAATTCTCATTTCTAATCTGATGAAAATAAAATTGGTCATCCTAAATCTATGGATTACAGAAACAACTCTCCATCTTGATATTATTAATAGAACTATTCATCGTGATCGTTTTTGTTATATATAGCTAGATTGTAATAATAAAGTTTTATTTGTAATATCAAATCTTGGTTTGTGTAATTGATTAAAAAATAGCGCCAACTTTAATAAGCTAATGATTCACATCTCTACCTGTTAATCAGCTTCTATGTTTATATTAAAAACTAAATTACTAAATAATATTATTTTTCTTACAAATACAAAACTTACTAGTGAATATAATAAAATCATCAGTGCCATATACTTTTCTTTTATTCCCCCGACTAACATATGCCAACTTCTAAGATGTCTAAAATGTTGAAAACATACTGACATCAGTCAAACAATGAACAACATAATAAAAGGCAAAAAGCATTTGGAAAGTATATGTTTTTAGTACGTTTAATTTGGATAGCGATGGTGCGATTCCACTAAAGGGGTGCAATAATGGTATGCACGGCTATATCTAAAGGTTCATATCACAAACAAACAAGTCCAAGATTTAATTCCATCTTAAAGTATCAATAGATCTTTAGTTTTATAGTTATTTTATAGTTTTTGGATTTAGTATATACACGGACAGGTATAGATTAGGTAGAACAAAAGCCAAATTGGAGGAAAAAAGTTGTTCACAATTCAAGTTAGTGGAGGGTTTTCAAATCCACAGGACAATGTAAGTATATTAATTTTCTTAATTAACAACTTTCTATGATAAACTTTAATCATAAGAATATCAAAAGGCTCTCGACAAGGAGCTTCGGGCGTTGGGGCGTGTATCATTCATTGATTAAAGTTTAAGCTCCACATTGTTTTAACGAAATGAAATACCATAACTTAACAATTTCATACTCTCTTCATTCCTAATTATTTTGTAATTTAGTTAATTTTGTTATTCTACAAAGATTGATTTTGTAGCTATTTCTCTCGATTTTTCCGTATCCGGGAGGTTAGCGTCTCTTGCCGGGTATGAAACTTCGAATTCTTTGGTTTTCAAAGGTAATTTGTTTGGTGATTCCTTTTACTGTTGGTTGGTCGTGGGCATCTTCAGTAAGTCTTGGACAGCTATAGAGATGCATGTTGTGGGTGTTTTGTGCTATAGGGTTGCTAAGTGTGTTATTTTTAGATTAAATCCTTTTTGGATTGTTTTCTGTTTGGATTAGAAATTGAAGGGGTTTCGAGTTTTTTTTCGGATTTGTATTTGTAATCTTTTAGTTTCCCTAGCGTTGGACTTTGTCTCTGAGAATTTCTATTTTCCGCCAGCTAAGTTTTTGGAGATTTATCTTGTTTCCTCCAGTTTGTATCCCACCATAGATGTTCTTTGTTTAAAGTTTAATCAAAATTCAGATGATCAAAAAAAATAGTAACGGATATTTTAAGGAAACCAAATAACAAACCATAATTTACAAACTAACCATTTATCCCTTTCTCTCTCTCTATTTATTCCTATCTCTCTCTCTGCATAGTTTGGTTGGTTTCTCATCTTTGTGGTCGTGATTTTGAAAAATGAATCTCAGCCGTTGGATAGATAGTTTCTTTGAAAAGATCACAGATGATTCAACCCAGGATTATTTTTATGGGCTTAAATTGAAAGGCCCATTTAACTATACTTACAACAGAACAAATTAAAACACAGCTTAGATAACTTAGGCCCATTGCTATCTCTTATTGCCAACCAAAGTGATATGCATTCACCCGTTAGACTTTGATAGGGAAAATGGCCATTTCCTACCCAACACTGGTCCGCGGTCCCGATCAATACCCAAACTCTTATCCTGTGCGAAAACATACCTCAACATCATTTTTTTTCAAATTTCATACATGAACATTTTATAAAGTGGTCAATTTATACCTCATCGTTAACTGAACAGTAACTTCCGTTAATTTTTATTTTTCTAAAAAAAATCAAACCTAAAAAAATCTTAAAAAATTCGAAAACACCTAAACAATTCGAAAAAAAATCAAAAAAATTCAGGAAAATTCATAAAAATTCATAAAAAAATAAAAAAAAATCAAAATAAGTTCATAAAAAATCAACAAATTAAAAAAAATATAAAAATTCAAAAAAATTCAGAAAATTCAGAAAATTCAAAAAACTCAGAAAAATTAAGAAAATTAAAAAAATTCTTAAAAAATCTAAAAAATCTAAAAAATAAAAAATATCCAAAAATTTGAAAATAATAAAAAATTCAAACATATAGTATGTTTGTATGATATTGTGTGTTTGTTTTTGTATCATAGTTTAGCATTACCTCATTCTTTCTCATCACCTCATTTTTTGTATGATATAGTGAATTCAAGATGAAATACACAGACAATATCATACAAACATACTACTCCCTCTGTTCTATTTTGTTTGTTGTTTTACACTTTTTTCGAATTGTTTAGCTGTTTTCGAATTTTTTAAATAAAAATCAAATAAAGTGCAACACGAAAAAAAGAGTAAAAAAGTAAACAAAATAGAACAGAGGGAGTAGTATGCTTGTATGATATTGTATGCTTGTTTGGTACCATAGCTTAGCATCACCCCATTCTTTTTTAATATTTTGAGAAAGACAATTTTCAAAAAATATATAGTATGATATAAAATTATCTGTGTATTTATTTTTTTATGAACTTATTTTTTTATGAATTTTCATAAAAAATAAATACACAGATAATTTTATATCATACTATATATTTTTTGAAAATTGTCTTTCTCAAAACACTAAAAGAGAATGGGGTGATGCTAAGCTATGGTACCAAACAAGCATACAATATCATACAAGCATACTACTCCCCCTGTTCTATTTTGTTTGTTGTTTTACACCTTTTTACACTTTTTTTCTTGTTCCACTTTATTTGATTTTTATTTAAAAAATTCGAAAACACCTAAACAATTCGAAAAAAGTGTAAAACAACAAACAAAATAGAACAGAGGGAGTAGTATGTTTGTATGATATTGTCTGTGTATTTTATCTTGAATCACTATATCATACAAAAAATGAGGTGATGAGAAAGAATGAGGTGATGCTAAACTATGATACAAAAACAAACACACAATATCATACAAACATACTATATGTTTGAATTTTTTATTATTTTCAAATTTTTGGATATTTTTTTATTTTTTAGATTTTTTAGATTTTTTCAGAATTTTTTTAATTTTCTGAATTTTTCTGAGTTTTTTGAATTTTCTGAATTTTCTGAATTTTTTTGAATTTTTATGAACTTATTATTTTTTTATTTTTATGAATTTTTATGAATTTTCCTGATTTTTTTTGAATTTTTTTCGAATTGTTTAGGTGTTTCCGAATTTTTAAAGATTTTTTGATTTTTTTTAAAAAAAAATAAAAATTAACGGAATTTACTGTTCAGTTAACGACGAGGTATAAATTGACCACTTTATAAAATGTTCAGGTATGAAATTTGAAAAAAAATGGTGTTGGGGTATGTTTTCGTACAGGGTAAGAGTTTGGGTATTGATCGGGACCGCGGAGCAGTGTTGGGGTAGGAAATGACCATTTTCCCGACTTTGATATGTTATTTCAATTTCAATGAGTATTATATAGAAATTCTAGAATGATCCAGAATAACATAGATAACATAAATAAGATAAAGTTTGTGAATATTTTCCTTGAGAAGTGTATTTATTTACACTAAAAAACAAAGTGTATTTGTCTCCATTGATAAAACTGATTTTTGTGGTTTACTTTACAACGTGTCGTTTTTGCAAGAAGAAAATTAAGTGCATCTAATAGCACAGCAATATCTGGCGATGTAGTATTTTTTTTTTCCTTACTTAGTAATATTAAAAGTTCCAAAACAACTCAATCTAGCTGTCAGAAAAAAAAAACTCAATATATTCTATGTATATATTGTATCATCTATAAATTTTTATATATGAACCACAAATAATTATGAAAAAGTTTGTCTCAGTTCAAATAATTATTTAACCTTTTTTATCTAAAAATTCCAGTGGACTCTCGCCGAAGAGTTATATGCGACGGAGAGCTCGAGAGGAGAAGAAGTCTCAATTTCACTCATTCGTTTTACCAAAAATATAAAGAAAAAGGAAGCAAATCTATTAAAAAAAGTTTTACCCTCCAAACAAAAGAAAACCCTAATTTAAGGAAGAAAAAAAAAACAATAATTTTTATATATTTTCCCGTTTAAGAGAGATTATATGAGATATGCGAGTGAGAAAGATTGGGATGCATGAGAGGCGCAACATGGCGCATTTTAGCAATAGCCCTTTTTGTTTCTGGGTCCTTCGGTTTCCTTTGTTTCCCTCTTTATTCCTCCAAAAACCTAAAGCCCACCAGAGTATCCCTCTCTTCCTCTTCTTTTTTTATCTCTTCGCAGCTTTCTCTCTTCTTACAGATCTGCACACATCTTCGCTCTCTCGCCGTTCCGAATCCGTCGCTTTTTCCTCTCAATTCCATCGAAATCGTCACATCTCATCGATTTTCTCGCTTTTTTCGACGGATTTCGTCGATTCCAGGTCAAATCCAGGTAATTTTCTATAATTTTCTATCAGATCTGTCGTTTTTGAATGTTTTTTCGTTTGCTTTGTTCGTGAGATATCAGATCTGGTGATTGTATTGCGTTTTTTAGAATCCGATTCGTTCGATTCATTCGATTTGGAACGTTTTCTGGGAAAACGAGGTGTTTAAAATCGAATTCGAAGGTTTTTCTCTGTTTTGACAATTAGTCCGATCTCGATTTGTGTGGATGATTCATGTTCTTAACTTCGGATTCATCAATAAAGTTTGTTTTTTTTTTTCCTTTTGATTTGTTAGATTTAGACATTCGTTGAGAAGGATTTCTGAAAGCGTGATTTGTTAGATTTAGACATTCGTTGAGAAGGGTTTCTGAAAGCGTGATTTGTGGGTCAAAGTCCGATTATTTAGCTCGATTTCTATGGATTTGTGATGAATCATGTCCTTAACTTCGGATTTATCGCTTATATTTGATCCATAATGAGCTATTTTTTTATTTGCTTATCATAAATTTCGTTTTTTTTTGGGTTTTTCTTATAATAGATTTGATCTGGATTTCTATCGATTTGGGATGAATCCCGTCCTTTAACATCGTATGCATAGATTTGTGATCTCTGTTCGTTATCATAAAATATTTTTTTTTTCTGGAAAAATCTAATTCTTATGTCAAGATCTATGTATTAAGCAGATTTTTGTTTGCAGGGATTTGCTAATTGGTAGGCTATCGTCTAGCGAAGATGCAGGGCTATGAAGAAGTAAGAACATTTTTTTCAGTGATTTGTTCGAATCTGCTTTAATCTAGATCTTACACGTTTAACGTTTTGATTTGCTATTTCTTCAATTGCAGGACCTTGACGAGGAAGCTGGGTACGACGACTATTACAGTGATGATGGTGGATCGGAACAAGGGTATGAGGACGAAGAGGAAGAAGAAGAAGAACCCCCAAAGGAAGAATTGGAGTATCTTGAATTGCGCAAAAAGCTTAAGGAGTCGATCAGGAAAAAAATGGGGAAAGGAAGTGTTAATGCTCAATCTTCACAAGAGAGAAGAAAAAAACTCCCTTATAACGAGTAAGCTCATGTGGTAGCAATTAATCACATTTATTTTAACAAGTTATGACAACATCATGGAATGTGTTTTGATTTAGGCAAATTGTGTTCTTTTCTGCAGCTTTGGTTCCTTCTTTGGTCCTTCGCGGCCTGTTATTTCCTCAAGGGTTATACAAGAAAGCAAATCCGTGATAGAAAACGAGATACGGAACGCGAATCAACCAGTATGTGCCTCCTTAAGTCTTCTTTTCTCTTCATATTTTATCGGTTTGAAATGTTTTTGTGCTGATGGACTTGTTTGTGGTGTGCAGAAGAAAAGACCTGTTCCAACTAGCAGTTCGGGGGATAAGAATGTGTCGCATGAGAAGCGGCCTAAAGTTGTGAGTGCCATGAGAAGGAAAGTTGAGACTCTTAAGGATACAAGAGACTATTCCTTCTTGTTTTCCGATGACGCGGAGCTTCCTGCTCCGAAGAAGGAACCTATTTCTCGAAGTGTCTCATTTCCTAATTCCGGTAAGTTGTGCCTGCTGAAAGACTTTGTTCGCTATTTGTCATATTTAAGCATACCATTTTCATGGAGATAACTTATACAGGTTTTTTGCTGATGTTCAAGAGGCTCGATCTGCTCAATTGTCAGCGAGGCCCAAACAATCATCAGGTATTAATGGTAGAGCTGCTCAAGGTCCCCCTCGTGAGGATAAGAGACCCGTTGTTTCAGCGAATGGGCATTCAAGACCAACTTCCTCTGTAAGCCAAATGAATCATTCGAGACCGGCTTCATCGGGCAGCCAAATGCAAAGTTCAAGACCGGCTTCATCGGCAAGCCAAATGCAAAGTTCAAGACCGGCTTCCTCGGGGAGCCAAATGCAGTCGAGATCTGTCTCGGGGAGACCGGCTCCTTCAGGCAGCAGACAGACGCAAAATTCAAGACCGGCTTCCTCTGGTAGCCAAATGCAGCAAAGGGCTGCATTCTCGGGAAGCAGCCAAAGACCTGGTTCCTCGACAAACCGTCAAGCACCGACGAGACCACAAGGTTCAGCGGTGAATGGCCATTCAGTTAACCGGAATGGCCAGCCAAGTTCCAGATCAGATCCCCAAAGATCAGCTCCTGCGAAGGTGGCTGTTGATCATAGGAGGCAGATAAGCAGCAGCAGCAATGGAGTTGGTCCTGCTCGGTCAGTGTCCACGTCTAGACCTTTGCCTCCTAAGACGTCATCGGAGAGGAAGCCCTCTATCTCGGCGGGTAAGAGTTCACTTCAAAGTGCACAGAGACCGTCCTCATCAAGACCAATGTCATCTGATCCCAGGCAACGGCTGGGAGAACAGAGAAAGGTTCCCCGTGACCCTACCACATCCCGAATGATCCCAAGACAATCAGTGCCTACCTCAAAACACCAGGTATCTTGATTTTTCAAAATTTTCTCCTTGTAGCCAAGGAGAGAAACTATCGTAGGAACTAATTCGTTTTGTAACTTGCACAGATTATGAGTAGACCGGCGCCCAAGAGACCTTCACAGCGTGATATAGATGATCGGAGGCCACTGAAGAAGAAGAAGCCTGCCAAATTGTCGGAGGACGATATGGCGTTGAGCATGATTAGAAAAATGTTCAAGTACGGCTTCGAAACTGTTCTCCTACTCTCAAATCCATTACATGTTTAAAAGTTCTTTTCTCCTGACACTTGTGTGTTTTGTGTTTCAATCTTAGTACCGACCGTTATGCTGGGCGTGACGATGACGACAGAGACATGGAAGCGAACTTCGACGATATCATGAAGGAAGAGAGACGAAGGTACATCACTGTTTTGTTCATGAGTTTCACTAGATTGTTTCTTGTTATACATGTTCCTTAACTATTCTTGTTGGCTTGCTCAATGCAGTGCGAGAATTGCAAGGGAGGAAGATGAAAAGGAAGCGCTGCTGATCGCGCAAGAAGAAGAGCGAGAGAGGAGGCGGAAGCTAAGACGTTAAAAGTTAAAAGAATCCTTTGCTCTTTTGTCTTCTTTTATAGGACTTCAGATCGTTTTTTTTAGCATTCTCTCATTTAAATCTCTTTGGCCGCTTGAGGCAAAAGATTAACTTTTTTTTTGTTTTTCGAATTAAGGATCTTTTGTTCTTGGAATTGTACAATTAGTAATAATATATTTTTATTGGTTCACTTCAGGAATCGGCCGGAATTTTTTCTTGGTAACCTTCCAAGTTGGTGAAAGTTTGATTCTTTTTCTTTGGGTAAAACCAGAGAAAGTGATAAAGAAAAAAGAAACAACAGAGAGAAAAAGAATATCTTTATTCACGTGGAGTTGCTTTAGTTTATGATAATGATAAAATTTCACTCTTTTACAAGTCCAATGATATGATTTTTGTGATTCGTTTATCATTTTTTCTCTAGAAGATCTTTGTTTGAGATATCAGATGGTGACCAAAGAAGAAGATTGTCTTCCTCCTGCGACAGAGCCGTCCAGATGTTGTTCTCCTTCTTCTACTACTCCTCTTGCAGAGTTAGAGACTCTTCGAAGCTTAGAAATCGTGGAATCATCCTTTCTTTCTCCCGTTTGGTATATTATTCTATGTACTCTTTAGTTTCTCTCTCTCTCCGCCATGAATGGCTTTGAGCCTTTCCCATGATTTTGGATTTACTCTGACACTCAATTGTGATTTGATTGTGTGTCGCCTCTTACATTCAGTTCAATATGTTAAAAAAGCAACTTAGCTGTTTTTATTTGATATTTCTGATTGTGAACCCTTTGGAATTTCAAACAGATTATAATTGCTTGCTGAATCATTTATCTACTTCAACAACATTTCCAGGTTACTTGTGATCTTTTGCATCATTAACTTGTTAAACTACATGGATCGAGGTGTGATAGCTAGCAATGGTGTTAATGGAAGTACTAAAAGTTGTAGTGATAAGGGAAAATGCACTCCTGCAACTGGAATTCAGTAAGGTTTTATGATGCTGGACATTTGTATTTCATTCATATGTCATATGGTAATAATTTTATTACTTTTTATCTGTTGTACAAATTGCTTCTTTTAGGGGACATTTCAACTTAAGTAACTTTGAAGATGGTGTCTTGTCATCTTCTTTTATGGTTGGGCTTCTTATTGCGTCACCAATCTTTGCTTCATTGGCAAAGAGGTTAGAAAAACTTTCATTTTTGTTTTTGTCTTCCTCTTCTAATGTCTAAACAAAAGAAGCTTATTGAAATGGTTTATTGTTTTTAGTGCAGCTTCAATCCATTTAGACTTATCGGAGTAGGCTTAACTGTCTGGACTATTGCAGTTCTTGGTTGTGGCAGTTCCTTTGCCTTCTGGTTTATCGTCTTATGCCGCATGTAAGTTATTATTTTGATTGATATGCTTCTCCAATCTTTTTTCTTCAAATTATGAAATTGAGTTGATATATTTGTTATTGTAGGTTTGTTGGTGTAGGTGAAGCTTCTTTCATCAGTCTTGCAGCTCCTTTTATAGATGATAATGCTCCTCATAACCAGGTTTCTGTTTGCTTTTTCTTTTCCACTTGTTATGAAGCCAAATGCACCGTTTCTGACTAATCTGATACTCTTTTAAACCGGTTTCTTCAGAAAGCTGCGTGGCTTGGAGTGTTTTACATGTGTATACCAAGTGGTGTTGCTCTGGGTTATGTCTATGGCGGATACGTATGTGTTATCTAATGTCAAAGCCTTTTAGCTTCTAAAGGCTTTCCCCTGATTCCTTCTTTGTTGCTTTTAGGTCGGAAAACATTTTAGTTGGCGCTATGCGTTTTGGGGAGAAGCTGTTCTAATGGCTCCATTTGCTGTTCTTGGTTTCTTGATGAAACCTTTGCAGTTGAAAGGTTAGGTACAAAACTTGTCTTCTGTTATTCAGCATGAATTGTGAAAGATACTGATCCGAGAAACATAACAAACAGGGTTTCCTTCTACTGAGACGATTAGCTCAAGTGAAGTAATAATGGCTTCATCTTTAGGTACTTTTTCTTTTTTTTTCAATGGTCTAATGATAATGTGCTTTGTTTATACAGTCGTGTAGTGAGAATTTACATTGTGCAGGCAAAGACAACAATCATCTTCAAGCTGGTAATGAGATTGACCATGACGAAGTTGAGGTCTCCATTGAAACTCATAAGTGAGTTGATTTCATTTATCTTCATTTTGTTCCATTTGCTTTATATAGTTAATCAAATCTTTTTACTTCAACTGTGGCAGGTCAAGTTACACGAACGCTGTTTGGGAATCAATAACTCAATTTGGAAAAGATATGAAAGTCCTATACAAAGAAAAGGTCTTTGTTGTTAATGTCTTAGGTAATTGTTTCCCTCTTACTTTTACCATCGCTTCTTTCTTTTCTTATCTTCTTCTTGATTGATACACTTTGCCTTTAACAGGTTATGTAGCATACAACTTTGTTGTTGGAGCGTATTCATATTGGGGACCAAAGGCCGGTTATAATATCTATAAAATGGTACAATCTTTCATCTTGAGGATTTCATGAAAGATTCAAATTTTTTTCTGATAGGAATTGTTGTATTGACAGAAAAACGCGGATATGATCTTTGGGGCAGTAACTATCGTTTGTGGGATCGTTGGAACATTAACAGGAGGCTTTATACTTGATCGTGTCACTTCTACAATTCCAAATGCTTTCAAGGTAAGTAAACAAAGAAAAAACTTTTCATCTTGCTTTCGGATTTGCTATCAGGCCTTCTGTTCTTGAATCCAGCTCTTATCCGGAGCAACATTCCTCGGGGCTATATTTTGCTTCACTGCATTTACCTTAAAGAGTTTATACGGTTTCATCGCTCTCTTTGCCATAGGAGAGCTTCTTGTGTTTGCGACACAGGTACAAAAAAGGTTTGAACTTTTGAGCATTGTGTTGTACTTGTAATGTAATATGCTCAACAAGAACAGCTTTGTCTTTCTTTCTTCTTCTTCTTCTTCTTCTTCAGGCTCCTGTGAATTATGTGTGTTTGCACTGTGTGAAACCAAGTTTAAGACCATTATCAATGGCTATCTCCACTGTCGCGATACACATATTTGGCGATGTTCCATCTTCACCTCTTGTTGGTATTGTTCAGGTAAAAATATCCCATCTTACTCATCTCCTATCTTGGAAAAGAAAAAAAAACATAGCAATCCGAAATGCTCCATTGTTGTATACACGCAGGATCATATCAACAGTTGGAGAAAAACAGCATTGATTCTTACATCGATTCTGTTCTTAGCTGCTGCAATATGGTTTATAGGTAAAACAAAATCTCATCAATTCTTTAATTCGCAGAAGAAAGACTTTCCGGTCCAAATCAAGAACCTGTTTCGTGTTGCGAATTTTGTTTTCCCAGGGATATTCATAAACAGTGTAGATCGCTTCAACGAGGAAACTGAAAATGAGAACCTGAGCAGGCAAGAACAACCATAAATACTTGAGCTTAATATGTATCAGTTTGTGTTGTACAGTTCCAAAACACAGTGGTGACGAGTAGTATATATCACTTTTCTCTCGTTTTGTGTAACAATACCAGTTTCTTTCATACCAAAGATAGATTTGGTTTTAGACGAAATGTACAAATAAAACAAACTAGAATCTGAACATAAACTGTCTTTTTGGTTCGGTGAACAGATACAAACTAGAATCTGAACAATAAACACTAAATACAACATAAACTGTTGAATCAGTGAAACATAAAACAAGAAGAAGCCGAATCAGTAGAGCCTACCTGTACAATCAGAAGAACCACAGTAGCAGATTTTCTTCTTGATGTTACCGTTGGAGTCGCGAACGTGATCGATCATGTAATTGTAATGGTAAGTGAGTTCTTGAAGCGGAGGAATGTTGTCCATTGCGAAGAACATGACGTGAGGCATTCTCGTGTCTTCATGATCAAACAACACGTTTTGTGCGTACAGATTCGGCGAGCAGCTATGGTTTATGAACCTCCCGATATTCCCTCTCCTTGCAGCATCAATGGTGAATCCACTCATCTCATCATCTTCTCCCATGCCCTGGCCTGCTTGTGTCTCAGGCATTAGCTTCGACATCTCCTCAGCTAAAGAGTTATCGTATCTGTTCCCAATGTCAAAGAGATACTCGTCGTTCCCAGTTCTTCTTTCCGCTTCTTTATCCTCCAAAAGCTCACCTACGTACTCGCATATGAAGCTACCTGAAGGGATCGAGCTAAGAGATCTCACTCCCCAACCTCTTGACTCTGTTTTGAAGATCTCAAGCGGGAACTTGATCCCTCGCTGTGTGACTCTTAGGTAGCAAGAAGAAGGGCATTTGCAGAGCGGGCCACACTCGTAGATTAAGTTCTTTGCACTAACTATGGCTCCATCGTAGTTGTAAGGTATCTCTCCTCCGTTTTTGGCCACGCAGTCGCAGTTTCTAGCTTCTGCACAGCGTTTGGTGCAACGGCATCCCTTTGGAGGGATTGGTCTGCACCAATCTGGGTAAATCATTTTAACTGTGTAGATGAATGAAGGAGGTGCCTCGTCGTCGATTTCGTTCACAGCGCAAATGGGAAGTCCCTCGTGTCCTTCTGAGATGTCAAGCCTGCACAGACCTACACGTTCTTCGGCCTTCTTTGTGTTCTTCACCACTTTCCATGAAAGCTCGGGTTGTCCAGGCATGCGCCTAAGTCTGTACTTGAAGACGAGCTTCCCGTGTGATCCGGTTTCTTGCCAATACGCTTCCACAACGTATAATCCATCGTAGACATAATTTCTACCTTTCTTCTCACCTGATGATTCCAAAACTGCCTTTTTGTTGCCTCTTATGACACGAACAGGGGTCTTCTTGTTGATGCTGTTTGCTAGCGCGAGGTTTCCAGTTACAAGCTTTTGGTCTTCAGGCATTACTTCCTTTCCTTTTTTGTTTTTAATCACATTTCCGCCTTGACCAGTGTAGATTAAGACATCAGAGTTGTCCAGCTCGTCATCGTATCCTCCAGAGGCTACAATACTCGTCGCAAGTACTTCATCACCGACCTTCATGCAATCAATACCGCCTTGACTCGGTTTATGTATACCGAGAATGTTCAGCTCCATCCTGTATTGAAACTCATCACCAACCTCAATCCCAGGCACAGCTCCCAAAATATGCTTTCCACTGTTGAGATATTTCCCTTTCTCCTTGAGAATCTTGGCAGCCTCGCAATCTACTCTGAACCTCTTTTGTTTCACAGGCTTTGCTTCTTCCTCCTGCAAAAGTTTCCTACAAGCTCCATAGAAAAGACGTAGCGTTTCCTTGACTTTGGTCCGCATGCTATCACCACTTCCGCTTGAACCACTGGGACGCGAAGGAGGAATCCCAACTTGTAATGTTCGATGCTTTCGAGCTAGCTCCTCTCTATTCGGACTTCCCTTCTCACGTGAGTACAAATCCTTCTTCCTGTTCTTCATCATAGACCCTTCACCATACTCTCGATCCATCTTCTTGGCAACCTTCAATGGTTCATGAAATGCAACACCTTTCTTTGCCTTTCTCTTAACTGCAACATGAGCTTGCTTTGGTTCCGATGACAATATTGCGGTAACCGCATTCTTATCATTTCCATCTGGCAAGCAGATTCTCAGCGGCTTAACCTCCACGGCCTCAACCATATCACGATCACTTGCATCCACCAGCGCAAGCATCAATCCATCAGACTCCTCCTTCTTTGGTTCAGGTTCCGGTTCAAATACCACGAGTTCCATGTCATTACACGGCTGCTCATCAACGGGCTTCAACTTTTCATCATGCTGTTCACAATCTTCTTCCTTTCTAGCTAAAGACTCATCCTTGGCTTCAGAGGACTGAACACAACCGATGTCATCAGCACCAGCAGCAGCAACAGCAGCAGCAACAGCAACAGCAACATTCCCGTTCGTTGCTTCCATCCTCGACTTAAGCCTCATGGCAGGGGTTCCACAACCAGGCGGGAAGTCTCTATTCGCAAAAAACTTCCGGCGCTTGAAGGTAAGTAACTTCGTAGAAGCAGTGATGCGACCATTAACACCATTCTGCAAAACGTTTCCTCCTAGTTTCTCCTCACCATTGCTCAACGAGCTAACTCTAGACGACTCTGTGTTCACCATGTTTTCCACTATCCCCATCCCAATACTCATCAAAATCACCAGACTTTTACTGCAACAATGACCAAATAAAACAAATGGAAACGCAATTCAAATCATGCAGGAACATATTCGTAACTGAGAAAACGTGATAAAAATCAAAACTTTTCTCACTTGCAGAGAAATTTTATTAATTTACAGCACAACGATTCAAAATCTGAATCTATGAATGGCTTTTATCTGTAATTTCGTGGACACGAAACCCAAAAATTCGAATCTATATACATCAATCATTGAACAAAAACGCGACGGAAGCGATTGAAAAGATCAAATAAAGAGAAAGAGGAAACAGATGAGAAGAATTTACCGATGAAAGAGCGATGGAAACGGAGAAGAAGCTGCTGAATCCAAATTCGATGGGCCTTTTGAGTTTATAATCAGAATTCGAATTCGAATTAGCGATTCGATTGAGCATCAAAAAATTTGCGATTCGATTTGTTTTGAGAAGTTAATAAAAAGCTTTTTATAACGTTGCGGGAATAAAGGAACCCACACGCGCAGAAAAACGTTAACAGTGCGCCACGATTTACACAGTCGCACGTCGCAGTGAGAAGCCATTGTGGAAGAAGAGGTCGTGGTGATAAACGTAATTAACTCGCAAATATTTATTTCCTTTTAAACCTGCCACGATTTTTTATGGATGGGTAATTCTTTTTCTTTTTCATATCATAGCTTAACACTTCACCAAAAAAAAAAAAATATCATAGCTTAACATTAAAGAGAATGCGAACTTATTTATCATGACCACACAATTTTTTTCAGAATTCTAAAAAGTTAGGTATATGAAAATTTAATTAAAGTATCGGTGGGTATGTGCATGCATCAGTTGTTTTTTTTTTTTGGGGTCAAATGTGCATGCGTCAGTATCCTTAATATACTAAAGCACAAGTCACTTGGCGAATAAGATTCTGCCACGTGGCTTATGCTTTAGATATATTTTTTTAAAAAAAATTATAAAAACAAAACACGTCAATATTAAAATAAAAACGGTTCTAGATCATCGACCCACGAATTCGATATTTGATATGTAGCGATAGCAAGGAAGATCCAGAACCTGAGGAAGTAAAACGTGAATATTCCGAGAGTGAAGACTGCATTATATGGTTAGTTTTTACAGAGTGTGAATCATTCACTTTTATGTGTTCTAATGGGGAGAAACTGTGATACTGGTATACTTATATTCCTGGGTGGAACTTATTATTCAATGATCAAATTTTGTTTACACATTGCGTAGTGCATAGTATATTATATTCGATGCGGCTAAGCCTTTACATGATAATGATGTTAAGGTTTAAAACAGTAGACTAACTTAGTCTTCTGCAAGGAACCAGTGATCATTCACTCAACTGGTCACAGAGATCTCCGACAAATTTGAAAAGTCGAAACCATATGTACAATGGCATTGCCTCGAAACAAAAAGGAACACAAAAAGAGAAGGTAATTCCGCTGTTTAATTTACCATTTTCATAAGATAAAAAATCTGTGTACTATATTGTTTGTTAGATACATGTCTTATGATGAATCAGAGTTTCAGAGCCATTATACCATACTACGTAAATGATCTTATTCTCTGTATCGAAAGTTCCAAAACTTACTCTGGCGTGCTCTTTTGGCTGAATGCGGAAATCTAAGCAACAATATGAATGCCTTTTAAGAGTTTGCAGATATGCTTGATGAGAGAACCAGGTCAATGGCATCTGCTCAGGCTAGAGACAACTTGAAGGACGTATCACTCAGCTATCTAAATCACTCGGTCAACTCTTAATCATCGGCAAAGCGTGTATGATGTTCTTTATTATTAATGTCTGCTTTTAGTCCCACATGATTGATTCATTGGTCTCTATCGTTGCTCATACTTATTTACATCATTTTTCTTAGTTTTTTTTCTTTTCTTTTTTGTCAATGTAGTTCCTCTCTTTGTTAAATGCAAAGAAGGCAAAACTCAGAGCACTAAGGGACAAATAAGATTCAGGGAGAGTCGACAGACAAAGCTGAGAGGTTTGAGAGTGAAAGAACTTACAATGAGGCACATCTCAAATGCCCATTGCTTTCAACGCCATCGAATCGGGTCTGAATGAAGAGGAACTGTTATTCCGTCTAATCCATTTTTGGGAGGCACGAAAACCGAGTTAAGGAGGTCTGTTAATCGGTCTGGAGCTCGGTATTCACTTATTCCTTTCACTTAATTCCTGTTGGGACGTTTGGTTGTCGTCTTATACTATACTCTCAGTACTATCTTCCATGTCGTCTGATCATTCTCACAAAATTTCATGATGAGCTAAGAACCTCTAACTCATATATGCAGAACGATTAAGTCATATACATGCAGAACGATTAAGTCACAAATATAGTGTAAGCTTCGTCTTATTATTTTTTATTATTTTGACCTTAGGAAGAAAGGGACAAGGAGGAGAAGAAGAAGAAACAAAATCGAATTTGTTTTTCAATAAATTGGGTAGTTTAAAAGGAATGAAGAGCGGTTTTGGTGGTGGTTGTCGAAAAAAGAGAGCTCTTTCTCTGCGATCAAATTTCTCATAGGTACGGAAGAAAAACATTTCTCTTTGCGTCTTTGATTACTTAAAAATAATCTGACAATAATGATGAACTTGAAAATTTTGGTACTCCATTTATGGATTGATTAGTCACTGGATATTAGTTTCGCTTGCATAGTTCGTTGTCCGTACATATGTCTTTTTATCGTTTGTTTTCTTACTTCTTTTCAATTTCTGAAGTTGTTTCTTTTTTTTTAAATTGATTCGTTGTTTCGTAAATGAGTTAACAGAAGGACATCTTTGAGTTCACAATGATTAGTTTCCGATGTTGAAAAATGTTTAATAATGGATCTGTTAGTGTTTATTTTTGGTTTGGTTTGTTTAAAGTTGGAAACTTTTGCATCTTAACTAAAGAACTATTTCCTTCTCTCCTCTCTTTAAGGTTTAATTAATCGGTTCTGCAGTTATAAACTAATTATTTGTTAGCACTGCTGCACGCGTATAAACCTAATCAGTGACCGTGCATAGCACGGGAGACAATGCAATGAATCCACTGTCTTCTTTTGGCAAAACAATTGAAGCTTCTCCAAACCTCATCTTTGTTTAAATTAGCTTGGATTCAACTCCGAAGAACAATAGAATAAAAGTAGACAAAGCACAAAATCATAGATCTGGATTTACCTTGATATGGACAAAGATGAGGTTTGGAGAAGCTTCGATTGTTTTGCCAAAAGAAGAAAAAATCGTCTGATTTAAAGTGTTGTTTCTGATATTTGTCTCAGCAAAAGAAGACTTAAATTATTGTACAAAAAGACATGTTTGCTCATCAGAATAGCAAAACATAAATTATCAGAGATCTGGATTTACCTTGATTTGGACAGATGTTGGGAGAAGACAGTAGAGCAAACGTGGCTAGACTTAAATTATAAGAGACAGATAAAACTATGCAGGTTGCATTTTGACCAACACATTTTATTTTTAGGAAAACATTTTATGACAAAATAAGGAAGAATCCAATGATACAGATTTTGTGTTAGGAATAATTTATTAACATTTTTTTTTGAACCCCACTTTGTAATTCAATGCAATTTCAAACTCAACTTCTCAATTTTTAGATTTTGGTCTATCTCTTTTGAATTTTATTTTAATTATGCATTGATACATGTTAATATCTCATTACCAAATGAGCAAATTTTAATAAATTTTTCTTTTTAAGCATGTTCAAATTTTGATTTATGTTTTTTTAATGAGTAAAAAATAATATTTTATATTATTTTATATTTACAGATAATAATATTTCTTAAAAATGCTAATATTACCAACTGAGCCAATGGCAATTAATTTTTATTTTTAAGCATTTTCAATTTTTTAAATTATGATTTATAACTTAATTACATTTTTTTTTTAACATAAGTTTTATAGATAATAATAATACTTAAAAATATTAATATTCCCAAATGAGCAAATATTAATTAATTTTTCTTTTTCACCAATTTTCAAAATTAAAATTATTAATTCTTATTAATTCAATCTATATTTAATTTTTTAACTATTTATACGGATAATAATAATATTACTTAAGAATCCTAATTATAACAGTTTAAGCCAATGATAATAATTTTTTGTTTTTAAGCGTTTTCAAATTTTAAATTATGATCTATATTGATTTACATAATATTTATATTTTTAATTATTTTTACAAATGTTAATATTACTTACAAATTCTAATTCTCGTGCAATGCACGGGCTAAATACTAGTTAGTTATACTTTTAACCACAAGGGCGGAGGTTCGACCCATCATTCTAGGGCCAATTGTTGTCTGAATAGTACGAGTGTGTAAGATTGATTCTTTCGAAGTCATAGGGAATAAAAGATTTTCGTTTTCAAATGAACACTGTGAGCTTTCAATTACATGACTCTGGAGTTAGGCCTGGGCAAAAAAACCGAACCCGAAAAACCGAACCGAACCCGAACCGAAAAAGTAGAACCGAACCCGAATCGAAATTCGTAAAATACCCCAACGGGTCCTAAATTTCAATATCCGAAAACCCGAACCCGAACCCGACCCGAACCGGGAACCGAATGGGTACCCGAAATAACCGAAATACAATTATATACCTAAAATATTAATAATATTTAGATTTGATATAGCTTATTTATCCTAAATTATAATTATAAATCCAAATATATGAATTACTTTTAGATAAAAATAAATAAATATCAAAAATAAATAGAATATATGAAATTTTTAGTTATATTTGTCAAATTTAATTGATTTATATTTAAATTTAACTAATTTTTATTTTCTTCTTATAAATGTTCGGGTACCCGACCCGAACCCGAATAGAACCGAACCGAACCCGAACCCGAACCGAAATTCTAAAATACCCGAATGGGTCCTAAATCTTCAAACCCGAAAACCCGAAAACCGAATGGACCCGACCCGAATCCGAACGGGTACCCGAACGCCCAGGCCTATCTGGAGTCGTTAAGAATATGAGGCTATGAAGGCGTGCATAAGGCGAGACGACTCAAAGATCGAATCCTATGTAATGGATTAGTTTCTTTTAAAGGATATGGATATAGTTTTGGATCCATGTTTTCACTATTCATATCCGGATCCAGGGCTTCCAGATATGCGCCTAAATATCAAGATATATGCGGATATCCGGATCCGGATCCGTAAAAAATATATTAAAATATCAAAAATAACATTAAATTAATATTTATATTTATACATTTTTAATATATTTTCTATATTATTAATGAATTTTTAAGTATATTAAGATTTATACATAAAAAATAAACTTAAAATATTTTTATAATATATATAATTAAAATATATAATATAATATTAAAAAAACAAAATTTGATTATTATAAAAATATTTAAGTTTATTTTTTATGTATAAATTTTAATATACTTAAAAATTCATTAATAATATAGAAAGTATATTATATTTAAAGAACACGGATCCGGATCCGGATATCCGGGTTTGAAAATTCAGATATCCGGATCCGGATCCGGTTTGGACGGATCCAAAGTTTTATTATCCGGATCCGGATCCGGCCTTCCGGATATCCAGATTTTCAGAGCGGATACGGATCCCGGATCTCGGATAATATTTCCAGGGCTACCATCGAGTTACCTCTTTTTTTTTTCTTTTTTTCTTTTTCTTATTATATATTTTATCATCTCCCCCTGTATATTTATTTGATTATTTCAGTTTTTTTTATAAACATAAACTAATTTTGATTTTATAATAAGACCAACAATTTTTTTTCTATATTTTGATATCCACTTTGATATATTTTACATATTTATGAATAAAATTTGTGGACACAAAAGGCATGAACACGGACAACCATTTATGCATTGTCCCTCATCGAAGCAAAAAAAAGTGGACACAACCGTTGTGGACACACAACCGTTGTGGACACAGACAACGATTCATGCGCGGATTTCCTCTTGAAGCAAAGAAAAGTGGACACAAAAATTGTGGACAGGAACAACTATTCATGTGCATTTCTCAGGAAAAAAAGGTGGACAAAACAGTCTTGGACACGGACAACGATTTATTCACTTCCCTCTTCGAAGCAAAAAAGAAGTGGACACAACAACCATGAACACAGACAACCATTTATGTGTGGATTCCCTCCCTCAAAGCAAAAAAAAATACATGAAGGGTTGTCCGTGTCCATGGTTGTAGTGTCCACGACTTTTTGCTTTGAGGAGGGAGAATCCGCGCATGATCGTTCTCAGTGTCCACGATATTTGTGTCCATATTTATTTTATTCCAGAAAGAGAAATCCGCATAAATGGTTGTCCGTGTTCACGTTTGTTGTGTCCATTTTTTTGCTTCAAGGAGGGGGAATCCTCACACGAATCGTTGTCCTGTTCACAACTATTGTGTTTCACTTGTTTTTGCCTCCATAAAGGGAAATACATGAATGGTGGTCCATGTCCACGCTTGTGGTGTCCACAAATTTTATTTATAAATATCTAAAATATATAAAAGTGGATATCAAAATATAGAAAAAATATTATAATTATTATTATAAAATAAAAAATAGTTTATGTTTCTTAAAAATTCTGAAATAATCAAATTAATATGGAGGGAGATATGATAAAATATAGACCAAAATGAAAAAGCAAATGAGGAAAAAAAAAAACAAAGGAAAAAAAAAGAGAAAGAAAAAAAAATTTAAACCGATGGGATGAGAAGAATGAAAAAAAATGAAATCTGAGCAAAAATAAGGGGAGGGCAAAATGGAAAATTTAGGTGGTAAAAGGATGGTGAAAGTCATCAACATGTGGAAAGTCTCTCTTTTGCAAAGAAAGTGGGAGAAAGTCACATAGAGTGTAAAATTCTCAACATAAAACACATTAGATAGTAACCCGCGCCATGCGCATAGTAAAATATTTGTATAAATATTTATTAGATATAATTTTATTGTCTTTTATGTAGATTATGTCATTTCCACATACTCAAAATATTTTAAAATAGTATATTAGTAAAAATAAAAAAATTAAATCATATAAACTATATATATAGGATAACTTTGTTAAGTCAGTTATTTTTCTATCATTATTGATAAAGTAAAAAAGTTAAGATATATTATTTATATATGAATTTATTACTAAATTGATATGAATATGCATAAATACAATTACTATATGTTTATTTCCTTAAATGTGCGATAATTTATTATAATTTATATTATTAGTTAATTTTAGAAACAGAATAGTTTTTTATTACCATAATTGTATTACTTATTGGTATCAATACAAATCAAATATTTTAATATTGTTTTTTTTAGCATTTTTGAATTACTTTTAAATACAGTAAAAGTTATTGTAGTTGTAGTTATATACTATAATAAACATATATATGGTAAGTTGATATAAGTTAGTAATTTTGATTTATATATCAAAATTTCTTTTAAGTTTTTTTTAAGAAAATAATATATACCTTTTTATTATTATAGTCTTATAATATGATATTAATAAAGTAAAAGTATTGATAATTTTATGTTCAATATATTATATTTTGTATTTCAAAAATAAAGCATTTTAAATATATATAATATATAATTATGTAGATAAATTATTATGGAGTGATATAATTATTCTTGTAATTCATAAATATAATTTAAAAAGAATAACTATACACTAAAATATAATATATTATTTTCATATAAAGTTATTTAATAAACATGAAATATATATTAATATAAAATTATTTGATTATATTGGCCAGATACATAATTAAAGTTATATATTTAATGAATTAATTAATAACATGTATTTTAATTAGAATCTATGAGATACATTATAGTTTGTATTATGTAATAGTGATAATTAATATAAAAAATAAGATGATATAATGACATTACATGTAATTTGTCTAGTAAAATAAGGTTTTTCATGTTTGTAGCTTGAGAAGCTTTTTCCTTTTGACACATCATCATGGCAAACTTGAAATAAACACATGAAAAGAAGGTTAATTTTTAATTAGGATCCTCAAATAATATATAGGGGATTGTTAACACAATATGAAATTTTTATAAGAATTGTACTTTGGTCAATTCTCAATAATACCAAATTTTTAAGTTTTTGTGATGAAAATATCACACTAGGATAGAAATGATAAAAATAACATTTATTGAAGAAAAAAAAAGATTATTATACATTTACTTCTCATTCATTTTTTTTCAATTTTGTAACTCTTAACCCTAATTAATGATTTGTGAATTCAAACTCATTAGTATAATACAATTAAAAATGATCAAAGTGTGATATTATTGTCATTTCTCCCCTGATGTGTTATTTTTGTAACAAAAACATCAAAGTGTATTATTTGAGTATATTGATCTAGATATATTAAATCAAATTTCACAAATATGAGGTTTTGACTGTTTTTGCTTACTTGCAAAAAATAGGAGTGTCTTCTCTCATGAGTGTTTTGGTGAAAGTACTATAATCTCGTCACTGAAAATGAGAAGAGCAAAGTTTATGATTGGTGAGAAAGATACTTCTTCATCAAAATAGACGAGAATTTGGCTGACGATCTCAGCATCAAGATTTGGAATGAATTGAGAGAGGCTATTGGTAGAGTTTAGCTCGTCTTTGTTGTTAGATTGTTTATCTCATGTTGTTTTAACTCTTTTTTTAAAAAGATAATCCTTTTTTCGCCCACCTTCTCCCAAAAATTATTTATAATACATGCATGCAAGTAAGTTTTCACAATTGGGTCATCAGATTTGGCCTCAAATCTTTGATTACATAGAAACTTTATTATATTTGTTTATGTTGAAACGCGCTCGTGCTTCGTCAGTGACTTGACGTGCTCGCGCTCGTCGAAGACTTGGCGTGCTCACGCTCGTCGAAGACGTGGCGTGCTCGCGCTCGTCGAAGACTTGGCGTGCTCGCGCTCGTCGAAGACTTGGGTGCTTGGCAAAGATTCAAGGGGTCGTAAAGGGGTTTTAAGGGTTCGTCCAAATGATAAGGAAAGTAAAGCGCAGTCCTTTTATTAAAGACGTCGAAAAGACTAAGTGTTTACAAAGCGAGGGCTCGTCAATTACAAAGTTACTTGGCGAGCGCTCTCTGAAAAATATTTCTGATCCTTTCTCGGCTCTACAGTGCTCTATATTAATAGTGAGCATTGAGCGAAACAATTTTATTTGCGAGTGACGTCACTGCGAGCCGTACGTTCTTGGCGGGCTGGGCGATTTATGATGGGCTCGTCAAGATCTCTTATTGGGCCGAATCCTGTGCTCAAAAGGGCCCATACAATTTGTCTCTCCCCGAGTCCGGTTGTCGAGAGAGTCTTCTTGAAGACGCCGTGTTGTTTGGTCCAAATCCACACGGGGCTGTTTCCTGGTTGCTCGTTGTTGTTGGGCTTCGTGGTCGCGTCTATTGGGCTCTGGCGAGACTTCAAGGCCTTGCATTCGTTGATCTTTTCTATGAAGTCGAGTCGTCGCCAAGGAGATAGCGAGCGTAGAAAGGTTTGTTTATACGCGTTTAGAAGATATGAGCCGCAGTTTCCAAAGATTACGGTCGGAGGTGATGAGGAGAGTGGAAAGAGAGTGCGCAAGAGGGTAGTGAGACGAGCGTGGATGACTGCGATGACGAGCGCGCAGATGACAGGAAGGAGAGCACGCCGAGGGCCAGAAAGACGAGCGTAATCGATGATCGAGACGATGAGCGCGCAAATGACCATGAAGGTGAGCGTGTCAAGGGCCAAAGAATATGAGCGTGTGGGTGATCTGGATGACGAACACGCAGATGTTAGGCGAGTGCGTCGAGTGCCAGGAAGACGAGCGTCTGGATGATCGGGGCGATGAGCGCGCATATGTTAGGCGAGCGTGTCAAGGGCTAGGAAGACGAGCGTGTGGATGATTGGACGACGAGCGCATGAATGGTCAAGACGACGAGCGTGTGGATGACCAAGAGGAAGAGTGCATCGAAATCCATGAAGCCGAGCGTGTGGATGACCAGGACGACGAGTGCTCCTGACACTGAGCGTCTTCCTGCTACCGAGGAGGTGAGGAAAACTCTCACTGATTTGGGCTATGAGCTGTAGGCTTACACTGTCGTTGGGGCTTCTGGTGTGGTCCTCAAGGATGATGAGCATGTCGCGGATGGTGACCAAGATGTTGACGAGCATGGAGGCGATGTAGCTGCGGATGGAGACCAAGATGTTGACGAGCAAGGAGACAATGTAGCCGCGGATGGCGACCAAGATGTTGACGAGCAAGGAGACGATGTAGCCGCGGATGGCGACCAAGAGGCTGACGACCAAGATGGCTTGAGGGAGGAGGACGAGGGCGAGCAAAGAGATGACGACCAGGGTGATGACGAGGACGGCGAGGAAGGTGGGCGAGAGTAGGCCTGTCCAGTTGTCCACTTAATCCGCTTGGTAGAGGCGACCGCAGGGGTCGTTTTAAACCATTTAGGTGCGAGCGTGGCCTGGCTTTTGCTTTGTAGAGGCGACCGCGGTGGCCAGTATATACTACCATTGCGAGTGAGACTCTGCTTTTGTTTTAGGTGCGAGCATCTGGGCTTTGCTTACCCCGCTTGTAGTAACGACCGTGGTGGTCGGTTTATACTACCATTGCGAGTGGGACTCGGCTTTTGTTTTAGGTGCGAGCATCTGGGCTTGGCTTACCCCGCTTGTAGTAACGACCGTGGTGGCCGGTTTATACTACCATTGCGAGTGAGACTCGGCTTTTGTTTTAGGTGCGAGCATCTGGGCTTGACTTACCCCGCTTGTAGTAACGACCGTGGTGGCCGGTTTATACTACCATTGCGAGTGAGACTCGGCTTTTGTTTTAGGTGCGAGCATCTGGGCTTGGCTTACCACGTTTTTGACGATCGTAGCGATCGATTAATGCAATTGATGTCTTGGAAGAGATTTGTAAATAAAATTTGAAAGAGATTGGGGAAATCGTTGGTCGACGTCGCGTGGTCGTGCTCCTCTTATTGACGAGCGCGGCTCGTTTTTTTTTCTTTTCTTTTTTTTATGAGTGCGGACTCGTTGTGAGAGCTGACTGGTTTTTTTTTTTTTTGGCGAGTGCATACTCGTTGTGAGTGTTTGACTCGTCTTTTTTTTTTATGAGCACTCGTTGTGAGCGCTGACTCTTTTTTTATTTTTTATTTTTTTGATGAACAAGGGCTCCCGACGAGCGTGGGCTCGCGACGAGCGTGGGCTCGCGACGAGCGTGGGCTCGCGACGAGCGTGGGCTCGCGACGAGCGTGGGCTCGCGACGAGCGTGGACTTGCGACCAGCGCTTCCTCGCGACGAGCGTGGACTTGCGACCAGCGCTTCCTCGCGACGAGCGTGGACTTGCGACCAGCGCTTCCTCGCGACGAGCGTGGGCTTGCGACGAGCGTGGGCTTGCGACGAGCGCCAGTTCGCGACGAGCGCTGGCTCGCGACGAGCGCTTCCTCGCGACGAGCGTGGATTTGCGACCAACGCTTCCTCGCGACGAGCGTGGACTTGCGACCAGCGCTTCCTCGTGACGAGCGCTTCTTCGCGACGAGCGTGGACTTACGACCAATGCTTCCTCGCGACGAGCGTGGAAATGCGACGAGCGCTTCCTTGCGACGAGCGTGGACTTGCGACCAGCGTGTCCTCGCGACGAGTGTGGGTTCGCGACGAGCGCTTCATTGCGACGAGCGCTGGCTCGCGACGAGCGCTTTCTCGCGACGAGCGTGGACTTGCGACCAACGCTTCCTCGCGACGAGCGTGGACTTGCGACCAGCGCCTCTTTGCGACGAGCGTGGGCTTGCGACCAGCGCTGGCTCGCGACGAGCGCTGGGTCGTGGACTTGCGACCAGCGCCTCTTTGCGACAAGCGTGGGCTTGCGACGAGCGCTGGCTCGCGACGAGCGCTGGGTCGTGGACTTGCGACCAGCGCTTCCTCGCGACGAGCGCCTCCTTGCGACGAGCGCTGGCTCGCGATGAGCGCTGGCTCGCGACGAGCGCTGGGTCGTGGACTTGAACCAGCGCTTCCTCGTGACGAACGCTTCTTCGGGACGAGCCTGGACTTACAACCAATGCTTCCTCGTGACGAGCGTGGACTTGCGACGAGCGCTTCCTCGCGACGAGCATGGGGTCGCGACGAGAGCTGGCTCGCGAGAAGCGCTGGTTTACGACTAGCGCCCCCTCGCGACGAGCGTGGGCTTGCCACGAGCGCTGGCTCGCGATGAGCCCTGGGTCGTGGACTTGCGACCAGCGCTTCCTCGCGACGAGCGCTGGCTCGCGATGAGCACTGGCTCGCGACGAGCGCTGGGTCGTGGACTTTAACCAGCGCTTCCTCGTGACGAACGCTTCTTTGCGACGAGCCTGGACTTACAACCAATGCTTCCTCGCGACGAACGTGGACTTGCGACGAGCGCTTCCTCGCGACGAGCGTGGGGTCGCGACGAGCGCTGGCTCGCGACAAGCGCTGTTTTACGACGAGCTCCCCCTCGCGACGAGCGTGGACTTGCGACCAGCGCTTCCTCGCGACGAGCGCTTCATCGCGACGAGCACTTCATCGCGACGAGCGTGGGCTCGCGACGAGCGCTGGCTCGCGACGAGCGTATCTCGTTCTTCTGTTCTTCTCTTCTCTTCTTCTTTTTTTATGAGCACAGGCTTGTGACGAGCATGGACTCATTATTCTTTTCTTCTTTTATTCACTTCTTCTTTTTGATGAGCAAGGGCTCGTGACGAGCGTGGGCTCGTTCTTGTTTTCTTCTTCTCTTCTTTTTTTTTTTGATCAGCAAGGGCTCGTGACGAGCGTGGGCTCGTGACGAGCGTGGGCTCGTGACGAGCGTGGGCTCGTGACGAGCGTGGGCTCGTGACGAGCGTGGGCTCGTGGCGAGCGTGGGCTCGTGACGAGCGTGGGCTCGTGACGAGCGTGGGCTCGTGACGAGCGTGGGCTCGTGACGAGCGTGGGCTCGTGACGAGCGTGGGCTCGTTATTTTTTTTTCTTCTTCTCTTCTCTTCTTCTTTTTGATGAGCACGGGCTCGTGACGAGCGTGGGCTCGTTATTATTATTTTTTTTTTTTTTCTTCTTCTTCTTCTTTTTGATGAGCCCGGGCTCGCGGCGAGCGCGGGCTCGTTCTTGTTTTCTTCTTCTCTTCTTTTTTGATGAGCAAGGGCTCGTGACGAGTGTGGGCTCGTTATTCTTTTCTTCTTCTCTTTGATGAGCACAGGCTCGTGGCGAGTGTGTGCTCGTTCTTGTTTTCTTCTCTCTTCTTTTTTTTTGATCAGCAAGGGCTCGTGACGACGTGGGCTCGTGACGAGCGTGGGCTCGTGACGAGCGCGGGCTCGTGACGAGCGTGGGCTCGTGACGAGCGTGTGGGCTCGTGGCGAGCGTGGGCTCGTGACGAGCGTGGCTCGTGACGAGCGTGGGCTCGTGACGAGCGTGGGCTCGTGACGAGCGTGGGCTCGTGACGAGCGCGGCTCGTTTTTTTTTCTTCTTCTCTTCTCTTCTTCTTTTTGATGAGCACGGGCTCGTGACGAGCGTGGGCTCGTTATTTTTTTTTTTTTTCTTCTTCTCTTCTTCTTTTTGATGAGCCCGGGCTCGCGGCGAGCGCGGGCTCATTCTTGTTTTCTTCTTCTCTTCTTTTTTGATGAGCAAGGGCTCGTGACGAGTGTGGGCTCGTTATTCTTTTCTTCTTCTCTTTGATGAGCACAGGCTCGTGGCGAGTGTGTGCTCGTTCTTGTTTTCTTCTTCTCTTCTTTTTTGATGAGCAAGGGCTCGTGACGTGCGTGGGCTCGTAGTGTGCGTGGACTGGATGTCGGCGGGCTGGGCATCTTCAGCGACATTACTGGTTATGAGAGCAGCAGTTACTCGAGCAGTGGGCTTGACTGTTAGAGCTGGGCGCTCGTCGTTTTCTGGCTTAGACGGCTGAGTGGAAGCGCTCTTGATTGATCGAGTGATCAGTCGATTGGGAGCAGTGGCGGGCTGGTTGCTCGTCACTCCGAGCGCCGAGCGCAGCACTCATGGCATGGATGCGACGCTGCTTTAGTTGAAGGTCGATGGCATTCTATATGGCGGGTCGGGGTGGTTTGGTGTCGAGGACCCCTTCCTTCTTGATTGACTTGGGTCGGACATTGTTTGCTTTCCTTGCGTTAGAACCCTTATTCCCCACAGACGGCGCCAAATTGTTTATGTTGAAACGCGCTCGTGCTTCGTCAGTGACTTGACGTGCTCGCGCTCGTCGAAGACTTGGCGTGCTCACGCTCGTCGAAGACGTGGCGTGCTCGCGCTCGTCGAAGACTTGGCGTGCTCGCGCTCGTCGAAGACTTGGGTGCTTGGCAAAGATTCAAGGGGTCGTAAAGGGGTTTTAAGGGTTCGTCCAAATGATAAGGAAAGTAAAGCGCAGTCCTTTTATTAAAGACGTCGAAAAGACTAAGTGTTTACAAAGCGAGGGCTCGTCAATTACAAAGTTACTTGGCGAGCGCTCTCTGAAAAATATTTCTGATCCTTTCTCGGCTCTACGGTGCTCTCTATTTATAGTGAGCATTGAGCGAAACAATTTTATTTGCGAGTGACGTCACTGCGAGCCGTACGTTCTTGGCGGGCTGGGCGATTTATGATGGGCTCGTCAAGATCTCTTATTGGGCCGAATCCTGTGCTCAAAAGGGCCCATACAATATTTATGTCATTATGTGATGAAAAATCATCTTCGTTGCATCTATAACTATTTAACAATGTTGTTCTAATATAGGTTCGTTCATGTATTGATTGTCAAATACAAACATATTTGGTTATTTTTTGTTCATAGCAATTTATATTTACTCAAAACACGTTACTTTTATTAGTCACATATATCACCAAATATGATAAAAGGTAAACTTTCACTAAGAAATTTAAACATCTATATAAGTATTACCCCACCTAACGTTAGCTTAATGATTTGTTGAACATTGTAACTTTTTAACTTTCGTAGCGGAGAAGCAAGACGAGTGAAAAATAATACATAGAGATAAAATAGAAACCTCATTATACATTCTCTTTGCTTTGTTCAATCTAACAACCCGATTATGTGTAAGGAAACAAATGATCCTTCTTCCTTGAAAATTAAATATGTAAGTGTTAGAGAAACCATTATGTAACACACGCCGATCGAATTGCCAAGGACGACCCAAAATCAAAGGAGAAACATCCATTGGTACCACGTCGCAATATATTTGGTCTTGGTACACTGATTTGATGTCGAGTTTCACCAAAACCTGCTTAGAAATTTGAATCCTGTTCTTTTGGTTTAAACATCCTAAGCAATATGGATCGGGACGAGTTTCAGTGCGTAACGCTAACTTACGCACAGTTTCTTCAGAAATCAAATTGGCACAACTTCCACTGTCGATAATAAAATCAATCACTCCTCCCTCAATCATACACTTTGATCGAAAAACATTGCTGCGTAGCCACCAAGTTTCCTCCTGTATCTGGTTTTCGATGAAACTGGCTTGACAACGAGCTTCGTGAACCGTGGTTGGATCATACTGGTTTACAATGTTTTGCAGCTGAGGACGTAAACCGGAAATAAACCGGATAGCTAATTGTTCTTCGGAGTCTTGGATGTTGTCGATTCTAACTTTCATGTCGTAATCTTCCACTGATCGAGATCCTTGCTTGAGATTGTGGAATCTCTTGTACAGAACTCGCGGAGATTGATCCGTAAGAATCTGGTTTTCCGAAATTTCCATATTCAGTTCCGAGTCAAATTCTGGAATCTCAACTTAAAATCCCGACAAATACCGTTGATAGTTGTTTTGGTCTTGTTCAGGTTGTTGTGTCAACGGAAACTCTTGTGAAGCCATTGGAACCGGATATTGAAAGGCTCTTGTCTTTGTGTCTTTACGGACCAAACATAAATGAACACACACAAAATCTCTGAACCCTATTTATATACTAACTACCGACCGACTTTTTGTATTCCTAAAAGTTTTCGGATTCAGCAAATAGTTTGAATTTGAAAAGAAGGAAACAACTAATTTATTTTGGTATAGGATTCTCACCCGGTTCAGGAATTGAACCACGTGAACCTGACCGGTGAATGTATGAGGCAAGGTTTATTGTCTCGTATGGGGATTTAAGATGAGAATAGTCTTTTTTTCTTGTATATCGGTATGTTTCAGAAATTTCACTTTGTAATGCATATAGTTCTTGCAAGATAGCACAAAAATTGGATCTGAATGTCCATGAAGCAATAACTTTTTTTTTTAATTAGTGCACTAAATTTTATGCAAATAATGGGTGCTATTTTAGAAGCAAGATCACACGATTTCCGAAGGTGTGTGGCACAATCAGGGCCGAATCTAGATATGGATTTTTCTGGGTGCATAAAGTTTATAGTAGAATGGATTAATGGATGCAATAAAGATAGTTTTCTATTTTTTCTAATAGCTTTCTCTCATTTTACCGTACAAAATAATCTAATTGATATCAAAATTTAAAGTGTGGTTTTCTTCTCTTTGACTTAGCTTCAGAGACATCATTATCAGATATCATCGACTTTTTTATTTGAAACATATATATGATATTTTATTTATTACCCATCCAAAAAAGGTGATGTGAAAGAGTCTATAACGATGTTCAAACGAATATTGCAGTGTCCCGTTAAATGCAATTCTTGAAATTTCACTGATGCAGTAACAGAACTAAAAGAACCATCTGATAATAAATGATGTTTCATACACATGTCTATAAACCATAGTCGTATAACGGTTTTTTGTGTTTCTATTGATTACTCAATAAACTTATATAAGTTTGACGAACAATTTTTTCACAACTATGATAGTACAAGTTTACCCAAAAACAAAAAACTATGGTCGTATATATAAAAGTTATCCAATGATATTAAGAAAATATGTTCAAAACGTTCACATAACCTCTAAAATCTCCTGACATATTAAACTTGGTTTTGAACCAGAGCTTCTTGATCAATGATTTGGTTGATTGTTACTCGAAATGTGAAAGGGTATATTAAGTTGAAGTGTTTGTGTGATACCAAAGAAAGTAAAGTTCTTTTCAATTCAATGATATCAAAGTATTCTATTTTAAAAAAATTTTAATGCCCACTACAGAAAGGTTTTTAATACTAAATGTGGTTTATGGTTTGTGTTTGTACCGCTGATGTGTCACCTGGCGATTCAAACTCGGATATTGCATTGTTGACAGAAAATGAATAACTAAATGTGGTTGTATTGATGGATGATGAGATAGAGAAAATGTATTGTAGGTTTTATTTTGAAATCAGAGTTAAACTGAAGTGAAGAGATCAATTAAAAGAGAGTAAAGAACAACGCTTTAATTGGGAAGAAGCTCGGTTTGCATTGTATACACTAGAATTGGGCAATTCCCAAGAACATAAGCCATATACATGTACCGAAAAATATACTATATACTTTAAAGTTCTAAAATGATAGTATAAACAAACCGTAAACCCTAAAAACTTACCTTTAAATTTGAAATCCTAAACCACAAAAAGTAAATTCGCTTACAGTTACAAGTAAAAGTCTATTGCTCCTCTTTAGATTTGGTTTATTGATCGAGAATGACAAGGTCCAAGTGTCTTATTTTCATTTTTTACTGGAGTTTGAAACTGAGTCTTGAAGAATCCATCAAGACTTTGTTTTGGTTAATGATTAAGTCATTGTTGCGTCAAGAGCTGAGAATTTCAGATGAAACAGTACTCTCGAATCCAAAGCATATCCACGAATATTTGGCCAACCTGATCCTAAATCCATCAACCAACACATAGTGACAAGCAAAGATATATGGATAGTATAGTAATAACAACAACAATAATAAACTAATCATATTCCCTTAAAACGTAACAAATGGCAGAAGCTTATCATAAGAGATTCTTTGTTATTCTAAGAGCATGATCAACCCAGGTTTTAACTGGGTTCTTAATATGGTTCTTAGTATTAAATTAAATGAAAAAATGATATTCAGGGTAGAAACGTTTCTTAAATAAGCATTTTTAGATCCGACTCTTGACATACACGTGTCATCAAGATGTGTATCACTCTCCTCTCTCCTATGTTCCATCTCTCTCACAACGAAGGAGATGAAGAGATTCTGTAAAGAAAGGCTTGGAATTTTCGATCTGCATGTTCGATTCTCCGAGGGGAGAGGAGAGAGATCGGAGGGAGCGAGGACAGATCGAAGGCACTTTCTCTACAGCCTCTCTCATCTCCGAACAAGCTCGAACAATCAAGGCTGACCAAGATAATTGATTTTCCGATGATCGATTTCGATTTGTAGATAATTAATTGCTGAAAATTTCCTACAGGTCATTCGTAAAGTTTTACGAGACCGAACATGTTGAACACAAAGTCTGGGTTTTTGTTGTTTTACTTCCTTCTGCCCTCTGTTTTCATTTGGTATTGCTTCTTGTTCACTTCGACTATTAATTTTACTCATCCAAGGCTGTTAATATCGGTTTCCTTAAAACAAGTTAGCATGTTTCCGTAGCTACTGAATTTGCATTTGTTTAGGTGGATTTGGTGACGGAGACTGGCAAAGGATGTGAAGAACGTGTATAATCATCTTAAGCAGCTTTTTCCCAGCCACAAGGTCTTTGTTCTTCTATGTTGGACCTTGCTAACTTCTTCCTTGCATTGCATCGATCGTTAGTTACACATGAGGACAAGTCGAGTTAATGTTAGGTGTTTGGTGAATCAATGATATGAATGGAGACGAATGCAACAATGGAAGATATAATTAGTTTTTGATCTTAAATTGTGATTGTTTTTTTTCTTAAAAATCCGAAAGAAACAGGAAACGAAATATATGCTTTACCAATAAACAAGATTTTTATCAAGAGCCTCGTTTGTTCTATCATTGTAGGACAAAAAATCAAAGTTTCTTAACTAAGTTTCTTAACCTAAGTTAATCAATTAAATATTAGTTAAGAATCTCTTATGAAGTTCTCCTTTGATCATGCTCTAAGAGACCATTTTGTCTATTTCCGTTTGTTCTTTTTCGTTGCCATCTTCCAAAACGAAATTCCAAAGAGAAGGGAATTATTTTTCTTTGTAGAAACTGGAAAGACCTCTAAATCCAGAAACGGCTGAAATGCTACTTCTTTTTATCAGAAAATATATATTATCAATTGCAAATTAAACCCTCATCCAAAAATCTAATATTATCAATTCCATACTAAACCCTTGGTCCTTTTTTTTTCTGAGGAAACTACAATTTTTTTTTGAGTTTCTTTATAGTTTCCTTGGATCCAACAGTAACTCTTGATGATACATCTGAAAAGTAGATAATTTAAACCCTTGGTTTTTTTTTTCTGGTCAGGTACATTTTGGTTTGAGTTTTCTCTCTTTCTATTACTCTTTTTGGATCCAACACTACCTCTTGATAATAAACATTAGAAAGTAAATTTTTAATTTTTGCGCAAATAAATAGTTGTTCCCTTTCTTGGTCAAACAAATAGTTTTGTTTTTTCTAATCAGTAAACCAACTACGGTTGGATAATAGACGAGTAGAAATTGATTATGCACCAGTAGGTACTACATGATACTTTCTGTAAATATTAGATGAGAAATACAAATTGCAATCATTTTTTTCTTCTCACGTTACAACGGAGATTCGGATCCATCAAACTATTTCATTATAGAGATTTGGATCTTGAAAATAAAGAATTTCCTATAATTATATTTATACCCTAATCATGTGCATATATATATATACACACACTTGAAGCTTTCGACAATGAATTAAATACTGTAATAACTTAATCATTTATATCATACCAAAAAAAAAAACTTAATCATTTATATTTGTGTCCTGATTTCAAGATGCTTCCATCATGGGGCGAGGTAATAGAGGGAACGAGAAATTAGTTGTCTCTTGCCTGTCATTTCTCAAATAGATTACTACATTAACCCACGTGTTTTTTTTATTTTGAAAGGTTGAATAATTCAACACATCCAATAAAACTTTATGCGTATATATATTGAGTTTTCTTAACCTAGTGACTATATATGTATTTATGTATAACCGCGGTTGCACAGGACACTATACCCTTAAAAGAGTTAGATGTGTCTCCCCAACAACTATTTACAAGCACTTTATTTTGTTTTGTTTTATACCTAAAATTTTAGATATATGCATTTCTTTTCACTTTCATTAAACCGACATAAAACATTTAAAGGAAGAATCAATTTGGAGTCACAAACCTTCAGAGGGAATATGGTTTAAGAAGGTATATTTTCCCAAAGCGAAGAAAAGTATTTTTTTTTTTTGGTTATCTATGTTTTTCCAAAAGAAACCAAAAATAATCTATCCAATTAAAATGATTGGTGTGAAACTGAATTTTGATTGGTAAAACTAGAAAAGTTGTAGCAAAGTCATAACCAACAGTCCACTACTATAGAAAATACAAAAAGAAAAAAAAATCAAGGGGAAATCTTAAGTTGGTGCCATACTTAAACAAAGAAAAAACTAATGCAAATTTTCTTTATGAACGATGATTGGACCCACCATTTGTTGTTGATGAGTGCAAAATCTTTGTTTATCTCTGATAATTAATTAATTAGCGAGCGTAGTTTACAAAATATTCAAGTTTAATTGTTTGAATACATTCTTGTTGGCAAATGACAATACATTTGGAAGATAAAGAAGATGATATTAAGTCTTCTTGAAGATTTCGTAATCTTTTTCTTAACCCTACATTAATATTAGTATTCGACCAAAATAGGGAATATTATCTTATCATAAGGAGCGTTAAATTAATTATTAACAATACGGATGGTTGATTTGATAAAATATGTATACGTTTGGTTAATGGACTCAATATAGACCGATCCATATAGATGTTATTAACATAACCGGTCTTTAGTATAATTAGATGTTTTCCTTTATAGACAAGGAATATGTTTATGGAATATTTCCTTTTCTTTGTATGGGTAGTAAAAGGATAATTACCTTTTCTCTATCTGGTGTAACCACTATATAAAGGGGGGCGTATTCAACTAAGGATTTGAGGTGATTTGTTTTAAAATCATAAATTCACTGTTATTCAACCATGAATTTTAAAAACCATTTAAAAATCCAGTGTTATTGAATTTGTGATTTTAAAATGTACCCTCAAATTCACTGTTATTGGAAATATTTTAAGTGATGAATTTCAGGAGATTTGCTGGGATTTGAAAGTGTTTTGATGCAATTGCTTAGTTAAAAATATTAAAATCCAAATTCTATGGTTTTAGATGGGATTGTAGAGTTTTTTGATTAAAATCATTTCAACTTCCTTAATTCACCCAAAATCATCTCAAAACTCAAATCATCTCAAATCTTTTCAAATACAAGATTGAATACACTCCCCAAAGAGACCTTTGGTCCTCATAATAATACACACAGAACATTCAGTTCACAACACGTTATCAGCACGAAATCTCCTAAACCCTAAAACCCTAGAGACCCTGAGTAGCTGCTGAAACTTTAAAGAGTCATATCTTTCAAACCGTGAGGAACCAGAAGGCGATCTAGATATCAAATCGAATCCCTCGACGAGACGAATCTACCGGTGAAAACCGCTTGTCGATCCGACATCGGACGCGCTCTCACGCACGCATACAGTGCACGACGACCCACCAAATAAACCAAGGAGATCCGATTTCAGCTTGTGTTTTCCGAGGTCATTAGCTCCCGGTTCATTCCAATTCAAATCTAAAAGAAAGAAAAAGGTAAAACCCTAAACTAAGAACAAAGCAAAACCGAATTGGACATTAATGAACTTGAACCCTAAAATCGGTTGCTCCCATGAACTTGCTTGATCTTATTAAAACCTTGAAACCGAACATTGACCTAAGATATATCATGAGTTTAAAATCGGTTGTTTGATAAACTTGTTTGATCTTATATTCAAACCCACCTTGAAATCGGACTTAAGCTTATGAAACCCTAAAATCGGATTGTTTGAATATTGCCTTGCTTGTTTGCTGAATCGATTTGTGATCTTGATTGCATGTTTAAATTAGTTCATTAGCTTGCTTATTTACCTGTTTAAAATCGCATGAGAACTTGCTTGCATCAATCACTTAAATCGAATTTGGACTAGCATAGAAATCACATGTATCATTGATTGAAATCGGATTGTATGAGTTAGGTTGTTAGAATCGATTTGTGCATGCTTGTTTTGGCCATAGTTGAAATCGTGAAACCCTAGAGAAAAAGCTAGGTTGAAATCGATCCTAAACCTAATCCTAATCCAAATAGGAAAACCTTAATCCCTTCCTTTTAGTAAAAAGGAAAGTGTTAAGTATATCCTTTTCCCCTTTTGTTTAATTTCCTTTATTGGTTTATCTCTTTAATGAATTGCCTTATGATTAATTTTGCAAAAAGGGAAATTGATTAATATTGCTAATAGCATAATAGAAAATCGGTTGCATGATTTAATTAATTGATTTGCATAATTGATTGAAACCATGAAATATTAAAATCGGACATGTCATATGCATATATATATAAACCGGCCATTACCACTAAGGTCCGGATTTATTAAAAGCCCCTAACTGAAAATTGTTGGATATTTTCAGATGTCTAAAGTTGCAAACTTAGACTATGCTGCCCTCAATGTCTCTGGAGACAATTATCTAAAATAGGCGCTTGACACAAAGATCTTGCTCAACTCAAAAGGCATTGGTGAATGTATCAATGATGGAAACGAAGAGACCATGAAAAACAGATACATGGCGATTCAAATCATGCGCCATCACCTTAATGAAAGCCTCAAGGATCAGTACCTAACGATTGAAGATCCGTTAGAGTTATGGAAGGAATTGAAAAAGAGGTACGACCATCAGAGGACGGTCGTTTTACCTAAGGCCAAGTTTGACTGGCTGAATTTACGGTTCATGGACTTTAAGTCCGTGGATGAGTACAACTCATCATTGTTCAACATAGTTTCTAAGTTGAGACTATGTGGTGAAACCGTAACGGAGAAGGATATGTTGGAAAAGACCTTCTCCACCTTCCATTCAAACAACATATTGTTACAAGGACAATATCGTGAGAGAGGTTTTGATACCTACTCTGATCTGATCGCTTGCTTGTTGCTCGCAGAACAAAATAATAAGCTTGTTCTGGTCAACAATGAGATGAGACCAGCTGGAACTGCCCCACTACCTGAAGCCAACATGGCCGCTGATGTAAAGAAAGAAAACGAGGCAAACTACGTCCATAAAGATCAAAAGCATTACGGCCGTGGACGTGGTGGAAAAGGAAAAGGGCGTGGTCGTAACAACTACCACCCCTATGGTCGAGGCAATGGCCGTAACGACCACGGATACCGAGAGGAATCTAACCGCGGCCGAGACCGTGGCCGCATTAATGGCCGCAGGTACCAATCCAGACATCAGTCCAACTCAACCAAGTCCGTTTGCCATCGTTGTGGGATGGAAAATCATTGGGCCAAGACATGTAGGACTGCCAAACATCTGGTAGATTGCTACCAAGAAAGTCTGAAGGGAAAGAATCCCGAGGCCAACATGGTCCATCATGAGCATGATGATGAGGGCGATTTTGATCCTGTTAAGGACGATCCTATGGATGCTGAAAGGGACGATCATATGGATTATGAGTCCTCAGACATACTAAAATAATTTAGTTTCCGATTTTATACTTTCATGTTGCTTTCTTGTTTTGATTTGCTTTGGATTCATGTCTTTGGGTTTCTATCTATGATCTAATAAAAATTTTAAGGCTTTAAGACATGATTCTTGTTTTATGAAGTATGGATGTATTCCTTGTGGATAGTGGGTCAAGTCATACGATCTTGAAAGATGAAAGATACTTCATAGACCTTAAACTAAGAAAGGCAATCGTAGAGACTATAGCAGGACAGGCCAGTCTTATAAAAGGCTACGGCCAGGCCGCCGTTTTAATGCCTAAAAGCACACATCTCGAAATTCCAAATGCATTGTTTTCCCCAGACTCAAATCGTAACTTATTGAGCTTTAAAGACATTCGTTTGAATGGTTATCATGTGGAAACAATGGGCGAAGGGAAGAAAGAATTTCTCCAAATAACAAAAATCGCCAACGGCAATAAGAAGGTCCACGAGACCATACCTGCTATAGCTACGGGCGTGTACTGTACTAAGTTCAGTATGATAGAGGCCAATGCCACCGTAAACAAAGCCCTTACGGATATGTTCACTCTATGGCACGACCGTCTGGGACATCCCGGGTCGGGAATGATGCGGAAATTGATCCTCAACACGAATGGCCACGCCTTGAAAGAAAGGAAAGTGATCCCTATGAGTCTCACTTGTGCCTCGTGTTCGCAAGGAAAACTGATTGTAAGACCATCACCAGTAAAGGTGACTAAGGAAACGATAAACTTTCTGGAAAGGATTCAAGGAGACATATGCGGACCAATCCACCCACCTTGTGGGACATTCCGATATTTTATGGTCCTCATTGACGCATCTACACGATGGTCACATGTATGCTTATTGTCATCACGGAATATGGCATTTGCAAGACTCCTTGCCCAGATAATCCGCCTAAGAGCGCACTTTCCAGACTTTCCGTTAAAGTCCATCCGTATGGACAATGCGGGAGAGTTTACGTCCAGAGCGTTTGATGACTACTGTATGTCCATGGGGTAAGTGTTGAGCACTCTGTGGCACATGTAATACACAGAACGGCTTAGCCGAGTCTCTCATCAAACGAATCCAGCTGATTGCTAGACCATTACTCATGAGGTCAAAGCTTCCAGTTTCAGCCTGGGGACACGCTGTCTTACACGCTGCAGACCTAATCCGTATCAGGCCATCTAGTGACCAATGGTTTTCCTCAATGCAATTACTAACGGGTCAAGAGCCAAACATATCCCATCTTAAGACATTTGGATGTTCAGTCTATGTGCCTATTGCTCCACCACAGAGAACTAAGATGGGACCTCAAAGGAGGATGGGGATATACGTTGGATATGATTCACCCACGATCATAAAGTATCTTGAGCCAACTACCGGTGATTTATTTAACGCCAGATACGCGGATTATCATTTCGATGAGTCCGTTTATCCAACTGTAGGTAGTGAAAACCGGCTGACAAAAGAACTCTCATGGAATCAAACATCCATAAATTGGCAAGATCCTCGAACCCAAGAAAGTGACTTGGAAGTTCAAAAGATTATACATATGCAAAAGCTAGCTATACAATTGCCAGATTCCTTTGCTGACCCGCAGAGAGTTACTAAGTCGTATGTTCCAGCCGTGAACGCACCAATACGCATTGATGTCCAAAGTGGACCGCAAGTGGCTACAGAGTCTAAACCGCGAGTAAAGCATGGAAGACCAATTGGTTCCAAAGATAAGACTCCTCGGAAATTAAGAAAAGGTGCTGATATTCAGACCGAGGAGATAACTAATGGACCGGACACTTATGAGCCTAAGGAGCCGCCAAATGATGCTCGGGACGCCGAGCCTCATGGTCCTGAAGTTCCAGATAACAATGAGATCTCAATAAATTATGTTATGTCTGGAATCCAATGGAACAGAAAAGATATCGACGTCGATGATATATTTGCATGCAACGTAGCACTTGAGATTATGAATGAGGATCTAGAACCCACGTCAATAGATGAGTGCACTCAACGATCTGATTGGGCTAAATGGAAAGAAGCCATAAACGTGGAGTTAAACTCTTTAAAGAAGAGAGAGGTTTTTGGTCCCATTATTCGGACACCTCGTGATATAATACCAGTTGGACATAAATGGGTCTTTGTAAGAAAGAGAAACGAACAAGGAGAGATTGTTCGACACAAAGCACGGCTTGTGGCACAAGGATTCTCTCAAAGACCTGGAATCGATTATGAGGAGACATACTCCCCTGTGGTGGATGCAACGACATTCCGATTCCTTATAAGTTTGGCCATAAGAGAAAAGTTAGATCTGCGGTTAATGGATGTTGTCACCGCATACTTATATGGTCCACTGGATAATGAAATCTATATGAGATTGCCAGAGGGTATTGAGCTCAAAGATAAGAAAAGTTCTCGAGAAGAACACTGCATTAGGCTAACCAAATTCCTATACGGACTGAAACAAAGTGGGCGCATGTGGTACAATCGTTTAAGCTATTACCTAATGAAATCTGGTTATAAGAATGATCCCATCAGTCCGTGTATCTTTATAAAGAAGTTTGCAAACGGTGGATTTGTGATTATAGCAGTTTACGTGGATGATTTGAACATCCTCGGCACCTCTGGAGAAATCACCCAAACAGTTGATTTGTTAAAGGCCGAATTTGAAATGAAAGACTTAGGAAAGACTAAGTTCTGTTTGGGAATACAGCTTGAGTACGTCAAAGACGGAATCCTTGTGCATCAAATGGCGTATACTGAAAAAGTACTCAAGAGATTTAATATGGACACAGCTCACCCATTGAGTAGCCCAATGGTCGTAAGGAGCATAAGCCCGGACACAGATCCGTTTGGTCCAATAAGAAATGATGAAGAAGTCCTTGGTCCCGAAACGCCATATCTAAGTGCCATAGGAGCGTTACTATACTTGGCTAGTCACACTAGACCAGATATTTGTTTTGCCGTGAACCTCCTATCAAGATTTAGTTCTTGTCCAACCCAAAGGCACTGGAACGGGATTAAACATTTACTTCGTTACCTTCAAGGAACGAAAGATATGGGTTTATTTTACACTAACCTTAACGACAAAGGTTTAGTTGGTTTTGCTGATGCAGGTTATCTATCGGATCCACACAATGGAAGATCTCAGACAGGATATGTGTTCACTCACGGAGGAACCGCAATTTCATGGCGATCCATGAAGCAGACACTCACGGCCACATCATCAAATCACGCAGAGATTTTGGCGATTCATGAAGCCAGCCGTGAATGTGTTTGGTTGAGATCGATGACTCAGCACATAAGACGAGATTGTGGGATGACAGATGGAAAGGACGAACCGACCGTACTTCATGAGGACAATGCTGCGTGCATAGCTCAACTGAAGGATGGATACATCAAGGGAGACAGGACGAAGCACATTCTGCCAAAATTCTTTTTCACTCACGATCTCCAGAAGGCTAGAGAAATACAAGTGCTTCAAGTCCGTTCAAGCGACAACTCAGCTGACTTGTTCACAAAGTCGCTCCTAACTTCCACGCTCAAGAAGCTGGTGTATCAGATCGGCATGCGCCGACTAAGGGACTTTAGTGATGTCTAAATCAGGGGGAGTAATACGTGATGTACTCTTTCCTCACTAAGGTTTTGTCCCACTGGGTTTTTCTTTAGTGAGGTTTTAATGAGGCAGCATCCCCAAGCGTATTACAAAGATCCTTGGTTGCATCGGGATTCGGTCATTTCGTCCAAGGGGGAGTGTTATGAACCGTTTGGTTAATGGACTCAATATAGACCGATCCATATAGAGGTTATTAATATAACCGGTCCTTAGTATAATTAGATGTTTTCCTTTATAGACAAGGAATAGGTTTATGGAATATTTCCTTTTCTTTGTATGGGTAGTAAAAGGATAATTACCTTTTCTCTACCTGGTGTAACCACTATATAAAGAGACATTTGGTCCTCATAATAATACACACAGAACATTCAGTTCACAACAATACAATAATTTTCTTGATTTTTTTTATTATTATTTGGTTTAAATTTACTTATAACACAAATCACTTAATTATGTCTTTTTTTAGTTACCAGAGGTTTGGGAAACCGTAATCTCCCCAAATCAAAACCTACAGCATTATTAGTTTTGTTTCAAACATTATTAGTTCTGTGATTTTTAGATTTTGTTCATAAAAATTTTAGAATTAAACTAACACCACTTAATAACCTTTTTTTTCTTTGAAATACGAATATTAAAGCTGTTTGCTTGGGTTGGGAAGTTAGATTTATATATACATGTAGTATTATATTTAGTAAAAAATAATATTTTATGTTCATATTGGTTTTAGTGACATGCACTAATGTAAATAGTTACTAATTAAATGGTATTTTAAATTATATCATTTCAATAAATAAAAAATCCACAAATGGTTTATGCGAAAGACGAGATAGCACTAAACCAGTTTTTTCCTGCTCATGAATGTTTTAAAGTTTTTAGCACTTAACTTGTTTGTCAGATAATAATATACAAGAGATATTAATTTATGTGGAAGATAAAGATTTAATAACATACAATATTACAATCATGTATATAGAAAATAGAAACCTCACATCTTTTGGCAGAAGCCCCTAGAAGATCCGTTCGTCACTCAAAACTCTTCTTTTAGTTTCGGTATATAGTCTTTTCAATCTTATTAAATTCGCACAATTTATTCACTATATCTCGTATTTTCCATCTTAATTATTGGTTTATGTATTTTAATAGATTTATAAATTTGAAAAAAATCCAGTATTATTGGTTACATGATTTTAAAATCTAAATTAAAATCAAGTGTTATTGGTTCCATGATTTATAATTCCTAATTCAAATCAGGTGTTATTCAATCATACATGTTCATTAATAGATCTGATTTTATAATGAATTTGAGTGTATTTCTTTGTTAAAAATACAAAGACTAAAATCCGAAGAAAAACCCTCAGATTTGTAAATACTTATTAAAATTCACATATTAGATTTGGAATTAGATTTGGAAATCATTATATTTTGCTTAAATCTGCATATTTTGTGATAGATACACATTTGGTATCAAGATCTTCTGGAGTGTTAATAATATCAATTACGTTTTTTTATATTTAATATCACCAACCAATATCTAATTGTATTTGATTGCCTTTCACACGTACACATATTTTCAGAGTTGTATATATATGTGTGTATATATTATATCTTCGTATGCCATTAACAAAGCCCAATCTCTCTCCCTTTTTCTCCTTCTCTCTTTCTCCCGCTCCCTTCTCTCTCTCACACACACATCTAAGAAAGAAGGTAAGCTTCAGCTTAATCTTAGAGTGCACCAATTTTTCATCTTCTTTGACGTAATTGAACCAAACTTTTAGAATTCAAGAAGCCTACTATTTACATAATAATGTTCTTCTCATGCTTACCAATTTTCAGATTCTTGATTAATTAAGCAAGCAAACATGGCCACAATGATGAACGTATTGTCTACCAAATGGTCCTCCGAATCGGTATATTTCTACACATTCATATTTATATGTGTCTCTCTATCATCTTATGATTTTGTATATAATCTATATTCATGTTCTTTTTCTCCCTCTCCTTTTGGCAAATTTTATGAATCTTACTTATTTGTTTTTTCTATAGGATATAGAAGAGTATAGCATCATCCACCAATTCCACATGAATTCATTCGTAGGAGATTTTCCACAGTCTCTCTCATCTCTTGATGATACTATGACTCGTTATAACTATGATGCTTCTTGTAATGATGATTTGGTCGAAGAGAAACCTTCAAAGTTCCTCAAGACCACTCACGTGTCACCAAAGTTACATCCTTGTCCTTCTTCTAATCCTCCTCCTCCTCCTCCTCCTCCTCTACCTCAAATCCCTCAGCCATCTTCTAGAATTCTTTCTTTTGAAAAGAGAGGATCAAAAGTTATGAATCACAACTCTCCAAACTTAATATTTAGTCCCAAGGAAGAAGCTGGATCACCAGATCTGATAACGAGAGGGACAAAGAGGGCTCAACCCTTAACTCGAAGCCCATCAAATGCTCAAGATCACATACTCGCTGAGAGAAAACGGAGAGAAAAACTTACTCAAAGATTTGTAGCTCTTTCCGCCCTAGTTCCTGGTCTAAAAAAGGTACATAGATATACAACCTCTCCTTTATTCTTCTTCTTCTTCTTCTTCTTCTTTGATAACGGGGCTCGACAATTCTAGCAAGCAAGAAATTGATTTTCACTGGAAACTTGCTTTCTTTTTTTCGTAGCCAGAAAATAAAAATTTGTTTGAGTTTTGCCTTGGGATCTCCCAACTAAGAAACTAGATTATCTGGTCAGAGTCGACTATGTGAAGGTCGAAATATACTAAAAATCCCCCATATTTGATAGTGGAGTTTTTTTTGAATAATCATTTGGAGTTAAAGCTTGATCATGGACAATCATTAATTTTGATCGAATATGGATATGTTTACGTGCTATTGACTTATTATCTTATATGTGTTTATAGATGGACAAGGCTTCTGTCTTGGGAGAGGCAATAAAGCATATAAAGCACCTCCAAGAGAGCGTGCAAGAGTATGAAGAACAAAAGAAAGAAAGAACAATGGAATCAATGGTTCTTGTGAAGAAATCTCAGCTGGTTTTGGATGATAATCATCAACTATCATCATCTTCCTCAGATGGAAATCGTGACTGCTCGAGCTCGAATCTTCCAGAGATCGAAGTTAGGGTTTCCGGAAAAGATGTTCTTATTAAAATCCTATGCGAGAAGCAAAAGGGTCATCTGATCACGATTATGGATGAGATTGAGAAACTTGATTTGTCTATCACCAACAGCAGTGTCTTTCCCTTTGGACCCACTTTCGACATCTCTATTATCGCTCAGGTGACTATGATCATCTCTAATAACTTTTGGTTATACATGTTTTGGAGGAAATAGGTTGAACTTGTTTATCTTGTGAATAAGTCTTTTTGGTCGAAATGATCATGAACCTAATTCTATAGACCGTGCATAGTTTGTGTTGATTTTCGATTATCATTATTGTTATATATGGCCGAAGCATTTTCAAAAGTAGTATCACCTTCGACAATCTCATTAGTCAAAATATCTTAATTATCTTGTATATTCTTTTGCAGAAGACGAGCCAATGTAATATGAAAGTTGAGGACGTTGTGAAGAGCCTGAGTTGTGGTTTATCATAGTTCATGAATTTATGTGATTGGTTTCCATTACATATATATTCACACTCTTCATCGATTTCTCCGACCCAAGAATCTAAAATTGATTTTTTTCCATGAAAATGGTTTTTAGTTGATAAATTTGTTGTATGGAGGTTCCTAAGTCATTTGTAGAACCTTGTTCTTGTTGTTTAAGTGTTCTCCAGACACATATCATCAATGTTTAGTAGACGGTAATTTTTCCGCAGCTACTTGATTGTTTCTTGCGATGTAAAGCATTCCGTTAAGTTGAATAAATGTCAGGTTTTAATTTGGATTAAAGTTGATTAGTTTTACTGTTAACTAAAAATATTTCTGTTGCGAAATTTTATATGATATTTAATTTAAAATTTGGTTAAGTAATGATAATACTAATTTTATTTTTCAATCTCTACGACTACGACCAATAAGCCATCCTTATATAATGCTAATAATGGATGGGAAAGACGTTTTACAATGATCGAGGCACACAATTAGAAACTTTAAGTTGGCTAAGATTAAAAGTCAAAAGGGTAGACAAGTTGTCCTGAATGAGTGTTTAATTAAAGCATGATAATTTGATTTCTTCCAAGACACCAGTGATCTTTTGTGAAACTATATTAAAATCGTGCGAGGATGTTATTAAAGTCTATCTTATCAATCCACATCATGTTCTATACTTCTGTTAATTTATTGAAAAAACGCCAAAAATCTAATAGAAATGTTTAGTTTTAAATATGATAAATTTCACCCATTCGAAGAATGTACATACACATAGCTATTTAGAAAACATAGCAATCGAATTCAAGGAAAAATTGAAACCATACAAAACTCACATATATATTTTCTAGACCTGATTTCGATTAGTTTTATTAGTAATTTCAGCTCCCATGAGTTTTAATTCACATCCAAAGGAAAAAGAAAGCTTAAAAGGTGAAAATCAAAAGTAACAGTTAAGTGGGATATTCCTTGAGAACAGGCCACAAAAGACGACAATTCATGATTTCATGGGTTATTAAATTGAATTGAAAACGTGGGGTTTACTTATGTTCTTGGATACCGTTTCAAGAGGTCAAATTAATGTGAATACCAATAGTGTCCACCAATAAGTCATTTAAACCTAACGCCAATCTTAATTGCATAATATTCTGTTTGTGAACCAATAATGTCCTGAAAATTGGGAAGAGAAGGTACCCTTTTCTTTTGTCAACAAAAAAAGAGAGGTGACTTCTTTTGAAGGAACAATTTTTGGAAAGATGTAGGGAACCCAGTATAAAGTTGAAGGGAAAAAGTCATCTTTCTCTTCTTTGTTGACAAAAGAAAATGGAACCTTCTCTTTTAATTGGGCCAATAAGATATACTATAACACTAACAAATAAACACTATTATATAATTAAGGTTAGTTTCTCATCTATTGGAAATTTGGAATTATGACGAGGGAAGAAGACAAAAATTGGAAGGCCCCTTGACAGTGAGTTTGACGACGACGATTAAATTTCTCCGAGAATGGAATGATTGGTTCAATCCAAACTCAATTATGAAATACTGTATTAAGTACTAATTTTTTTGTTGAAATAATGAAATTTTTTTTATTCATGATAAATTGATAATGAACGGATGAAGATTATAGCATACAGTAGCTTTCTTTTTATTGGCGTTGTTTAAAACAAGGATTCAAATTGGAATATGTATGTGCGTGTGTAAATTATAGACAAACTAAAAATAATATCTGCTATATATTAAAGGAGAAGCAATTATATGTTTTTTTTTGGTGTGAGGAGAAGCAATTATATGTCTCTTCACATTTTTTCTTAGCTTTTTCTGTTTTTATTTATTTAAATTTGTTATCCATATTGCCAAACATATTGATTTATAAAAAAAATCTACTATATATTAAAAGAGAAGCAATTAGAGGTCATTTTGCTGATGTGTCATCTTCATATTTTTTCTCAGTTTTTTCTGTTTTTATTTATTTAAATTTGTTATCCATGTTGCCAAACATACTGATTTATCAAAAAAATTCTATCTAAATTAAAAATATAATTTTTGTCTCTTATCTTTTTCCAAACATAATTTATACTCTTATGATTACATTAAATATATATATATATATATATATATATATATATATATATACACAATATATATTTGGTTTTTCAAAGTTCTGATAAATTTAGCTTTAGCAGCAGGAAATAATAAACCAAAATTAATTTCTGACAACAAGATTTGATAAGTATTCCTCTGCACTTTCAGCATGGTTTCTCATTCTGACGATGATCTACTCCTAAGTCGAATTCTCTTGAAGATGACTTCATGGACAGTCAAACATCTAAGTTTTCTAATTATGGAGATAACAACTCATTTTTTTCAGTGATTTCCATCATCGTGTGCTTATGGTGTAGTGTGTTATTCTTACCTAAGAGTGCATCAAGATTTTTTTTTACTCAAGTAATCTCCATTCAGCTCAGGTGTAATCTGATGGAGGTATAGGTTAAAAAGATCTTCAATTTTAGAGTAGTATGTGTGGTCTCAAACCGCTTTAGATCTTACTCTTTACGGCATACTCCATGTGGATAGCATAGATGAGGAAAACATTTTCACAACCGATCATTTCGAGAAATTAAAATTGCAGCCATACTTGATACTACTCGTGGAGTTTCAGAAGTCCTTCACGTTTGAGAACTTTTTTTTTTTTTTTTTTGTAATAAGGGCTTTCATATATTAATATAATGGGCAAAGACAAAAAAAAAAAAAAGAAGAAGAGCCTTATGGCTAGTTTTGAGAACTTGCTCGATCTTTTTGTCCATTTCATCCATGGGAATGACATATTAATAATCTTGTAGCATGACTCATGGACCTCTCTAGATCCTCTAACTAAGGCCTTTGGTTAAAAAAGTCTTTCTCAAATAAGAACCTGAAAATCTATAGGTCTCGTTCTTTTCCAATTAACCAAATATTACAAGATTTAGATGGTTTATCTAGAAAACAAAATCGAATTCCATGATGTTGTTAGCTACATTTATTTATGAGATTGAGTTGTTGTTTTTTATTTTCTTAAAATCAACATTGTTTATGAAATTTTCGGCGGCATATCCCGTCCACACCGCACCACCAACCGTAAGGTCGCGTCCGTAACCATGCGTACACATTTGTCATACTTTCTACCATATTTTAAGTAATTTATATTATCTACATTTCATCAGAAAAAGGGTATATCATCCAGGTTACGTATCCAGACACTTGCTTACAAAAAAATGTACTAAACTATCATTTATGGCTTCATTTCAAGAGGTACGTACCAATGACTTCATTAATTTATCGTTTCAAACGAGAAGATAGACATGTGCACATCCTTGTTCAAAATAATTTTTATGGAAGCTTCTTTCCGTAGATATGCGTACTACTGTGATATGGAATATGGATGACTGGATGTGTAAATGTTTTTTTTTTTTTTTTATCAGTGTCGGTCTAACATTATGTAATACTTTAAAACTTTTAAAATATATTTTTCATATATGTTATCTAATATTAAAAATAATTTATAAACTTCATAATATAACGATGACAGAAAAAACATAACTAAAATAAAGTTAGAATAAAAGAAATTTATTTCTATACCAAAAAAAAGTAAAAGGATAAACTGTTTTATCAGCCAACTTCTTGTTTAATATTTTAATTATTTATAAAACATATTTTTTAATAGTTATCTAACAATAACTAAGATATTTGTTAATAAAAAATTCATAAATATTATTAAAAACAATGAAAAATGTTGCTATAATTTTTAATATCAATATAATGCAATGTATAATAAAAATTATATTAAAATATAACGATAATCAAAAGGTACATGGTTTGACAGGCACAGACCTGCCTGTGATAGGAAAGATTTGTGTATTGTATGATCATGGCCCATAGACACTGCATTGCTGCCGTACCTTTTCAGGCCATATGTCTCGATGAACGCATCACAATATAAACCTAAAAACTTTATCTTAGACTTCTATCATTTGATATACCGCAGTTGAGACTAAGAGTATTTCTAACCCATTTCTGCATTTTTTGTTTCATTTTAGAGTAACTCCAATATAGAGTTTGAACTTTACTGTAAAACTACTTCATTTTTTACTTCAAAATGGAGTGATCACTAAAAAATAGGGTAAATCCATTTTCTATGGAGTGAGATAAGAGAAAATTTTAGCTTTTACTCTATTTTGGAAGAAGATACGAAATAGGGTTGAAGATGGTCTAAATAACCAGTTTGGTGGGGACATACCAGGAAGGCAGGAACAGTTATGACTGATGGGTCGTTATCGGAACCAAATTGAGTTGACGAGACAGTATGATCCTATATATTTTTATCCAACACAGAATATTTTTAATTATTAGATGTCGACATCCACATGGCATCATAACTCTTCTGCATTTTAAGTAAAATATCCCTCGTATTCATATCCACGTCTGGCAGATCTACTTGTTAGTTGTTACCTAGTTTATACCATATTTAAAGATATTATCAAAGGAAATGAAAGTAATCGATAATTTTAAAAAAGGAAAAAAAGGTATTTAATTTCAGAACAAAAATAACTTCGGCATCTTTAGGTATGGGGTTCAACTTCTCAGTCTACTTATAACATGCAAAATTTTGAATGTGGACTAATTAAATCGCATTAAAATCACACTTATTATCCAAAATCTTGGATAGTAACTTATCAACATCGCTAGGTCAAGCAATGTGAAACTCATACTTCTAGCTACCTCTTAACTAGTAACACAATTGAATTTACCTTACTATTCAAAGATATATAGTGTAAAACGAATAGCCATTAATGAATATATATATTATTCGACTATTACTTTAGGTTTGATTATTGGACCGAGTTAAATTAAATAAAGCTATTTCTCAATAATTACAAGGTGCAGAAAATAAGTGTAGAATCAACCGATAGCAATACTGGATATCTTTAATTGTAAGTTAATGAGACCCATACTATACAGTCTATACTGTATATAACTGTATACCCATACCCCAGATAACTTTTATCATTTATAGTTTCAGGTAATGTTTTATAAAACTAACGGATAATAAATAAAAAGGGGAATTTTGCAAAATACCTTATTTAAGAATTAATATTTGAAAAATACCCCAGTTTTTTTGGATTTTGAAAATTACACTTTTTATATGTTAAAATATTATTTTGACCATATTTAAACAAAAAATTATTAGATTATTATAAATTAAAATTAAAATTTGAAAATAATATTGTTAAGATTAATATTTTATTTTTGTTGCCGATATAAAAAAATTATCTTAATTATTTAAAATTATTAATTTTGAAATGGATTAGTATATTTTAAATTTTAAATTTTATATCTAAACAGAATTATTTTTGGAACCTTATATAAAAAACTTTAATATCCCACTTATATTCTAACTTCATCAAACAATTGACAATAATTTTGAAATAAAGTTTTGTGATGAAAAATATTAATCACCATGTATGTATCAAGGTTATAAATAATATTTTGGTTCAGGAAAAAAGAGAAATTAATATTTATAAAAAAAAAGAACTTTTATCATTTTATATGAAACAAAATCAAAAGAAAATTTTAAATTTTCTACTTTTTATTATTTAAAATTCATTTTATTTAAATTAATTATAAATTCCATTATATGATAATTTAATCATTTCATTTCAGAAAAAGTGTGGTTTTCAAAATCCAAAAAAACTAAGGTATTTTTCAAAACAAAAACTCTTATTAAGGTATTTTCCCAAATTTTCTCAAATAAATACAACCTTGTCTGATCCTTTTAAGTATATGTTACTAGATCTGATGATACTAGGGAAAAGATATTTCTTTGCCAAAACAATTTAATGAAGTCGTTGTTAGATGGACGGAAGAACAAAAGGACAGGGGGAAAAATTATTCAAGGCTCATAGGGACTTTTTCTTGGTCAGTGCTCTTTCCGAGTGGGAACATAGACTCCACAAACCTACACGAAATACACGTGCTTATTTAACACGTATCTCTTTTCTTACTTTTTTCTGTCTTTGCTTTGGGTAAACGGTAAACCACGTAATCGTTATTTGTTGATTTTGCAAAGCAATATAAAACACAAGAATGGAAGCCCAATAATTGCGTTAGAGATTCTTAAGACTTTTAGACTTAAAGCTTTTTTTTTTTTCATCCGAATAATATTAATAACCCAAATATGAGTATACTGTTACAAAAGAGGGAATCCACAACGATCATAAGATCTGAAAAGAACCAGACAGAACTAAGAAACAGAAGATAAACTCTCTGGTAAATAGACCAGCTAGCCAAGGGGGAGCACCACATGCAAGATAAGATTGCAGACGATCCTTTCTAGTAACACTTAAAGTAATACGATACGCACATGATTAAAAAGTTATTTCTCTGTTTTTGATTAAAAAAGATTTTTTAGCTTTTTTTTATGTTTTACAAAAATGGATTTTGTAGATTTTATATATTTTTAATAGGTGATAATAATGAATTAATTATAAATTTTGAAAAATAATTCTAACTAATTGAATATATTAAATTATCAATAACTATATTTTCAAAATAATATGTAAGATTCTCGATTTTGATAATTAAACTGGTGTTTATGTATTTGTATAGATGATATAAGGTTGTTAACGACTATTTTGTATTAACTTATTTATCTATGTATTCATTGCGCGTGGAAAAAATGAAATAATAAAGTTTTTGAAAAAAATTTCGCGTTTTTAAAATTTCTTTAAATAAATTGAAAAATATATCATTCTATAGGTTCATATACCATTTTCACCAGCTCTGTCTGTTGTGATTTGTTTGTCGAAATGCAATCATTCCATAGCTCAAATTAGCATTTTAAACTCAATATGTAATAGTGATGAGAGACTATTCTGATACAGTGATACCAATCCCCATCAAACCATCAAAATCTTCTGGACTGCTGAACCATCTTTATCCTAAAATTAAACAAATCAATATTTTCCATGAACCATCTATGTAGTACAACTATCTATTTTGAACAAAGTTGATACCATTAAACCTTCCACAAATGCATGACCTTGGAAAAAAACCAATAAACCCCATAATTGAGTCTCTTTCGATAGTAAAGAGCCGTCTCTCCAATCTTAAGTATTAGAGCATGATTATTGGGGGTTTTTGAATGAAGTTCTACGGAAAAAGTAAGCATTAAAATATAATAAAACAAGTAATGATTGTAGAGACAGGTGCTAAAACAAGAGATTTTAGAACCAGTCTCTACAACTATATTGCATTTTATTGGTTGAAAGAAAAAACAAAATTTATTAAATCAAAACTAATCAATTAAATAATAGATCAGAACTTTTAGTGAGATTCTACCATTAATCATGCTCTTACCATATATTTTATCATTTATAATATACATTATATCTATAAAAATTGTCTATTTATATTATCGGCTCCAAAACGAATATTTCATATTTAAGAATATTGATAACCTAAATATCCTCAGATTAGATGAAACTTATGAAAAAACTTATGTTTTGATAGCCGAAAAACATTCAAATAATATATGATTAATTGTTTTCTTTCTTTTAACTCACTTCCGTATTGATAGATACTAAGATAAGATTAGTATAAAATTATATATTCTCAATAGTTTCATTTAATATTTAATAGGTCCAGTATCTGGATTATAAAATAGAAAAAAAAACTGATGTCAAAACAAAAAACTAGAAAAATTCCTGTTGAAAAAAAATATATCTATTATTATGAAAAAACTATATCATGCATGTACGTGGGTTATTCATGTGTTTATATTTATGAAAATAAGATCAAAGCCAAATCTATTATTGAATTACAGATATTCTTTTCAATCATTTTAAAATTTTCTGCTGCCGTTTTTTCTTTACTTGTTGACGCGGCAAACATTGTGATGATCTCAGACCTCTAGAAGCCAACAAATTATAAGAACAACAAAAAGAAGACTTCTAAATTCGATCATAGTAATTGATTTCAAATTTTGTTCACAAAAAAAAAAGTAATTGATTTCAAACATTTACGTCACGTGTTATGCATTATATACACAATCTGGTCAACGTAGTATATACAGAGTGGAGAAAGAAAGAACTATGCCGCGTCTCATTGTCAATATAAAGTAACACCTGAAAACACTTCCCCTTTCTTTTCATAAACCCTTTAAGACAAAAACAACAAACATCTCTCTCGATTTGTGTTTACGATCTTTGTCTTTATTAGGAGATATTTGAGTTTTCTACATCGGTTCAATTCGGACATGGATGAAAACTTCTTCTTAACCGACTTCTCACTCGAAGACATTGATTTCGACTTTAATATTTACGAAGATCTTAATGTATCACCTGTTGAAGCGAACATGCATACACAAAGAGCTCCCTTTTCATCAAGTTTTGATCATCAAATTCATCTTGATTTCCTCAAAGAGAAGCCGAAGCCTGCGGTGAAGGAGATGATGAAGATCAGTAACAAGCCACGAGTGATTTCTTTCGATTTCTCTAGTAATGTTTCGTCTTCTCGAACAGCGGAAGGTATCATTATGGATCGTTTGGTCAGATGTGGAACCAAAAGAAAAGCGTATTCTCCTGCCACAAGATCTCCGGTTCTCGCCAAAGAACATGTTATAGCCGAGAGAAAGCGTCGTGAGAAGCTTTCCGAAAAATTTATTGCCCTCTCAGCACTTCTTCCCGGTCTTAAAAAGGTAATATCTAATAGCAAATCTTAAGTGCTAATATCATTGATATTTATCGTACTTTACGGTTCTTGAAAATTTGAAAATATAACCTCTTTTTTTTTTCAGGCGGACAAGATTACGGTTCTTGATGAGGCGATTACACGTGTGAAACAACTCCAAGAACAAATAAGAAAGCTCAAGGAAGAGAAAGAAGCAACAAGAGAAATGGAGTCAATGATTCTTGTGAAGAAATCTAGAGTGTTTCTCGAGGAACCTTACCTATCATCTTCTTCTTCAGATCATGAGCAATTTGATCAACCGTTGCCAGAAATCGAGGCGAAAGTAGCTCAAAACAAAGTTCTAATCCGAATCCACTGTGAGAAGAGCAAAGGATGCATGATTAACATACTAAACACGATTGAGAATCTTCAATTGCGCATCGAAAATAGTATCGTATTGCCATTCGGAGACTCGACTCTTGACATCACAGTCCTTGCACTGGTAATCATTTTCATAACAATTGTCATTTGCAATTGATATATATCTAATACTATTAAAGTGGATGTTTTATCACTCATCATTATTGAGATCTGTTTAAAATACTATCACATATTGATAACTAACAAATATCTTATTGAACATTTAATTGCAGATGGAGAAAGATTTTTCAGTGACTGCACTTAAGGATCTTGTAAGGAACCTAAGGCTCACAATGGCTTAGGCCTTCAAGTTTTAGTAACTGTGGAGACTGAAACAACAACTGTTTCTTTCATTATAAGTTTTACCGCTGTCGTTTTCATTGTAGGGCTTTTTTCACACGTGTACTATCACGTGTGTTTGATGTATTTTGTAGCGGAGTTCTTCTCAGTTCTCACCATCAGTTGTTGAGACTAAAGGGGATACTTTCGACAACAACCATTGAGCATTAATGTAAATTGATATACCTTGTTGAATATTGTTTTTTTCCATTTGTTAGTTAAACCTAATAATATCAAAAGAGACAGTAAAAGTGTAGCAAAAATAACCTTGCCATCTATATTTATGTACGTGGAAGATTCGTTTAGTATACGTACAAGCAAAACTACTTAGTAACAATTGTGCGCTAATCTAACCTAGAATTTTGGAGGTCCTCTTGGTGAATAGGAAACGTAAAGAAGAGAAAAATCGAAAATAATTAGAAAAACATAAGGCAAGTGCGGAATCGATTGCTCTCTCTAAGAGCAATGGGTGTTACAAAGTATGAAGGAGGTCTAAAAGCATGGTATGCTACAAGATAACGACTCCTGTTTCTTTGAATTCTTCCATTCTTTTGCTTCTAATTTAGTAAACAAAACTCTCAAAAATAGTGGCACTTGATGTAAAAAGGGTTTTTTTTGTTTGAATAAAATTTAACATCCAATTAAAAAAAAATGTTTACCCGGATTTTATTTTTTAATGTGAGATAATTATTAGAGTATATATGTAAATATCAAGTTTCTTTTTCTTAAAAATCTTGATTAATTCTCTTCATGTGTATATATACTCATGTAATATCTTTCAATTATATTAAGTCAATACAATAAATTTATATGTATCAAAGCAGATTTGATCTCAAACCCCTAAAGATCAAGCAAAAGTTTTATTTTTCTCAAGTAAGCTGGATCTGCTGTCATTATAAAAAATATCGGCTGAAGAATTCTTTGTAGTTTATGATTTGGACATGTTTTATTTTAAAATTCGAATATAAATTAGTAGTTTTAAAATCCGTTTTGTAAAAAGTACCAATAGCTAATTCAGATTTCATTCGTCAAAAAAAATTTAGGATGATAATTGTATGATAACCTCATATTTTACTGTTTTAGCATACATTCATTCATCATGTTTGGTCACTTTTGCATCCATATTAGATATATTAGGTTTTAGACTAAACATTACATATTTTGCATGGTTTGAAGTCTTTTTTTAAGTTTATATGGAGTTTAGGAAACTTAGTGGAGGATGGTAAGTGGTGTGGACCAGAAAAACTGAGCTGAAAGAATCGAAAAACTCGTCCAAAACTCATACAATGGAAATGAAAAGCAACTGGAGGTACGAAATATATGGATCCTAATGAAGGCGCCTTGCATTTATATTCAGACTTTGCATACTTCATCAAAGTTGAAGAGGATTGAGTTAGCTTTCCAATGAAGTTAGAATCAGGTCATTCCGGTCAGTGGTTGAAGAGATAAGATGATTCTAGCAACACGACATATTCTTGCTCGGTGCAAACTTATCCGAAAAGTTGAATTTTGTAGACCACTTTCACCAGGACGAATTTGGGCTTGTCCTATAAATACTCTTACCCTAAAAAGATTTCTCTTCCCAAAAGCTTTGCTTTGGTTTTTCAAAGAACAAGAACAAATCCTTTTGTGGGATGAGATTGGATCACTTGTATATATTTGTTTATGCTTTCTTGTTTATCTGTCTTTGTCATTTTCGAATTTCTGTTCTTGGGTTTTGAAGTTCTTGATTTTTCAATGAGCAAAGTGTTTCATTTGATGTTTAAGGATGATTAGAGTGGTAAATCTTTGATTAGCTCTTCTTGTGTAACTGTTCTTAATGCCTAGTATCTCTTTGTTAGACAAGTGGATCTGAAGCTTTTTGGTATTGAAAAATGTTTGCTAAAATGCTTGAAAGAAGTTATGGTCGATATCATATCTTGCATAGCTTGTGCTTAAATCACTACAAGAAAACAAGATTTTTCCGAGGGAAAAAGTCCTCGGTATTTTGTAAGTCCTCGGAATTTCCTCGGAAATTTCCGAGGGAATTCCGAGGAACACTAATTCCGAGGAGATATCGAGGAATACTGTTCGTCGGAGGGGTCGTCGGAAAAGTCCGAAGGACATGTTCGTCGGTATAAACCGAGGATAGTTCCGACGGAGAAAGACGTCGGAAAGCGGATGAAATTTCCGAGGAAGCTCTCCCTCGGAATATTCCGAGGACAGGTTTCCTCGAAAATTTCCGAGGAACTCATCCATCAGAATTTTGTGAGGACTCGGTTCCTGGGTAATTTCCGAGGAACGTTTTCCTCGGAAATTTCCGAGGAACCGAGTCCTCGCAATATTCCGATGGATGAGTTCCTCGGAAAGATAAAAAAATTATTATTTTTTAAAATAAATATTTGAAATTTAAAATCGAAAATATAAAAGTAAAATTCAGAAATTTAATTTCGAAAATATAAATTTAAAATTGAAAGTCGTACAAAAAACAAAAAACATTCCAAGTTTTTTTTTAAAAAAAACTACGGGTCTTGCTGGGTCGGGAAAGCGATGTCCGGGTGCAACGTCCTCATCATGGCCATCATCTGCTCGTTCAGCTTCCTCTGTGCCTCGAAGCTCGCCTGTTGAGTCGCCATCTGAGTCTCCAACGCAGAAATGCGTAAGTCCTTGTCCTGCAACTGACCCATAAGTGCTTCGGGATCAACAAAGGGCGGGGCTGCAGCAGAAGACGTAACCGACCGTGACGGACGAGCCAAACCCAACATTCGACCCTTCTTCTTTGGAACCGACTGAAATATAAAATAACCAAAATGTAAATAATAATTAAGATTGTAACCGACTGAAATAGAAAATAACCAAAATGTAAATAATAATTAAGATGAAATGAAATTTTAATTAACAAAACTAACCTTTTCAACGATTTCGTTGATCTGATCCCGAGACATTTGGGAACCCGTCGAATCTTCGTCTTCGGTTTGAAGCTGAGACGCTGCTTCTTCCACCTGACTGTTGATGAGGTCGACGACACCCTTCACAACACCGTCATCAATCTGGCCGGTCTGCTTGTTCGTATACGCCTTTTTCATTAGCGCAAAATCATCAACCGGCTCACCATCATTTGCTTCCACCTTGATATCAATATAAATATTAGTAATTAGAAGAAAAAATGAGAATTTAAAATTTCAAAAATTATAAAATTATAAAATAGAATAAAAAACGACTGAAGTTACCATGCGATCCCTCAGAGTGGCTTGGGACTGAGCACCCAAGTTGTGCTTGTAGACGCCCTTTCCTTTACGATCGCTCTTGCGGTTGGTGGAGTTGGTGGAAGAAGTCGATTTCGTCTCGTCCTTACTCCAATGCACAATCAACTGGTTCCAGACCTCGAGGTTCATCAACTTTGGGACCTTTTTGAAAAAAAAAATTGTTAGATGAATTAAAATATAATGTAATAAATTTAAAAAAGGTTTTAAAAATAAAAAAACCAAACCTTGCCCATTTGCCACTTCTTCTTCCACTCGTAAATTTGATACCCATAGTTGGTCATAACTTTGTGGACGAAGTGGTAATAGACAAACACCGTATAATCGGGATTCCAGTTGACTTCTTGCTGAAAAAAAAAACACAATTAGTAGAAAAATTATATTGAAAAAAATTATATTAAAAAAAAAAGAATATTTACCGCAAACTGTTCAAACCACAGAACTTGTTTGGCTCTAGGAAAGTCGGTGAAAGTCGGATGTCCCTCGTCCAAGCACAGATACATCATACGGTTGATCCATGAGCTGATCCCATTCGAGGATCGATCAAACCATGTCTGACCCGGTCCAGATGGATACGGAGTGAGAAACGGAAGATGGTGACGACCCGGCTGTCGAACAAACTCCGCAACCCTCCTCAGTTCCGGAGGACCCTGATAGTTCGGAGGAATAATGGGTGCAGCACCAGAGCCAGAAGGAGCCTCGGGATATGGAGAGGGAGATGTATGGTGTGAGCTGCGGGAATCCTGAACGGAGTGGCTCCCCGAGCCACGACCACGACGCTGTCGAGGAGGCGGGGTCTGATCATCGTAAGACCTGTATTTTAAAGATATAAAAATCCAAAAAAAAATTATAATTTGTTAGTATACATGATTTTTAATATAGAAAAAGGTTTATAAATATTTTTTAAATTTTATAAATATGTTTAATTGTTCCTGCGAACTTGAAAAACTATTTTTAAAATTAGTAAAAACCTTTTTTTAAATCATATACACGTTTTTACAAATCAAAAATGTTTTAATACTTATAAAAATAGTTTTAATATCAGAAAAAACATTTTAGAAACTTGATAAACGTTTTTAAAAATAGTAAAAACCTTTTTTAAAATCGTATAACGTTTTTAAAAATCAAATAATGTTTTAAAACTTATAAAAATAGTTTATATTAAAAAAGTAGTTTTTATATCAGAAAAACGATTTATAAAATAGTAAAAACCTTTTTAAAAATCATTGAAAAACGTTTTTTTAAAATCAGAAAACGTTTTAAAAAAATCATAAAACGTTTTTAAAAATCAAAAAAAGTTTTTAAAAATCAAAAACGTTTTAAAAAATCGAAAAACATTTTTAAAACTACAAATAATTCCATAGAAAACTAAAACAAGAACCTAAATTCCGAAATTCAATCCTAAACTATCCATCTAACAACCTAAAATCCGAAATACTAATCTCACAAATGGTTAGAAACAGGAAAATATGAAGTTTTGTTGATTCTTACATGATTATTGAAATGCAGTAGAGATTCCGACGGCGAGATGAGAGAGAACCAGCGGCGCAATCCAAATTTCCGGCGAGATGAGATTGAGGATCGAGGGGAGAGAGAGGATCGAGAGGAGAGAGAGAGGATCGAAAGTTTCTGTTCGCCGCGGCGGAGAAGAAGAAGAAGGAAGTTAGGTATTATATTTAATCATTCCGACGTACCCTGTTCGTCGGAATTCCATCGGAAATATTAAATATCATACCTAACACGCGGTTCTCGAATTAAGGTTTGTGTTTTCTCGGTAAGGACTTTCCGACGGAAATGTTTTTCCTCGGTATTTCCTCGAAAATTTCCGAGGAAATTCCGAGGAAAAGTAGACTTTCCTCGAAATTTCCTCGGCAATTTCCGAGGAAATACCGAGAAAACATGGTTTAGGGTTTCAAATTACTTTTTTTCGGTATTTCATTTTTAGTACAAATGCAATTCATACCATTGAGGATACTTTGTGTAGATGATCATAAACCATGAAATAAAAAAATTTCAAAAATAATTGTAAGTAATTCCTTTAACGTTTGTTAAAGTGTATAAGTGTTTATCTTATGTTGTGTGATTTTTGTTCGAGCAATCGTAAAAGTGTTTGTTATTGTGTAAAACACTAAGGTTTGACTTCATAATCTAGTTAAGACACTCAATGAAGGTTATATATGTGTTATTCGATCCGCAAAACGTCGTTCTGGGTTATAAAACCCCATTTCCTCGGAATTTCCTCGGAAATTTCCGAGGAAATTCCGAGGAAATTGCAAAATTCATCTTATTCCTCGGATTTTCCTCGGAAATTTCCGAGAAAATTCCGAGGAACATCCATAAAAAACATATTTCGTCGGAATTTCCTCGGAATATTCCGAGGCAATTCCGAGGAATAGCACTATTAATAAAATCCCTAAATCGAGTAAAAAAAAAAAAACTCTACTCTGACTCCTAGTCATCGTCACCAGATGAATCGGAATCTGGATCTTGGTGAAACTCTCCAATAACTGGTTCATCTTCTGCGTAAACGACGGCGTCCTCTGCGAAGTCGGTCAAATCGACTACAAGGCCACCTTCCGCTACATCTTCAGCTGCACTTAAGTTGCTGGATGTCATTGGTTGCAGCGGGTCATCCAGCTCTGAAGTTCCCTGAACTCGGCCTCTCGGGTTGACTCTTGTAACCGTAACCCATGGATCGTCTCTGTTCCTTACCCGTGGGTACTTGATATAAGAAACCTGTAACATTTAAAAAAATATTAGTAAAAGTATGAATTCTGATCAATCATTCTGAATTCTTACATCATTAACTTACCTGATCGGCCTGACAAGCAAGAATGAAAGGATCATAATATTGCAGCTTTCGCCTCGAATGTACTGATGTAACGCCAAATGCATCTATTCTCACACCTCGATCTGGAGTGTTGTCGTGCCAATCACAATAGAAAACAGTACAGCGCAATCCAAGCAAGCCCACATACTTGATTTCCAAAATCTCATGTATGTGTCCGTAGTATACATCATCTCCTGATGCAGAACAAACGCCAGCATCATAGGTCGTACGCGAATGTCTCCTCTTTTCAGTTGTGAATGCATATCCTCGAGTACAGAATCTCGGATATGACTTTACAACACAGTTTGGGCCAACCACTATCTCGCGTATCCAATCGTCAAATGTTTCACCTCTGGCCAAACCAGCAGACACCTATTAATAGCACATATGTAGGTTATATCAATAAATATGAATTAGTATAAATATATGGTAAATGTAATTTTAATTTGTTTAAGGCACTCACATAGGTAAACATCCATTCAGAAAATTCTCTCTGCTTAATTTCTTCTAGTTCCGCCTCTGTGGCGTATCTATATTCGAACCGCTTTGCTGCCATGAAAATCTTGTACATATGATGACAATAATATAATTAATTAGATTTAAATGTCAATTTGTTAAAATAGAATTTTGTAAGATAATAAACTTACCTCTCATATGGAAGAACATCTTCGCAGTTGGTGAGCAAATATGTCTGCAAATGACTTCGCTCGTGCTCTGTAAGTCGACGGTCCTTTGGTTTTCAGCTAAGTCGTCCTACATCTGTGAAAATGTCTGGAACCTTAACATGATATGTTGCCCGTTCACCTCTATCATCATGCCGAGCAGATCTTCTATTTTTGGTCTGAACGTCTGCTGGAAAGTAGTGCTCCGCAAAGTTTGAAATTTCTTCATTGATCATCTATGCGACTATAGAACCTTCCACCCTACTTAAATTTTTCACCTTCTTCTTCAAATGGAACATATACCGCTCATACAGATACATCCATCTATACTGCACAGGACCACCAAGTTCCAATTCTCTTGCAAGGTGCATAGCAAGATGCTCCATAACATCAAAAAATGAGGGAGGAAATATCTTCTCAAGGTTGCACTGAATCACGACTATGTTAGTCTTCAAATTTGTAATACCTTCAAGAGTCACTGATCTGCTGCATAAATCGCGGAAGAAAGCACTTATCCCTGCAACAGCTTCATGAACTTTTCGTGGTAATAGTTCCTTGAAGGCAAACGGAAGGAGGCGCTGCATCATCACATGACAATCGTGACTTTTCAAGCCAATAAACTTTCCTTCCTTTATGTCGATACAGTTTTGCAAATTAGATGCGTAACCATCTGGAAACTCCACATCGTTTGAAATCCAATCAAAGAACGCATTTTTCCCCTCTGCATCAAGTCGGTATATGGGAAAAGGAGCCCTACCATTCTCATCAACATGAAGTTCTGGACAAGCACATATATCGACTAAATCCAGTCTTGACTTCAAATTATCCTTTGTTTTACCTTTAACGTTAAGGATCGTGTTCATGAGATTGTCAAAAAATTTCTTCTCAATATGCATGACATCTAAATTATGCCTTAGCAGATGATCCTCCCAGTATGGCAAATCAAAGAAAATACTTTTCTTGTGCCAGTTATGTAGTTCTCCAACAGCATCTACAGGAAAATTCTCATGTCCACCGACGTCTGGCGTCCTTTCTGCACCAAAATCTCTTAGTTGTGTCTTCAAAACTTTCCCACTAACTTCCTTAGGTGGACCATCAAACACCTGTTTGTTCTTCCTAAAGAAATTCTTACTCCGACGGTATGGATGATCATGTGGTAGGAATCGTCTGTGACAGTCAAACCAACACATTTTTCTTCCGTTCTTTAGTTGGAAAGCATCTGTGTCATCCTGATAATATGGACATGATAGCCTCCCATGCGTTGTCCATCCAGATAACATACCATATGCTGGAAAATCACTTATTGTCCACATTAATACTGCCTGCATTTGAAAGTTTTCTTTACACGAAATGTCGTATGTTTCAGCACATTCAGCCCATAGTTGTTGCAACTCATATATTAGTGGCTGAAGAAACACATCAAGTGATCTCTTAGGATGCTCTGGTCCGGGAACGAGAATGGAGAGAAACAAAAACTCTCGTCGCAAGCACAAGTTTGGGGGTAAGTTATATGGTGTAACAATGACTGGCCATAGAGAATATTGTCTTCCACTCTTCCCATATGGGCTGAAACCATCGGTACATAATCCAAGGTAGACATTTCTTCTCTCATATGCAAAGTCGGGATACTTTGATTGGAAATGCTTCCACGCTTTTGCATCTGAAGGATGTCTAATCTCACCATCTATTGAGTGCTCCGCATGCCATCTCATTCGTTGCAATGTGCGTTCCGAAAGATACAACCTCTGTAACCTTTCCTTCAAAGGCAAATACCACATCCTTTTATATGGCACTCGAACTCTTCCACTCGTATCTTTGTAACGACGCTTCCCACAAAATTTGCATGTAATCCGCTGGAAATCTGCCCTCCAATAAATCATACAGTTGTCGCTGCATACATCTATTACCTCATACGGTAAACTAACACCAGATACGAGTTTCTGAACCTCGTAGTATGAACCTGGAGCTACATTATCCTCAGGTAGAATACCTTTTACAAAATCAGCTATCGCATCCACACAGTCTTCAGCCAAGTTATAATCTGTTTTAATGCCCATCAGTCTTGTAGCATATGATAAAACTGAATGACCATCTCTGAAACCTTCATACAAAGGTTGCTTTCCAGCATCCAACATATCATAAAATCTCCTAGCTTCTGCATTGGGTAAATCTTCCCCTCTAAAATGATCATTTACCATCTGCTCAATACCTACACCATAATCTAAATCCGTTCTAATTGGTTCTTCTAATCTAACTGCCGGCCGAGGTTCGCTAGTACTACAAGGTTCATATCCTGTTTCCCCGTGATGATACCAAATTTTGTAACTTCGTGTAAACCCATTTAAAAAAATATGTGTCCAAACATCCAACTCTTTAACAACCTTTCTATTTTTACAATTAGAGCAAGGACATCTTAACTTACCTGTTTCAGCTTCCGGTTGTCGTTGAACTAACCCCATGAATTCCTTTAGACCTCGTTCGTATTCTTTCGTAAGCAATTTCGTGTTCGGATCCAAATGAGGTCGATCCATCCAAGAACGATAATAATTTGAAGAAGACATGTTTTTTTGAAAGCAAAATCGTGTGTAAAGATATTGGGAGGAAAGAAGAAGAAGTGGAGTGAATGAAGAGGAAGAAGGGTGGTTGTATTTGTAGATGAAATCCAGCCGACATACTGAGGAAATTCCGCGGAAAAACAACTCTTCCTAGGTATTTCCTCGGAATTCTTGAAATCGCACAACTGCTCTCCCAACGGGTCTCTAACGGCTCCGACATACTGAGGAAATTCCGAGGAAATACCGAGGAATAGTTGTCTTTCCTCGGAATTTCCTCGGAATTCTTGAAATCGCCCAACGGCTCTCCAAACGGTTCTCTAACGGCTCCAAACTTTCCTCGGTATCTTACAAATATCCGTCGGTTATTTCCAACGGACCCCGTTTCCTCGGAAATTCCTCGGAAAATTCCGAGGAAACATGCTTTCCTCGGAATTTTCCGACTCCGAGGAACTCACTCTTCTCGGAGTTTCCTCGGTTTTTCGTCAGAAATTTCCGAGGAAATCATTTTCCCTCGGAATATCCCTCGGAATTTCAACGTTTTCTTGTAGTGAATACTTAATACCATGAGAATGTGATATAGCGTTAGTTCTACTGTGCAATAGATTAGTAAACCTAGCATAAAAATTAGATTTCTAGCATGCGTTTTGGCTCTATTAAGATCAACATGCTAATTTGATTTTAACTAATTCTATTGGGCAATCACAAGACATTGCCAGCGGCTGTGAAACATATTCTGATATTTAGTTAGTGATTATGATTTATGAGGTCGGTTAATGAAGTAGACCGTACTTCTTATCACCTCGTTAACTACCAGAATTAGGATGGAGTATTATATGTTTATATATTGTTAGTGTATGGTCTGGGTCGAATAATGTTGAACAGTACTATTCTGCCTTTGTTGTTACATTTACGGATACCTAGTCATTATGTTTCGAGCTCTGTTGATTTATTTAAGTTATTTTGACATTGTTTTGTTTGATGAGTTTAGTTATGTTAATATAAATCTGGACATTTTATTTATGTAGACCAACACGCGAGTATGTGACTCTGTACGTATGGTGGATCATACTGTATTGATATATGTATATTGTATTGCTAAGGATGGGAAAAATAAATAAAAATCTTTAAAAAGAAAATAACTATGTGACAGTGGTTTAGTGGTAGGCGAGTTCCAAGTTGTTAGCAATTTGTGTTCGAAGGCATCCCACTACGCTCCATCATGTGGCCACGCAGATATAGACTCATTGCTTACAGCCCATTTGAATATTCGGAGAGAGAGTTTATCTGTGGACTGCACCTCCTCTTAAGGATTAGTCTGGATCTTTCCATAGATCCGGAATATCCCAGGTTAATCAAAAAAATTATGAAAAAAAAAATGGGCATAACCTAGGAAACTGGTACCTGATAGGCTTAAATGTTCATAGATTCAAAAGAAGATGTAAAAAAAAAAAGACTAATAGGCGTAAATGATCATAGATTCAAATTAATACAAGTATATATTATTTTCCTGAAGAAAATGGTTGAGTGACTATTGAAACGTCGTCTGTCCACCAAATATGGGGAAAAAATAAATAAAATAATTACAGCATTATTTTGTTTCACATTTTGTATTTCCGGTCTGATTTACATTACACTACAACAAATATGTACATTGATAGCATTCGGAAACAGTTATTATATGGGTTTGATAGCGTTAACGTAAATGCTATCTATACCGCTGTTATAATAGGTCCCCCCTCTACGATAACATTTTTTCGGGACGCTATGATTATGTCAAATACTATAGCATTTCCGGGAATGTTATGATTTCTTATATTATAGCATTGTATTTATGCTGTAATATATTTTGTTATAACATTGTATTTGTGCTATATATTTTTGATTCAATGCTATTATGCAATTGTTTTAAATCCTATTTTTATACATTATAAATTACTTATACATATAAATTTATATTTGATTACAAATATATTTTATAGATCATCAAAAATTACATATTTGTAGTATTACAAGAAAGCTTAAGCAAAATTTAATGGTGTGAACAAACTCAAATAATTCCATTTCTTTCTCAACCTAATATCTACCTTCTTGTATCTTGTATCTGATCACAAAAGAGGCTTTGCTCCAGCTCCACAGCTTTTGCCGCAATGACTCCAAAGCATTTGGAGTTCCTATCATAGCTAGCAAAGACATCAAAACCAGATACTTACATCTTAAAACCAGATAAATGTTAAGAGTATAATGCTCACCTATACAGCACCCAAAAACAAGAAAGTATGGTCAGCCAGGCTTTTACCAAGCAGCTTCTGGGCGGCAATAACCCCAGCAAGCACCACAGATGCAGTACCCTACAATCACGCAAAACAAAACAATTTCTTGATACTATTAGCTATCATACACAAAACGTAAGAAAAAGTTCAATCTCAAGATAAAATCTTACCTGGATATCGTCATTAAAAGACAATATGACTGCAGCTGTACGTAGACAAAATCTAAAACGCATTGGGGTTTGCAAAATCTTCAAACTGAAACGAAGCTTATGTATGATACACAAGATATATGTAAACATGAACCAGGGCTGCTTAGTTTTATTAATATAGGGTCGGTGAAAAAAAGAGGGGAAAACTACCTGGCTAGAGTCAACTCAGCATCTTTGCGCAAGCAATCAGATATTGCAATAACACCATGAAAGAGCTAAAATCAGTATGAAAGAGACAGAGAGACCTTCAATTCCAAAGACAACAAGTACAACCTCATCAAACTTGTTGTAAATCAACTACAACAACAGACATGACCAAAGACAATAGCGAAATACTCAGAAAAAAAAAACTCAAAATGTACCTTCCATTAGATAAGAAAAGAAAGGTGTTTGCAACAATTTTAAAACGTTTATCTTCTTTTGCAGCAGCAATGAACACGAGTCCTCCACTTCTTCTCGTCTTCACTACAACAAATTATTCTCTCAGACCTTTGATCTAATTTTTTACGGATCCAAAAAAAAAAAACGCAAACCAAATTATTAACACAGCCTTAAAACCAGAGTGATTGATCTAGAAAAAGTCAATATATAACTCAGAAAATATGTATAAAGAAAAGAAGCTTCAAGAAACTTATGGTTTATCTCTGAATACTAGAACACATGTGCTCCATAATTATCCAAACATAGCTACTGATTAAAACTCACAGTTCATCAACATCAAAATAAGAACCTCAATCGCAGAAGATGAAGAGCCAGAGCCGGGAAGAGATGAAGATTTAACAGCCGCCATAGAATCCATCCCCATCCCAGCACCGGAAAGAGAAGACACAACCGGAATAAATGATTTCACAAAACAAAATATACGGATCTGATTTCCAATAACAAAAATCTAGAGAGACAAAAAGAGGTAAGGAAGTAGTACCTCTTTGTAAGCGTAGTTCTCGATGACCTCATAGTCGAGGCTATCAGCACCTCAGTCGTCAATAAGAGAATTGAGTTGGCCAACGCCGTCAGTACAAGCATCATCGGAGTCAGGGACACGAAGAAGGACTGTCCAGCCATACTCACCTCCAGTCTTTTCAAATTTTAGGGATTTGAGATTTAGGGATTTGAGATTTGAGGATTTAGGGATTTAGGAATTTAGGGATTTGGAAGATCTAAAGGAGAAAGAATTGAGTGGAGGCCAAATTAAAAAGCTAAGGAGGAAGAAGATGGTGGAGGATCGAAAGAGAAACGAAGCAGGATGAGGAGAAGAAGAGGGAGAGAAAATTAGAGACGAGAGAGAACTTTGTTGAAGGAGAGGGAGAGAAAAAGGAGAAAAAGACTTGAGAGAAGAAAAAAAAGCTTCCGCCCAAAGAAAAAATTGGATACAAAATTTGGTGAAAGCCAAAAAATTTGGCGGACATAGCAAAAATAAAAAAATCGAAAACTCATTTTTCGTTTCCCGCTGAGTGAAAATCCAGCTTAACACTAATATAATGCTATTATAAGGTATCCTGTCCTAACATACACTCTATAATAGCAGTTAGAGAAATCGTGCTATCGTAATGTGCTATCAATGCTTATTTTTTTTTAGTGTTATTGTCACAAGGTCAACTCAAACCTCACCCCATACTTTGTGATTATCGATCAGATTGACACATGGACTTATCTCTATCATTCTTCTTAGTCCAATCTTTCTTCTTAATATATTTTCGAAAAAAACCCCTCTGATATCGAGAAAGGCAAGATCACAAGAATCACGTGTGTACTATATAACACGTGTCACGTGGCTAATTCTCCACCTTTTTCCGTCTTCGCACATAATAAAAGTTTTTTTTTTCAACGTCAATAACAGAACTTAACAAAAAATTATATTTTAGTAAACCAACTTAATCACGTGATTATCGCAGTGACATGCTGGTGAGATGGAAATGGAGGTGCGGTAACATATTTGATGATACCAAAGCTCTGCAAATATCGAGTTGGTTTTCTCATGAAATATCATAAGGAGATAGTGAGTGCAGTGCGAATTTGCATTCTCGGGATGGTACTGGTGTTACTGTGATGGAGACTTGAATGATCTCTTAGACTCCAGCGAGTATTGGTTGGTTGAAAATCAGTACAGATGGAGCTGCTCGCGGTTACCCTGGTATGGCGGCCGCATGAGGGGTATTGTGAAATGGAGATGAAAAATGGTGTGGTTGATTCACTCTGAATATTGGTTTCCGTTGGTGGCAGGACTATGGGGTGTGTATTATAGACTATGCATTGCATAGGAAAACAAGTGATACATTTAGAGCTGGAAGTGGATTCTAAAATGATTGTTGATTTTCTCACAACAGAGATTGGAGATGCATATCCTATGTTCTTCCTGGTATGTCTGTGCTATGGATTTTTATCGAAATACTGGATAATTTGAGTTACTTATATATATAAGGAAACTAATTGTCTTGCAGATGGATTGACAGACTATATTCTCACATTTTCGTTTAGTTTTCATTCTTTTGTGTATGTTCCATTATTCAGCTTTTAGAGATGATGTTCCAGGGCATTCATGTCCGAGAACAGTTCAATTGTAATTTTTATTTCATTGCAATAAATTCGGGGGGAAACTCTCTGTTCATACCAAAAAGAAATAAAATACACGTACCTGTTTAAAAGATGGTACAATTACACTAATACACGTTAACTGATATAATTTAACATCATGTAAGAGAAATACCTTCAAATAGCACACTTACATGTTTTTGTCACAAAATAGCACACTAGGGTGAAAATGTCAATAATAACAAACTTTAATCATTTTTAAATATATTCCACTAATGAATTTGGGTTAACAAATCATTAATTAGGGTTTAGATTTTAGAGTTACAAGATTGAGAAAAAACAAATGATAACTAATTATATAAACAAATGATAACTAAGGATATAATAGTTTTATTTTTCTTTAATAAAATGCTATTTTGTCATTTTTACCCTGATATGCTATTTTTTGACAAAATCATGAAAATGTGCCATTTTTTAGAATTGCCCTTCTTTTAATTAGTAACTTAGAAAAGGATTTAAAATTTTATTATTTAGCTTAAATATTTTTTTTTCTCTTTGTTTATTTTAAATATAATAAAATATTTTTTAGATATTGACTGTGTTAACACATTACAAATGCTGTATATTAATTTTAACATATATGAATATCAAATATTATTGTTAGAAAGTTAACATTTGATATAAAATTTTATAAAATATTTATTCAATATTTTAATTTTAATTTTAATTTATTTAGTTTTTATGATATGATAATTGAAATAATACGATAACAATTGTATTAATATTATTAGGACTAAGTATAAATTAATGAGCCGTGGGTTTTAATCTCCAGAGAGTGTGTGAAAAAATATATAGGTCTTATGAACCGTTTGGTTAATGGACTCAATATAGACCGATCCATATAGAGGTTATTAACATAATCGGTCCTTAGTATAATTAGATGTTTTCCTTTATAGACAAGGAATAGGTTTATGGAATATTTCCTTTTCTTGTTATGAGTAATAAAAGGATAATTACCTTTTCTCTACATGGTGTAACCACTATATAAAGAGACCTTTGGTCCTCATAATAATACACACAGAACATTCAGTTCACAACACGTTATCAGCACGAAAGCTCCTAAACCCTAAAACTCTAGAGACCCTGAGTAGCTGCCGAAACTTTAAAGAGTCATATCTTTCAAACTGTGAGGAACCAGAAGGCGATCTAGATATCAAATCGAAGCCCTCGACGAGAAGAATCTACCGGTGAAAACCGCTTATCGATCCGACATCGGACGCGCTCTCACGCACGCATACAGTGCACGACGACTACCAAATAAACCAAGGAGATCCGATTTCAGCTTGTGTTTTCCGAGGTCATTAGCTCCCGGTTCATTCCAATTCAAATCTAAAAGAAAGAAAAAGGTAAAACCCTAAACTAAGAACAAAGCAAAACCGAATTGGACATTAATGAACTTGAACCCTAAAATCGGTTGCTCCCATGAACTTGCTTGATCTTATTAAAACCTTGAAACCGAACATTGACCTAAGCTATATCATGAGTTTAAAATCGGTTTTTTTTTTTTGATAAACTTGTTTGATCTTATATTCAAACCCACCTTGAAATCGGACTTAAGCTTATGAAACCCTAAAATCGGATTGTTTGAATATTGCCTTGCTTGTTTGCTGAATCGATTTGTGATCTTGATTGCATGTTTAAATTAGTTCATTAGCTTGCTTATTTACCTGCTTTAAAATCGCATGAGAACTTGCTTGCATCAATCACTTAAAATCGAATTTGGACTAGCATAGAAATCGCATGTATCATTGATTGAAATCGGATTGTATGAGTTAGGTTGTTAGAATCGATTTGTGCATGCTTGTTTTGGCCATAGTTGAAATCGTGAAACCCTAGAGAAAAAGCTAGGTTGAAATCGATCCTAAACCTAATCCTAATCCAAATAGGAAAACCTTAATCCCTTCCTTTTAGTAAAAAGGAAAGTGTTAAGTATATCCTTTTCCCCTTTTGTTAATTTCCTTTATTGGTTTATCCCTTTAATGAATGATGCCTATGATTAATTTTGCAAAAAGGAAAATTGATTAATATTGCTAATAGCATAATAGAAATCGGTTGCATGATTTAATTAATTGATTTGCATAATTGATTGAAACCATGAAGTATTAAAATCGGACATGCTATATGCATATATATATAAACCGGCCTTACCACTAAGGTCCGGATTTATTAAAAGCCCCTAACTGAAAATTGTTGGATATTTTCAGATGTCTAAAGTTGCAAAATTAGACTATGCAGCCCTTAATGTCTCTGGAGACAATTATCTAAAATGGGCGCTTGACACAAAGATCTTGCTCAACTCAAAAGGCATTGGTGAATGTATCAATGATGGAAACGAAGAGACCATGAAAAACAGATACATGGCGATTCAAATCATGCGCCATCACCTTAATGAAAGCCTCAAGGATCAGTAGAGTTATGGAAGGAATTGAAAAAGAGGTAAAACGACCGTCCTCTGATGATGAGGGCGATTTTGATCCTGTTAAGGACGATCCTATGGATGCTGAAAGGGACGATCATATGGATTATGAGTCCTCAGACATACTAAAATAATTTAGTTTCCGATTTTATACTTTCATGTTGCTTTCTTGTTTTGATTTGCTTTGGATTCATGTCTTTGGATTTCTATCTATGATTTAATAAAATATTTAAGGCTTTAAGACATGATTCTTGTTTTATGAAGTATGGACGTATTCCTTGTGGATAGTGGGTCAAGTCATACGATCTTGAAAGATGAAAGATACTTCATAGACCTTAAACTAAGAAAGGCAAACGTAGAGACTATAGCAGGACAGGCCAGTCTTATAAAAGGCCACGGCCAGGCCGCCGTTCTAATGCCTAAGGGCACACATCTCGAAATTCCAGATGCATTGTTTTCCCCAGACTCAAATCGTAACTTATTGAGCTTTAAAGACATTCGTTTGAATGGATATCATGTGGAAACAATGGGCGAAGGGAAGAGAATTTCTCCAAATAACAAAAATCGCCAACGCCATAAGAAGGTCCACGAGACCATACCTGCTATAGCTACGGGCGTGTACTGTACTAAGTTCAGTATGATAGAGGCCAATGCCACCGTAAACAAAGCCCTTACGGATATGTTCACTCTATGGCACGACCGTCTGGGACATCCCGGTCGGGAATGATGCGGAAATTGATCCTCAACACGAATGGCCACGCCTTGAAAGAAAGGAAAGTGATCCCTATGAGTCTCACTTGTGCCTCGTGTTCGCAAGGAAAACTGATTGTAAGACCATCACCAGTAAAGGTGACTAAGGAAACGATAAACTTTCTGGAAGGATTCAAGGAGACATATGCGGACCAATCCACCCCCTTGTGGGACATTCCGATATTTTATGGTCCTCATTGACGCATCTACACGATGGTCACATGTATGCTTATTGTCATCACGGAATATGGCATTTGCAAGACTCCTTGCCCAGATAATCCGCCTAAGAGCGCACTTTCCAGACTTTCCGTTAAAGTCCATCCGTATGGACAACGCGGGAGAGTTTACGTCCAGAGCGTTTGATGACTACTGTATGTCCATGGGGGTAAGTGTTGAGCACTCCGTGGCACATGTACATACACAGAACGGCTTAGCCGAGTCTCTCATCAAACGAATCCAGCTGATTGCTAGACCATTACTCATGAGGTCAAAGCATCCAGTTTCAGCCTGGGGACACGCTGTCTTACACGCTGCAGACCTAATCCGTATCAGGCCATCTAGTGACCACAGGTTTTCCCCAATGCAATTACTAACGGGTCAAGAGCCAAACATATCCCATCTTAAGACATTGGATGTTCAGTCTATGTGCCTATTGCTCCACCACAGAAAGATGGGACCTCAAAGGAGGATGGGATATACGTTGGATATGATTCACCCACGATCATAAAGTATCTTGAGCCAACTACCGGTGATTTATTTAAGGCCAGATACGCGGATTGTCATTTCGATGAGTTCGTTTATCCAACTGTAGGTAGTGAAAACCGGCTGACAAAAGAACTCTCATGGAATCAAACATCCATAAATTGGCAAGATCCTCGAACCCAAGAAAGTGACTTGGAAGTTCAAAAGATTATACATATGCAAAAGGTAGCTATACAATTGCCATATTCCTTTGCTGACCTGCAGAGAGTTACTAAGTCGTATGTTCCAGCCGTGAACGCACCAATACGCATTGATGTCCAAAGTGGACCGCAAGTGGCTACAGAGTCTAAACCGCGAGTAAAGCGTGGAAGACCAATTGGTTCCAAAGATAAGACTCCTCGAAAATTAAGAAAAGGTGCTGATATTCAGGCCGAGGAGATAACTAATAGACCGGACACTTATGAGCCTAAGGAGCCGCCAAATGATGCTCGGGACGCCAAGCCTCATGGTCCTGAAGTTCCAGATAACAATGAGATCTCAATAAATTATGTTATGTCCGGAATCCAATGGAACAGAAAAGATATCGACGTCGATGATATATTTGCATGCAACGTAGCACTTGAGATTATGAATGAGGATCTAGAACCCACGTCAATAGATGAGTGCACTCAACGATCTGATTGGGCTAAATGGAAAGAAGCCATAAACGTGGAGTTAAACTCTTTAAAGAAGAGAGAGGTTTTTGGTCCCATTATTCGGACACCTCGTGATATAATACTAGTTGGACATAAATGGGTCTTTGTAAGAAAGAGAAACGAAGAAGGAGAGATTGTTCGACACAAAGCACGGCTTATGGCACAAGGATTCTCTCAAAGACCTGGAATCGATTATGAGGAGACATACTCCCCTGTGGTGGATGCAACGACATTTCGATTCCTTATAAGTTTGGCCATAAGAGAAAAGTTAGATCTGCGGTTAATGGATGTTGTCACCGCATACTTATATGGTCCACTGGATAATGAAATCTATATGAGATTGCCAGAGGGTATTGAGCTCAAAGATAAGAAAAGTTCTCGAGAAGAACACTGCATTAGGCTAACCAAATCCCTATACGGACTGAAACAGAGTGGGCGCATGTGGTACAATCGTTTAAGCGAGTACTTGATTAAATCCGGATATAAAAATGATCCCATCAGTCCGTGTATCTTTATAAAGAAGTTTGCAAACGGTGGATTTGTGATTATAGCAGTTTACATGGATGATTTGAACATCCTCGGCACCTCTGGAGAAATCGCCCAAACAGTTAAATTGTTAAAGGCCGAATTTGAAATGAAAGACTTAGGAAAGACTAAGTTCTGTTTGGGAATACAACTTGAGTACGTCAAAGACGGAATCCTTGTGCATCAAATGGCGTATACTGAAAAAGTACTCAAGAGATTTAATATGGACACAGCTCACCCATTGAGTAGCCCAATGGTCGTAAGGAGCATAAGCCCGGACACAGATCCGTTTGGTCCAATAAGAAAGGATGAAGAAGTCCTTGGTCCCGAAACGCCATATCAAAGTGCCATAGGAGCGTTACTATAGTTGGCTAGTCACACTAGACCAGATATTTGTTTTGCCGTGAACCTCCTATCAAGATTTAGTTCTTGTCCAACCTAAAGGCATTGGAACGGGATTAAACATTTACTTCGTTACCTTCAAGGAACGAAAGATATGGGTCTATTTTACACTAACGACAAAGGTTTAGTTGGTTTTGCTGATGCAGGTTATCTATCAGATCCACACAATGGACGATCTCAGACAGGATATGTGTTCACTCACGGAGGAACCGCAATTTCATGGCGATCCATGAAGCAGACACTCACGGCCACATCATCAAATCACCCAGAGATTTTGGCAATTCATGAAGCCAGCTGTGAATGTGTTTGGTTGAGATCGATGACTCAGCACATAAGACGAGATTGTGGGATGACAGATGGAAAGGACGAACCGACCGTAATTCATGAGGACAATGCTGCGTGCATAGCTCAACTGAAGGATGGATACATCAAGGGAGACCGGACGAAGCACATTCTGCCAAAATTCTTTTTCACTCACGATCTCCAGAAGGCTGGAGAAATACAAGTGCTTCAAGTTCGTTCAAGCGACAACTCAGCTGACTTGTTCACAAAGTCGCTCCCAACTTCCAAGCTCAAGAAGCTGGTGTATCAGATCGGCATGCGCCGATTAAAGGACTTATAGGGATGTCTAAATCAGGGGGAGTAATACGTGCTGTACTCTTTCCTCACTAAGGTTTTGTCCCACTGGGTTTTTCTTTAGTGAGGTTTTAATGAGGCAGCATCCCCAAGCGTATTACAAAGATCCTTGGTTGCATCGGGTTCGGTCATTTCATCCAAGGGGGAGTGTTATGAACCGTTTGATTAATGGACTCAATATAGACCGATCCATATAGAGGTTATTAACATAACCGGTCCTTAGTATAATTAGATGTTTTCCTTTATAGACAAGGAATAGGTTTATGAAATATTTACTTTTCTTGTTATGAGTAGTAAAAGGATAATTACATTTTCTCTACATGGTGTAACCACTATATAAAGAGACATTTGGTCCTCATAATAATACACACAGAACATTCAGTTCACAACAATAGGTAATTTAGATCAATCTATTTATTATCAATTATATTTGGATTAGAAGTCCAGAAATCTTAACATAAACCAGATCCGCAAACTCTCGAAATTCGGCCCCAAAAAGTGGCTTGTCACCACCGATCAGTATAAAGATCCTATGTACTATAAAACAATCAAACAGCATCATCCAGACAGAATCATCCGAAACATGATTTCAATTGTTTCGAAGTGTGACTTTTGCCTCTTACGTGATTAGTCAGTGGCTCGCTTTCTAGTTAAAAAATACAAATGTTATTGCATATCAGTTGAAAAAACGACGTGCCTATATATTTATTTTTTTATATATTTTTTAAAGTACCTATATATTTATATTTATATATATTATTTAAAAGTTTAAATTGGTCTGAGTCGGTCAAGTAACTAAATAATAAACCACCATATGAATTCAGTAATTTTTAAATATGAATCCAGTAATTTTTAAATATGAATAAAAACTCTATTTGTTCACTTCAAATCATGAATTTAAAATGAATGATTTAATAGAAGTGATTTTCAATACGATTTTGTAAACCGATCGGCCATAACTTCGTCAAGGTTTCGAACTATTAAACGAAAACTAATTATATACGTGTATATATATATATATATATATATATATAATATGTGTACTCCACGACTAATAAATTGATTTTTCAACTGAATTTTTTTCAATAGACATCATAGAGATGCTGTATCTAAATAGAAAAGATAATTATGTACGCGTCACACAAGTACAGATTAGTGCAGTGCATTAATAGAAACCAGTTTCCCACCCAAAAAATGCATTAATAAAAATCATAGAGATGTTGCAAACAATTCCATGGACACAACCAAAAAAGATATACATATTTTTTTGAGAAATTTTCTAAGATAGGTTAAGAAAAAAAAAACACTTATCCTCTTACGCTTTTTAACCTGTTTTTGTACCCTATTATATCCCTCTTTATAAATGAAAAAAAGAGAATTGAATTAAAAACCTAATAATGAATTCTCTTTTGGTTATTTATCTCTGTTTTCTTTATCAATTAAAAAAAAATCTCTTATCTCTTTCTTCGTTATTAAAATAAAAATATTATATTATTTATATTTTATAACAAACCTTTAATTTTTCAAAGTCCTATTATATAATTTAAAAAAGAATTGAATTAAGAAATTAATAATTTAAATAAAAATAACAATATTTGTCTAATAAAACTATGGTATTAATAAAAAAATCTTCATTGATTATTAAAATAAAAGTTATAGTATTTATATTTTATAAATTCTTTTACTTAAAAACAATAAGTATGAAATAGATAAGAACTAAAAATAAAGTCATTATTTTGTTATAATTTTAGTTTTTTGAAGTTGAAAAATAAATTAATTTAAAATATTTAAAAATATATATTGAATATTTTGTTACCATATTTCATAGATTTTCGTAGAATATGTATTTTCTACCAGCAGTAGAACATATAAAGAATTGTGGAAATCTTATTCTATGGATAGTAGAACAAAATGGTAACAGTAGAACATATATTCCACACTCCGTAGAAATACATAAGAAACGGTAGAAGACGTATTCTACTAAATCTAACTAAATCGTAGAACTAGGGGTGTCAAAATGGGCCAAGACTCATGGGTTGACCCAACCCAATTTGACCCATTAACCCAAATGAACTGTTTAATTTCGATCCAATGGGTTAGTGGGTCAACATATAAATGGGTTAATGGATAAATGAGTTAACAAGTTAATGGTTAATAGGTTAATGGGTCTATTGGGTTGGGTCAACCGTGACCCATTAATTTCTTTTTTCATTAAACTCATATTACAACTTTTAAATTACAATTTTAATTTTTTTTTAAAAGTTGATGGATTCATGGGTCAACCATTAACCGATCTAGTTAATGGGTCATGGGTCAACCCAATTCATTTATTAAATGGGTTGGGTTGACCCATGACCCATTTACTTTTAACCCATTTGGGTTATGGGTTGGGTTGACTCATTTGACCCATTTTGACACCCTTACGGTAGAACATAGAGTAAACAGTAGAATACATATTCTACGATTGGTAAACTATAGAGAAAACAGTAGAAAGTATGTTATACGATCGATAGAAGATAGGGTAAGTAGTAGAAAACATATTCTACCAGTTAGTAGACGGTAGAATATGAATTCTACTATTGGTAGAATAGAAAATTATCTTCTATTTTAAAAATAAATTAAAAAATGTTAATGTAGTCTCGTAAATGTATTTTCTAATTTTTTTATTTTTCCTATATTTTCCTGATTTTAAAAATCTTTATTTTAAATTTATCAGTTTTATATAAAAGGATAATATAGTCAAATTCTAATAAAAATCAATAAAAGTGTACATGACAAATGACAAATGTTCTTTTTTTTTTTTTACTTATTTTGCCAACTACCCTTTTTTTTTATAACCAAAGAATTTCAACTTATGTACAAAAAGTCAAAACCAACTCGAGCTCTTTGTGTCTGCCACTTTATTTGTATTAGAAAGTACTATATATTTTAGTTATTCTTCTGCTGACAAAGGAATATAGCTTTATTTTAGAAACAATTAATTTCTTCAATTATATTTAGGGTGTAAGACTGTAAGTGATGAACTGGAATTTATCTAAACAAGTTTTAGCCAATTACCTTGGTTATCCTATCATTTTTGGGCTTTTTAAATGTCGATGTTTTAAGAATTTTTGTTTTGTTTTAATTAGATGACAGTTTTAATTTTGGATATAAAATTTATTAACTTTTTACTTTTATAACCATTATGTTCTGGATTTATTTTGCTATTGGTTCATTTACTAGAAAAGTAATTAATAATGTTTTCAATAAAAAAAATTTTTTCTTGATTCAAATACAAAAACCTTAAACCAAAAATATTATAAACACAAATATCTTTTTATGTATTGATTGAATCTTAAAAATGTTTTTAATTGATGAAGAGAAGAATGAGACTGAATAAGCATTTTATAGGTTATATCACAAATATTATTTAGGAAATTCTTTTTATCACAAATAACATAATAAGTGAATCTAACTTTTTAGAACAAGTGAAAATACGATGAACAGTTTAACAGGTGACTTTACATAATACAAACAAATAGGACTTCTATTCTTACCTAGCAGGAAATTTTGTTGGATGACCACTTCCTGCTTTAAAATCAGAGCCAAAATTAAATGTTAAAATTTTTCATTTTCAAGCCAACTTCTACAACTTTTTCATAAATTTTTTTTAAAAGTGTATTGGAAGCCTGTGTTTTTATGTCGAAAGGTTAAGTTTCCATTTAATAAACTTAATATTATATAAAAAAGTAAAATAGAGCTATTTTTATACATTTCTTAACATAATTCTTATTATAACACATTTCATATGTCCCATTATATAAGATGTTTTAGAAGATTTTTTTTTGTTTTATTTCATTTAACTTTTTACAAATTCTTACGCAAATTTAATATATTATAACTATTAATATTATGCAGTATTTATTGTTATTGGTTAGAGTAGTATTACTTAAATGTTAATTTATAAAAAAAGTAAAAATATTTATGCTTTTATCTAAAACATTGTACTAATGGGACAGTATATAATGGGACAGGGGAGGGGAAGTATTAAACTCGTTCGAAACCGAAGACAAAAGGTCACAGAAATCACGTGTTTGCTATATCACATGGTCAACATCACCTTTTATTGTCATCGTCATTAATCTATCGTTATTGTCGTTTGCCAACAAAAACTGCATTATTTAAAGCAAATGCATTTGTGACCATTAATATTTTTAAAGGCGTTCGTTTAGGTACGCAGTCTTTAATCATCCCTTCAGAATATTTGAAAGAAAAAAACATTTTGATTCATGTAAACGTTTTTCGAATTCAATGACAGGAACACGTTCTTAAAGGTTGTATATGACTTCATTTTAGAAGCATTCACATATTGAACACCAAGCCCTCAAGCAGATCAACTACCAAAAAAAAAAAATTTGTTATGAAACTGAATATTTTATGTGTGTTTATTGCTGAGAACAATTGTCTATATTTATAGTGATTATACAAAGGAGAGAAAAATAAATAGTCATTTTACTACTCATATATAGAATATGAAAACTTTTACTAATCTTAATGCTATTAGGGAAAGGAAATCCTATCTCTAATAGGACTTGGGCCGGTTATGGAGATCCAAATCTCAATAGTTTATAACAATCCCCTTGGATGACATAACCAGATGTGATGATGATGTGATCTTAGTAATATGCTTGGGGAATGCTGCCTCATTAAAACATTTTTAAGGAAAACCCAGTGAGACAAAACCTTAGTGAAGGAAAAAGAGTACAACACGTATTACTCCCCCTGAAATGAACATCACTGAATGTCCTTCAATCGGCGCATGCCGATCTGATGCATAAGCTTCTTGAGCGTGGAGGTTGGAAACAACTCTGTGAAAAGGTCGGCTGAGTTGTCACTTGAGCGGACTTGGATCACCTGGAGTTCACCAGCCTTCTGTAGGTCGTGAGTGAAAAAGAACTTTGGCAAGATGTGTTTCGTCCAATCACTTTTGATGTATCCATCCTTCAACTGAGCTATGCATGCGGCATTGTCCTCGTACATGCTGGTCGGTTCTTCTATCCCTTCTGTCATCCCACAATCTCGTCTAATGTGTAGAGTCATTGACCTCAACCAAACACATTCTCGGCTGGGCTCATGGTACGCCAATATCTTTGCGTGATTGGACGATGTGGCCATGAGTGTTTGCTTCATGGATCGCCATGAAATGGTTGTTCCACCGTGAGTGAAGACATATCCCGTCTGGGATCGACTGTTGTGCGGATCCGAAAGGTAACCTGCATCAGCAAAACCAACTAAACCTTCTTTGTTAAGGTTAGTATAAAATAGACCCATGTCTTTTGTCTCTTTTAGGTAAGGAAGTATATGTTTGATCCCATTCCAGTGCCTTTGGGTCGGACAAGAACTGAATCTTGATAGGAGGTTCACGGCAAAGCATATGTCCGGCCTAGTGTGACTAACCAAGTACATTAACGCTCATATGTCACTGAGATATGGTACTTCGGGACCAAGGACCTTTTTGTCCTTATTTACTGGATCGAATGGATCGTTGTCCAGGCCAATGCTCTCACCATCATCAGGCTACTCAGTAGGTGAGTCTGGTCCATATTAAATCGCTTGAGTACCTTTTCGCGATAATTGCGAATCCCTTATCGAATTTCTTTATAAATATGCATGCACTTATGAGATCGTCTTTATAGCCCTCTTTCACTAAGTACTCGCTTAGTCTATTATTTCAATCCATAGAGCGATTTATTCAGCTTAATACAATGCTGTTCTCGAGAACTTCTTTTATCTTTCAGCTCTATCCCCTCTGGGACTTTCGTATAAATCTATTTATCCAGTGATCCATAGGTTTCTTACTATATCAATTTGATTTATTTCTTATGTGTCCAGACATCATAAACTTTCGAGTTTGTAGCAGCACCCACCACATTTGGAGTATATCTCCTTATACTTTTTTCATTAGTCTCTGTGAGTATCCTTGTGTAACCAAGCTATCTCGAAATGCTTGTAAAACATGAACACTTTAGATCATGTGGTCTCACGATTTTCTTTTTTTCACAGGACTTATCTATCCACTGGTTTAATCATCTGATGGCGTTTTCTTATGTGGTCAATACGCCTACCACTTTCATAATCCCACTTTTCTTTTTATCTTATGAATGCATTCTTTTTCGTGGGTTCTGATCCTCTCTTGTTTCTTTATTGTTCAAGTGCTACTATCTTGTACGCGTTTTCTTATACATTTGGTGTTAACACTCTTATGTAGTTCCTATTTTGATCCAGGCATGATTTAATCGATCTGAGATTTCATTATCCATGACCTTTATTACCTTGTAGCTTGACGTCCCAAGCTACATGGTTTGGTACCTTAGATGTTCAGTTGGCCAGCCTTATATCTCTATGTCTGGACTGATTTCCTTAATAAACTGGAATTTGTATTATGCACCCTTTTTCTTTCTGAGGTTTCTTATCTTATGGAACTTATTGGTCTATCTTGTATAGACTTCGTAGCAACTTGATTGTGTCTCTACGACATCAATTTCGTGGTCCTTAAGCTGATATGACTTAGTCATTCTTTTCTTTTCTGGTCAATGTGTCTGGCATCTGATTCTGCTAGCTTTATATGATCTTTGTATTTGGACGTCCTTAAATATTTTTCTATTCCGAGGATCTTGCCAAGACACTGATGGTTGATACCATTTCATTTCTCTTATCAGCTTATTATATTTCTCCTTTTAATGTTGGATATTCGGATTTATTAAACTCATGTAATCCATGTTCCTTAGCCACTAAATAGATCACCCATATTTGGCTCAAGTTTTCCTTAAAAATTCGTAGGAGAACCATTTCTTATCCAACATATATATATATACCCAATCTCCTTATGAGGTTCCATCTTAGACGGCACATATGTATGTGGTGGTTTTATTCAAAATCTCTTAAGATGGTATATGTCTGGCTCATGACCCATATTCAATCTGAGATAGGAATATCTATGCTCACTTATATGGCCTGATACATATTGATCTTTATATACATGTAAAACTTGCGATGTCTCCAAGCTGATAGACTTTAGGGTCTAAATCTTATAGGTAATGACCTTTTTTTTTTTATAAAATTCGGCCAAGTCTTCTTATGAACATCGAATTTTGAGTATAGTCATGGACCACGGGTTTGTCCTCACTCCCCCTCATGAATATACTATAATTTTGTGATGCTTGGGACAATAAATCTAATGAGTTTCCCATGTGCACATGTAACACAACGTGAGACTCTATGGGATAACTCTTTGTGCCGTTTTCATGATCAATCTTTGCATCAAGTTTTGGACTTGGATGGCTAGTCCAGTCATGCCATATAGTGTAAATTTCGTGGGGTATACCAATTGTGGTTACCATGGCTTTTGCCTCTATCATACTGATCTTTGGCATAGTATAGATCAGTAGAGTATAGTCTCGACCATTTTCTTTTAATGCCTTAGGCGATCTTAAGGAACTTTCATTTCCTTTTGCCCATTGTTTATATTTGGAAACCATTCTTATAACTCAATGGGTTTTGTATGGGTGAAAAATTCATGCCCTTTAGGCAATGCCTTTTTGGTCGAGATTTTATACTTGCACTTTTGAACTCATATTGTCGTTTATATGAGCAATAAAACATTCATATTATCAAGCAAGAATCAAACAAGTCAAAGCAAAACATGAAAGCAACAAAATAAATTTTTAATGCCTATTTTAAACAATTGGATGTCTCCATGAGATCATATTTTTCGTAATCCATAGGATCATCTTGTCCATGATCGAAGTCTCCTTTTTTATCATGCTGGATCATGTTGGCCTCAGGATTCTTCCCTTTAACATTTTCTTGATAAAGTTCCACAAGGTGTTTGGGAGTCTTACATGTCTTGCCCCAATGATTATCCATCCGACATCTATGGCAAACTGATTTGGTCGGGTCGAACAAGTGTCCAGGGTAGTTTTTGTGGCCATGCCCATGGCCACGGCCTCGACCGCGGTTAGAATCGCCTTGATATCTGCGGCCTTGTCCTCGACCATAGGGGTGGTAGTTGTTACAGCCACACCCTTGCCTCTTCCAACGTTCACGGTCATTATCCTTTTGATATCTTTGGACATGGTTTGCCTTGGATTCTTTCTTTGTATCCTCGGCCACGTGGGCTTCAAGAAGTGGGGTTGATCCATGAGGTCTCATTTCGCTGTTTCTCATCAGCAATTCATTGTTTTGCTCTGTGAGCAATAAACATGAGATTAGACTTGCATAAGTCATGAAGCCTTTCTCACGATATTGTCGTTGTAACAACACATTGCTTGAGTGGAAGGTCGAGAAGGTAAAAACCATATCCTTCTTTGTCACAATCTCGCCACATAGCTTCAATTTTGAAACTATCTTAAACAGGGCCGAGTTGTATTCATCCACGGACTTGAAGTCCAAGAGTATTAGATTTAGCCAATCGTATTTGGCCTTAGGCAATATCACCATCTTTTGATGATCATATCTTGCCTTTAATTCCTTCCAGAGATATAGAGGATCCTCAAGCGTCAAGTACTGATCTTTGAGACTCTCAACAAGATGATGGCGTATAATCATAATCGCCTTATATTTGTTTTGCTCGGATTCATTATTTCCATCAATGATGCATTCACCGAGCCCTTTTGATTTCAGAATGATCTCTGCATCAAGTTTCCATTGTAAATAATTATCTCCTTAGAGATTTAGGGCCGCGAAGTCCAAATTGTTGACTTTCGGCATCTGAAATCATGCATCTATTTTCTCTTAGGTTTTTTAGGGTTTTTCAACCGATTTCAACATGTACATTTACATGCGATTTCAAATAAGGCAATTTACAAATTTAATCAATCAATTTAATTTATCCCTAACATGCAATTTCCAGGTGATAAAATCAAACAGGAAATTTTCCAATTTACTTAACAAGCAATTTTCCTTTTATGCGATTTCTATCAAAGAAGCAATTTTCCTTTTTCATGCGATTTCTATCAAACAAGCAATTTTCCTTTTTTCATGCGATTTCTATTAAACAAGCAATTTTTCTTTTTTAATCATATCATTCAAGATCTATGCGATTTGGTTTTATCAATCAACAAAATTTTAAGGTCCGGTTTTTATTAAAACATGCAACCAATTTCGAATTCAGTTTGATCATGCAATTCCAAGTTCAAATAGGATTAGGTCATGCAATTTCAGATAGGGTTCAAGCGATTTTCAACAACCATGCGATTTCAATCTATCATGCTTTCAATCAATCAAGCAAGCAAAATCGATTTTTATGGTTTAAGCTTGCTTAGATCCAAGTTCGAAATGAGGTTATTAAGAGATCAAGTAAGTAGAACAAGCAAATCGATTTTTAGAGATCAAGTAAGTAGAACAAGCAAATCGATTTTTAGGGTTAATGTATATTAGGGTTTAAATTCGATTTCTTTGTTCTTGACTTTTAGAGATTTGATTCTACCTTTGATCTCCTTTTTGGGTTGACTGGATAGGAACCGGGAGTTAAAGACCTCGGAAACAAAACCTCAAGCTTGGATCAGAATTGATTGAAGAAGACGGCGGCGGTGGTGGTTTTAGGGTTTAGGGGCCGGCGGCTGCTTCAAAATTTATCAGAGCTTCGTGCTGATAACGTGTTATAAAACTGAATGTTTTCTGTGTGTTTATTGCTGAGACCAATGGTCTATATTTATAGTGATTACACAAAAGAGAGAAAAATAAATAGTCATTTTACTATTCATACATAGAATAGGAAAACTTCTACTAATCCTAATGCTATTAGGAAAAAGAAATTCTATCTCTAATAGGACTTGAGCCGGTTATGGAGATCCAAACCTCAATGGTTTATAACAAAACTTGCAATATTGGTATACTTATCTGACCAGATGTTTGTTTATGTAAAATTAATATCCTTCTCTTTATGGTTTTGTATCTAAAATAACGATTGTGTTGTTGGGATATAAATTTAGTTAAATTGTCGTCTATTTATATAGTTTTAGTTAATCATTCAATATCTTTGATTATACCATTTGATTTAAACTGATTGTGACCAATGTAAAAAGAATCAGAATATATCCAACGAGTATTGTCAGTGCAATCAGTTTAAATCAAGTGGTATAATCAAGCTACTGAATGATTAAGGGTTCACTTATATGAAAATATATAACGTATTAGTAACTATTAAGGGTTTACTTAATTAAGATATAAATTAATCTATGCTATCTATATACCTTATAGTATTTTTTTTTCCGTGAAAACAATTCTAAGAAAGCAGTTCGATTTTAAAAGGTTATCTTTAAATATAGTTGTATAATACTGTACTTGGAAAATTTCTAAGTTTTTGTACGGTTTATGTCGCTGTAAATTTGGTAGTGATGAAATATATATCATGAACCAATTGCTTTTAATATTTTAGTTTCTAATATTTAAATGAGACAATTGCTTCGATTCTTCCGGGAATTATAGTGATTATTCTAGATTTCTGATTAGATTTTTTAGTTCTGAATTATCGGTTCAGATTTAAAAAATGAGACAATCAATCAGTCTGGATACGGTGGTTTCTCAACTTAAATTGATGCGTAAGGTACAGATTGGCGTTGGGTCGATGAATTATAAGTTTATAAAATGAGCCTTATCATTCATTATCTCCGACGAATTAAATTTGACCACTGTGTATTACTTAGGCGCATACTTACGTGTCTAATGTGTAAGAGTTTTTTTTATGATGCAATATTTAACTAACAAAAATTTACGGTACGTTAAAATAAGAAACAATATTTACACCAGATTTAATACATCTACAATTTATATAGTATTTTCACAACAAGATACGTACGTGGATCTGTTGAACTCTAAAAAATAGTAGTAATATATTTGATGTAGTTGTATGTGTAAAAAATATATGAGAAAAAAAATAAAAAATTCTACAATTTTAGTTTTTTTAAACTATTTTAATAAATATGACTTATACAGTCAATTTGAGTTTTTGGTATGATTATATCTGCTGTAATTATGTATAAGATAGATGAAAAGGAGGACAAAAAAAAGAAATAAAGAGAAAAAGGGTTTTAGAATATGTTTTTCTTAAAACTTTAAAATAAGGTTGTATTAATAAATAGAGCTTATAAATAAATATAAAAATGATATATAATTTTTAGAGTCCAATCAAAATCATTATATAACTTAATATATGTACCATATGTAATGGAAAAGACACATAAACATTAATAGACAAGTGAATTTGATGATGTTCCCATGAACATAAACATTATTCATCACTTATATATTATATACGTGAATTCTGCTTTGAGCATATATCTGAAATATATACAAAAATAAATAGATTAAAATTTTGTAATTATATACACAAACTCGACTCCAGGTCCTGCAGTGGTCTAAACAATAACTAATAAATAATGTGAATTTTAACATGTCACAATTATTAAAAAAAACTCATTGTTATTATTTAATTGATTTGTCCAGATAGATTCAACGGGAGCCTCATATTATTGCATAAACAAGTAGGAGTTATATAGTCTTAATTCATTTTAAAAAAAAAATTATACACTAGTCTTCATTATTCAACGTCTCTGGACTCAAGAAGATATATTCAATTATTTTGATAATATGTAAACATAAAATCTAAATCTACGTAACGGATGATTTGATTTTAGATTTATTTTAATGAAAATAATACTTCGTATGTAAAACTAATGGTTTTGGTCTTTTGGACAGTGATATGCAGATTAGGAACAATATATGTGTATATAGGAAGTTCAGTTACGAACTGTCCACATTAAGTACAATAACCTGCTGGAACCAAAATACCTGGTTGATCGATACTATCTGGATGGTGGGAAGGTTGGGTCCATGTCGATGTTTTGCACCCAAAATACCTAATCTCTAGAACATGTAGACTGCGAGTACTTTTGTCATTTGTAGTGGCTAACAATAATTGAAATCTCAATAGAAGGACATCAACTAGACAGATCATCATGCGTTGGATGATCATTCCATCTTTTTATTGAAGTTTAGCAATTTTAAATCTAAGTAGATTGTGGTAATAAAAAAATCAAAAAAATTACTAGTTTTTTTGTTGTTGTTATCTATATTGATGTCAGACATCTAACTTAAACTGTGAAGTTGGTTGAAAGACAAGAATATACAACTTAATAATTTGGAATGATACATTTGCAAAACAACATTTTTTATCATTCAAAAACGTAAAAAAACACCAATCCAAATCTGGATTGAACATTCCTAATTTTAGACACTAACACAAATAAATTTGTTACTATCCTTTGTAACCAGCTTCTCCTTTAAAGGAGGATAAATTTAGGGGGGTTTATTGGGAGTTGGATTTATAGAGAGTTGATAAATTTTAGAAGTTAAGAGATTTGTTAAATTTGTAAAGAGTAATGAAGAGTTTTGTGTATTTAGAAAATCTTTGGAAATATTCTTACAATAATGATTTTAAGAATCTAAGGCATATATGTGATATTCTCAAAGTCTTGTTTAATGAGTTAATTTGCTTAAAATCCATGTCCCAATAACACCAGATTTAATGAAATCATAGAATCTTTAGAAACTAAACTTTTTGAATAACAATAGATTTTGTATGGAATTAAAGAATCATCAAACCAATAACAATAGATTTTAGTAAGAATGTTAAAATTCATAAACCAATAACAATGGAATCTGAAAATTTTAACAATCATTTAAAATTTGATTCCCACTAAGACCCCTTATATAAGACTTTGCCTTGTGACAGAAAAAAAAAAAAAAAAAGACACTAACACAAATAAGTTACAGTTTTTGTGACTCAACCAGTCAACCATATATCATGTGCTTCTTTGTATATACATTATCGAAAGCATATGACCCTCAGTCAAGTTGAATACATTAATTGTATGAAAGCTACTAAAAGCAAATTTAGATCTTCAATTTAAAATAATGTTAGTTTTCCAATGTCAGATCTCATCGCATATGTAGCTACTCAAATCTCCACGCATTAATGCTAAGCTCATCCAAATGATACCCACGTTTAATTTAGAGTTTCAATTTGGTATATGGGAAAAGGTGAAAGATAACTTATGGATTTCAAATTAGGTAAACAACTAAATAGACCAAAGTAATTTTACAGTACCGAGCTGATTGAATATAGAGTCAATATAGCACGAGTTATGGAATACGATGTAATTTTAATAGAATAAAACTAAAAGAATAAAAAAATACCAGATTTCGAATCCGAAATATAAGAGCTAAATAACTATTTCACTTTAATATTGCCGGTTCAAAACTTTATATTATTCAACTTTTTAGTTTTATTCTATTAAAATTACATCGTATTCCATAACTCCTGCTATATCGACTCTACTTTTATCAAAATTTGACGTTTGGTTAAATATCATCGAGTCAATGTTGGAATTCACCAAATTGTTTTAGTTCAAGTATGAATTTTTAATCTAAAAAGAATTCGGGTAGGAAAGTACCAATTATAAAAGTTCGGGTATAAAAATCCCCGTATGAAATAGTTCAGGTTGGTTTTCCCCATTTTCCTATCATCGGTGATGTAGATAAACGGCAGAGTAAAAAAAAAGGAAAAAAAAAAAGCTTGGAATGATTATCAACAGATATAATTTTAAAAAGTAATTGTAGTACATTGGTTATTGTGAAATTTAATCACAAAATGACATCGTGCTTTCAAAATAAAAACATCCAAATACAAAAAAAAAAGAGTCATTGCGACAATTAAAGTTTCAGTTTAGATAAAACTATTATAAGTTTTATCAAAAAATATTTTACTTATCTCTATTGTTATTTTAAAACATACTAATAATATTTTTTAATATATAAGTACATTTTTTCTATAATTTGGAAGATCACTTGAGAGTTTATTAAATACAAAAAGCAATTCTATTTTAAATAATACAAATAAACTTTTTACCTAAGTATAGTTTTTTTCCTATAATTTGCAAGATCCCTTGATAGTTTAATAAAAACAAAAAGCAAAACCTACCAGATAGGGTAACCGGTTGCTCGATAATGTGGTAGTGTGGATATACGACTCGTCGGCCAAATTCATAAAACAATTGTAAATTTGTTTTAACCCATATGCTCTTTTCAAACCGATATAATATAGTACCAAAAAATAATAAAATAACCAAACATTATTATTATCCAAATCAATACTCACGACGAACTTTGTGAAGCCGCGTCGAGTCAAAACCCACTATAAAGAGTTCACTCGTACACAATCACATAACAAAACAAAAGCACATCTACTTACTCCCACAAGAAACAAAAGTAAGAATATGATTTCTTCTAAAGTTTTTTTTGTTTCTTATCCTCCTTTTACTCTATCAACATTACTTTGCGTTCTTGTTTTATAACATCAAGATCAAGAAAGCAAGAAAGCAAATTATCTGACTGTTCTTGAAAAACACTAACTAATAAGTAAAAAGTTTTTTGCACAGGCAAATGGAAGATCCAAGCTTTACGGATTTGATGCTTGACACTGACGAGTATTTGATTGATGATTGGGAACCCGAGTTCCCAGTGCTATCCGGAGAAACAATGGATCATCAGAACAGGAACGTGGGTTCTGGATCCGAATCCGGATCCGGGTTCATGTTGATACCCGAGAGACCAACAAAGCAATTAAAAGTCAACTCAACATCTTCTTCTCCATCATCTTCTTCTTCTTCTGGCTCGCTCACAACGCCGCAAGTGATCTCGTTCGGGTCTCCAGACCCGAAGGTGAACGTGGTCGAGACGTCGTTTAACTTCTCCAACCAAGCAAGCATGGATCAGAATGTGGGGTCCAAAAGAAAAGATTGTGGTAATAACGGAGGAAGAAGAGAGCCGCACCATTTAAAAGAACATGTTTTGGCTGAACGTAAACGTCGACAAAAGCTCAACGAACGTTTGATTGCTCTCTCTGCTCTTCTTCCTGGCCTCAAAAAGGTCAGAAATCCAGAAACCATTTCTTTATTCCGTTTAGCCCTCAATTATTTGTTTTACGTTTACATTTTATGTTATTCAATAAAATTCGTACTTTGAAAGCAAAAGTCACTAGTTAATAGTAAACATATATAGGAGCCAAACTTAAGCAGAACAATAATCTTTTACTTGCGTTTGCGTTTCTATTTGCATTTTATATATATGTTTTTTTAAAAAAAATAATTAAGTGTTCTATAATAAAATTGCACTTTTCTTTATTTTTCCTCGTAGAGATTGTGCTTAAAACAATTAAATTTTGATTTTTTTTTTGTCGGGTCCAGGCGGACAAGGCAACTGTTCTTGAAGACGCGATCAAACATTTAAAACAACTTCAAGAACGCGTAAAGAAGTTGGAGGAAGAGCGAGTGGGAACCAAGAAAATGGATCAATCGGTTATATTGGTGAAGAGATCTCAAGTGTACGTGGAAGATGATTCTTCATCTTATTCCTCTACATGCTCTGCCGCTTCAACTCCGTCTTCTTCTTTAGAGGAAGTCTCGATCTTGAAGCAGACGATGCCAATGATCGAAGCGCGAGTTTCAGACAGAGATTTGCTGATTAGGATTCACTGTGAGAAGAACAAAGGGTGTTTAGTTAAGATCTTGAGTTCATTGGAGAAGTTTCGTCTTGAAGTAGTCAATAGTTTTACCTTACCCTTTGGAAATTCAACTCTCGTTATCACCGTTCTCTCTAAGGTAAAATCTATATATCTTACAGTAATATTTTTGGTTTTAGCATATTGATTTTGCATGAAAAAAATGTAAATATCTTTCTTTTTTTCTACAATATTTTTGCAGATGGACAACAAATTTTCTCGACCTATTGAAGATGTCGTGAAGAACATAAGACTTGCATTAGCGGAATAGTTATTTTTCATAACCGTTATGTGAATTTTCGCAGCGACTAAAACGTGTGATTTGATCTCCACTTTTACTCGTTTTTTTAATTATTAGTTGGATAATAAAAGCAGAGGATGGGGTTTGTTGAGTGTAATAGCTGGATTAGTGTGTGTGTACTTACTGATGGCTGTATCATTGGTTTGATTTTTTTTCTTCCCAATATCAATGGTTTAATTTAATAATGAAGATCGAAGACTTTTTTTTAATGCCATCTTGGGAACGAGAAATCTCCACTTGATAATGACTTTACAACTAAGCTGATAAATCAAATAATGTAGACATTATCACTGATGACAGAACTAGATTTGGTCAGCGTTTGAACAAAAAAAAACGAAAGAAAAAAAAGTTACTTGGTTCAGGTTTTTACGCAGGGTATAGTTTTAGAATTGTTTATATTTAAGATGAAAAAAGATTATCTTATGATTTCTTTATACAGATGATATTAAGTGAAGTATCAATCAATCATTTTTTAAAAATTGTTTTGTCACAATTTTATTTGTCACAATTTTATTTGTCACATGATCAAATACCTATATTTTCAATAAAACTGTAACACCCCTATTTTTTTTTTTCTCCCATCCCCTTACCTTTTTCCTTTCCCCATCACCTTTTTCTTTCCTTTTCCCCCACCCCACCCCCTTTCTTTTTCCTCTTATCATTGTTTTCCCCATCTTGTTTCCTCAAGCCACCGTAAGTTTTTTTTTGAGAGAGAGAGAGAGAGAGAGAGAGAGAAGAAGAAGAAGAAGAAGAAGGAGGAGGAAGAAGAAGAAGGAGAAGAAGGAGAAGACCTTGTTTACTTTCCCCCTCCGCCGTAATCCGCCGCACGTTTCCGGTAAAACCGTTTTTCCGATTTGATCTTTTTTGGCCGTTTTAGAAAATCGATCATATCTCGTTAACCACCGCGTTTCTCGAAAATCCAAGGCCATCACCGGATTCAGCTCGACGAGACGAGTCTGTAGACATCAAGATCGTGCCGAACAACCACCGTACGCGCCGTCACGCGCCGTCCAAAGATTGGCGCGTCGCGCCACGCGCCTCACGCGCCACCGCAGGTCACCGCGCGTGACCGTCACGCGCCGTCGCCTCCGCCGCCGCCGTCACCGCGCCGCCGTCTCCGCCGTCGCCGCCGGTAAGCTCCGCCGCCGCCCTCCGCCGGTCGCCGCCGCTCGCCGCCGTGCCTCGCCGTCGCCGGCCGCCGGTCGCCGCCGTGCCTCGCCGTCGCCGGCCGCCGGTCGCCGCCGTACCTCGCCGTCGCCGGTCGCCGGTCGCCGCCGTACCTCGCCGCCGCCGGTCGCCGGAGAACTCGCCGGCGATCTGCCGCCGGTTTGGTTTCGGTTTGGCTTGACCGACCGGTTTAATTCGGTTCGGTTTGGTTCGGCCGGTTTAATTCAATTTCCGGTTCAATTTCAATTTCAATTTCGGTTTGGTTCAATTTTTGGTTTAAATCAATTGAGTCTGGTTTAGTTTTGATTTGGTCCGGTTTAATCTGGTTTAATCGCGGTTTGATTTGACCAGGTTGACTGTTGACTTTGACTTTGACTTTGACCGTTGACTTTGACCAACTTGAACCGTTAACCGTTCTTCGCCGTTCGAAAGCCGTTCTCACTCGATTTTTCGTCCTGATTTCAGATTTGCGTCCTTTCAAGCATCCGGAGTCCATAAACCCTAGTTTTTCTCAATTCCAAAGGTGAGGGTGGCTTTTCATAAGAATTCCGTACTTTCGCCTAGAACTCCTAAGATGGATTAAGAGCTTTATATGATCCGTTTCTCTGATCGAGTCTAGGTAGTTTTGTTTTAATTTGGAGATAGGGATATAGATGATTCACCCATTGTTTGTGCATGTTAAACTGATAATTGTTTGATATAGATATAATTAAAAATACTTATACTTATATAAATATATAAATATATATTATACGAAGAGTCGAGCATGATAGAGTTTAGAGATTGCGGGGGTACAGAGACGGACTTCTGTACTATCTACGCCTTGTGAGAGGGGGTACAGGCAGCCTAGTCGATCTGCTGTCTGGGACCTTAAGATCGATAAATCGTCAAACCCGGCGGTGAAGTGGGCACTATCCCATACTGTCCTCCTAGTGGAGGGTGTTGACGGTCACTGGATCCGTTCGTAGGGTTGTTGATTGTTCAGTGGGTGCTTTAGGTACCGTGTTTGTTCATGTCTAGTTTCTTTTTACCGTTTTCGGAGTGCTATGATCGGAACTGCGGTTTCCTGTGTTTAGCATCCCGTACCTCACTGAGTGACTCCCCTGTTACTCACCCCTCTTCTTTCCCTTTCAGGTGAGACTGAGGAATAGTAGACGTTTTATCGGACCGGGTGCTACTTTTGGGTTTTTATGGTTTAATTTGTAATTTCGTATTTTCGTATTGTATTTCAGACCTGATATTTACGGTTATTTACGGTATTGTGGTTATGAGACGACAGACTTATTTTTATGGATTTGCGGAAATCTAGACATGGTTTATTTAAGGAAATTGAAATATTATATTATATTATCTTTAGTGGCACGCCGTTCCCAAGTGTCGGGAGACGGGTGTTACAAAAACAGAACAATTTAAGAATCACTAAAAATATATAGTATTAATGATACGGTTGTCCAAAATCGTCTCCACAATATTCATTAATCATTATAGAGTAATATCCTTTACAGCTGTTGTTACAATAAAAAAGTCCAATTAATATACCAAACTAAATAAAAAGATCAAAATCTTACATGTTCTATTACTGAAATAATGTAGCCAATGATCAAATAAAAAAGGAAGAAAAAGATGAAAAAATAGAAAATAAAAATAATACATATATATATATATAATCACTTGAATTTACATATTATCAATGAACCATCTATTTTAGCTAAAATATAGATTTAAGATTAAAATTATGTAAAATTAAAAATTAAAGTGATAATCAATAGTCAATAACTATTATATATGTCATCATAAGAAGGAAAAAATATTGGCTTCTACGGTTATAAAACAGAAGACGATCTTAGAAATAGAATGCGTGTGTGGTGAGATTCGTTGTTCTAAAGGCAAATGAGAGAGTACTTTGTAAGGGGTTTTGAGAGACTAGATTATTCAAAGAGATATTTGTAAAGTTCTTTATTTAAAGTTCTCTGTAAGTCACTTTTATTACTTAGCTTGCGGTCTATCCAAGTGTGTTACGATAAGAATCAAGAAAAATTTGCAAGCTTACTGCTCTGATCTCACTTTAATAACCCAACTTTTATGTGTACTCATAAACGTTCTCGTAGTTTCTTGAATCTTTAAGATGAGACAACTCGCAAGAACTTTCATTGCGAGGCCATTGTTCTTATTCCAAAAACAATCGCTATTCGAAAGAGAAAACTAACTGTCTATTGACAACCAGCTCTCTTTACTTCTTCACAAAGGTAACACCTTTCGCAATACTCCCTGCAAGCTCTTTCTTTGCCTTCTCTAATCCCATTCTGATCAATTAACGAAATAAAGGAAAAAAAACCCGACATGAACATAAAACAAGTTCTCGAAGTCGAAGTAAGAAATTCAATAAAGATTTCAGCTTTTACCTCTCATATTCGTTCAATGGTCCGAGACCATACACTTCATCGATCCCACATCGTCCTAGACGCACCTTTGATGCGAAGAAGGGAAGCTCAGTCACCTGTGTATATAATAAGACAAAGTTTATATGTTCGTCGAACTGTATGTACTTAAGGCTAACGAAAGATTCTACAGATGGTTTTCAGACTGTACATGAGATGCCACAAATGCACACTCCACGATGTTTGCATCGCCTCGTAAACCCCTGAGGCAAGCATCTGCAAACTTCACTGCTGCGTAAGCCTGTATTTTACATCCAACGTGTTGAGAGATCGGTTTATCTGAAACTGCAAATGTTACAGTAAAAACTTACCATAGATAGTGTTGCAGAACCAGTCCCAGCTTTTGCCTGAGAAGTGATTTTTAAAACGGTCACTAAACCGACTGTTTCGAAGTTAATAGCAAGGAAAGCTGAGAGAACGGTTTATACCTCGACAACTTCAGTGCCACCATTTTGGATGCGGTCTGTGAGATATTCGATCTCTTTTTGAGTGAAAGAGCAAGGAGGTTTCACCTGTAACAGACATAATGATGAGAACATACACATACCGAGAATGTTGAGCAAAGAGAAAGATGGTGAATCATCTTAAACCTGAGAGAGCAGCGGTAAAATTGTAACTCCTGCGTGCCCTCCAACAACCGGAACATCGACTTCTCGTGGATCAAGACTCATTACTTCCGCCTGTTTTGGCATAGAAGAACAACTGAGTTCTAATCGATAATGGCAACACGCCATGCTAAGCCCATGGCATTAACCAAGTTACCATTTTGATTCCCATAAAGCTATCTAAGAATACAACAAAGATGCAAAGAACATGCATACTAAAAGAGAAACGCATACCACAAAAGTATTAGCTCTAACAACATCAAGCATGGTGACTCCCATGAGTTTCTTCGGATCAAAAGTGCCAGCTTTCTTGAAAACCTCGGCTGCGATTGGCACCGTAGAGTTCACCGGATTACTGATTACATTCACAATCGCTTTGGGACAACACTTAGCTATAGCTTCAGAGAGTGTCCTCACGATCCCAGCGTTAATGTTGAATAGATCATCCCTCGTCATCCCTGGTTTCCTGGGAACACCAGCAGGTATAATCACTAGATCCATACCCGTAAGTGCTTCCTCTAACTGTGGTTGCCCAAGAAACCCACGAACCTGAAACAAAGTTCCAAAAACATTGACAGGAATCTCAGAGTTTAACGTGGGATTCAACATGAAAGATCTTGACCTCAATTTTTTTAACTTTGGACTTCACTAACGTCCATGATCTTGAGCACAAGTCTCAGCTCATCAACTAAACAAACCTAAACCATCATACAAGTACTGATTCACGACCATAGCCTACAAAAAAAACTAAGAATCTTGAACTTATAACAGTACTAGTGTCAATGATCTTGAGCTTAATGTTCTTAGCTCCATTTGTATTAACAATTTCTCTGTTAAACCATATAAACAGTACCAAATTTCGAATCAAAGCCATATAAAGCCGTAGAAGTTTTAAACTTGTGATAATCTTTGAGCTCGTTTTTCCTCTATTAAACCAGCATCTAAGTACCTATCGTCGCTCACAGCCTCGGAACTTAGAACGGAGCTATCCTCTATGATCAGCTCATCAACTAATTTCATCAAACAATCATATAAGTACAAATTCACGATCATAGCCTTTAAAAACCTTCGAATATTAAAAGTGTCAATGATCTTGAGCTGAATGTTCTTAGCTCCATTGTATCAACTACCAAATTTTTTAGCCTTAAAGCCTTAAAAGTTTTGAACTTGTGATGATTCTTGAGGTCAATGTTCATAATCTTTAACTCATCATTCAAAGCCTTGGAATTGATATTAACTTACGATGGCACTAGTGTCCATGTGACTAATATCTGCGGTAACACCAGGAGCATTGGCAACATCGTAGAGATGAAGCACCGAAACCAAAGGATTCATCTTCATCAACATCGCCAGAGGCTGCCCGATCCCTCCCGCTGCTCCAAGTATCGCCACTTTGAACCCGGGAGACCCGCCTTTCGCCCGGCAACCCACCCGTCTCAGACCCGACCCGTCACCCATCTAAAACACAAATCGAATGTCAAAAACAGAGAGATCCGTCTGAAAAATGGAACATTCTTAGAAAAGGGAAAGGAACCTGATCAAGATTCGGAGGATTGAGATGAGAAGAGATCCTCGCGATCCGTTGGTTCGCATCCATTAGCTCTGCTTTGCTTTCGACTTAACGTCTGATGATTATGCGATTGAGCGAATCGGCGAAAATGGTACTGTAAGGTTTTATATATATACAAAAGAATTGGAGATTGGAGATGACGATGACGTCGGAAATGATTCGATGTATTGGGAAGCGTGGCGAAAACAGAGCTTATCTTCTTCTTCTTCCTTCACGTCTTCTTCTTCTCGAATCCATATAAGAAAATAAACATTTTCTATTTTTTTAAAAAATACTCTTTCGACCAAAAAATAAAATTTCGAATAAAATACTATATTATATATAGTTGTTACTTCTCCCAAATTTCGAATCAGTTGTATGTGCGAAACTGATTCCTTGCATTGGCATCAAAACCTTCTCTTTCCATCAAAACCTTCTCTTGCAAAAACATATCATTTAACTTAACAAATGAGGATGACACAAACTAATTGTGTAAGAGAAGAGAACAAAACAACAAGAAGTTGCCTCAAATCCAGAATCAAATACAAGAGGTTCTAGGTAAGCTAAACCTTCGATCTTCACCTTCACCAATATCAATTGAGACTACCACCGTTCATAGTTAATAACTTAATACTCGCCACAAGAGTAGAATGCTGTTCCGAGTTTCCATCATTCTCCTTGCCAGATACGAGTGATGATGGTGTTGGTGTGCTTGTCTCACAATCCGCATAGCTGCCGCAACTTTGCCATGGAACATAGTTTGTAAACAGATCAATCTTGAAACCTTTTTCCTCGCAAACCATGACTCGGTCGTCAGAATCTAACCTCTGTTGTTCCTCAAGTTTCCTCTGCTTCTTCTCCTCAATCTCAGCCAACATAGAAAGAGCTCTCGCAAGATTTTTCGCACGACGTTTCCTTTTCCTCTCAGTATGTATGATACGATCAAGATCACTTGAGATATGCCTCTTTTTAAAACACGTTAGTCCAGCATGACCCCGTTTACCACATCTGTAGCAAGATTTAGCCCACGACGAGGACTTTGAAGAATGACAAGGCTTCACACAAGACAAGTGGCCATAGCTTTTACAGACATAGCATTGTATATCCTTGAGATCATCCTTAGAGTATTTGAACTTGCACAAAAACATGTCATGTCCAAAGCCTCCACATCTTAAACAACTAATGTCTGTCTCAGTAGAAGCATCGTCAGGACAATCTTTGTCCCGGTGTTTCATTGGACACTGCTTTCGAACATGTTCGTAACTAGCGCATCTAAAGCAAGGCTTCCTACGAGGCTCGGTCGGATTCGGACAGTTCGAAGCCGTATGTCCTTCTTCCCCACAACTATAACAAGAAACGGGAGGATCGAAGTACCTCGCTGGACGAAGAAGGCTTCTCAAAACCATATTGGTCCATGTTTCTTTAGTTTCTAGATTGCTTCTCTTCATCTTCTTATCACAGCTACAATTTGTCTCCTTTAAATTATCCATATCTCTCTCTCGATCATAATGCTTTCAAGCTAAGATCCTCTCCTCTCCTCTTCGTCTTCGTTGGAGCCACTCTGTCCTCGCCTTATCCGTCATCTAAAGGAGACCGGATCGGCTTAAGGGTTTCGTATCAAATTGATTGGGCTAATGGGCTTATCTCCAGAAAAGCCCATTAATATGGTCAACGTGTCTTTGTTACGACGTCGCTTTTTACCTTTTTGAAAAGACGACTAACTGGATAGATCCGACGTCGTTTTGCACTTTCTCCGGTTTCAAATTTCAAATAAAAATTGGGAATAACTTGAGATCGAGGCAACAAATTTAACCAGGTTGGTTGGAATATTTAACCATGGTTAGTTATTAACTCTTCTTCTTCCTTCTACGTCGTCTCTCACCACATTTATTAATAAACGTGACTTGAGCGCAGATTCGCCCTGTACGGCTGATTCACAAGAGAGAGCATCGCGTCTTAATAAACGCTGCTTCAACTTTCGTAAAAGTTTCTCCTTCGTGTCTCGCCGCCGAAAGAAAATGAGAGAGTGTATCTCGATCCACATTGGTCAAGCCGGAATCCAAGTCGGAAACGCTTGCTGGGAGCTTTACTGTCTCGAGCATGGTATTCAGGTACATAGCACTCGCTCTCATTTCTCACTCCCTCCTTGCAGATCTATTGGTATTATCGTTCAAGAATCATAACTTAGGATTGTAGATTATGTGTTAGTTTTTGTCTCCGCTAGATCTGAACCCTTCAAGTAGATCTATGGTTTTGTTATATAGGTTACTGATTAATCCAGATCTAGAGATAAAGTTGAACACTTTGATTGTAAATTCATAAAAAGAGTTAGCTTTTTTGTGGTTTGATATAGAAAGTTCGTCTCTTTGACTGATCTCTCTTCCCTTTTTTTATGTTGATGCAGCCTGATGGGCAAATGCCGAGTGACAAAACCGTTGGAGGAGGTGATGATGCCTTCAACACTTTCTTCAGTGAGACTGGAGCTGGGAAACACGTCCCTCGTGCTGTGTTTGTAGATTTGGAGCCGACTGTTATCGATGAAGTCAGGACTGGCACTTATCGCCAGCTTTTCCATCCTGAGCAACTCATTAGTGGCAAAGAAGATGCTGCCAACAACTTTGCCCGTGGCCATTACACCAGTAAGTGACTTTTAAATCATGATTCGTTGAAACGAAACATTCCTCCTGATGATGTTTGATTGTTTTGTTTTTGTTTGTCTCAGTTGGGAAAGAGATTGTTGATCTTTGCTTGGATCGGATTCGCAAGCTGGCTGATAACTGTACTGGTCTACAAGGCTTCCTTGTGTTCAATGCTGTTGGTGGTGGTACTGGTTCAGGTCTTGGATCTCTTTTGCTTGAGCGTCTCTCTGTAGACTATGGCAAAAAATCGAAGCTTGGTTTCACAGTGTACCCGTCACCTCAGGTTTCGACTTCTGTTGTTGAGCCTTACAACAGTGTCCTCTCCACTCATTCTCTTCTCGAACATACCGATGTCTCTGTGCTGCTCGATAATGAAGCCATCTATGATATCTGTAGACGTTCCCTTGACATCGAGCGTCCTACTTACACCAACCTGAACCGTTTAGTCTCTCAGGTGATATCATCTCTCACTACTTCTCTGAGATTTGACGGTGCCTTGAACGTGGATATCACTGAGTTCCAGACCAACTTAGTCCCTTACCCAAGAATCCACTTCATGCTCTCCTCCTACGCTCCTGTCATCTCAGCAGAGAAAGCGTACCATGAGCAGCTTTCAGTTGCAGAGATCACAAACACTGCGTTCGAGCCTTCCTCTATGATGGCTAAGTGTGACCCGCGCCACGGAAAGTACATGGCTTGTTGTCTAATGTACAGAGGAGATGTTGTCCCGAAGGATGTCAATGCTGCGGTTGGAACCATCAAGACAAAACGAACCATCCAGTTCGTGGATTGGTGTCCGACCGGGTTTAAGTGCGGTATCAATTACCAGCCTCCTACTGTTGTCCCGGGTGGTGATCTTGCTAAAGTCCAGAGAGCTGTGTGTATGATCTCGAACTCGACGAGTGTCGCTGAAGTCTTCTCGAGGATTGACCATAAGTTTGATCTGATGTACGCGAAGAGAGCCTTTGTTCATTGGTATGTTGGTGAAGGTATGGAGGAAGGTGAGTTCTCTGAGGCTCGTGAGGATCTTGCTGCACTTGAGAAGGATTATGAGGAGGTTGGTGCAGAAGGTGATGATGGAGAGGAAGACGAAGGAGAAGAGTATTAAATATGATTCATCTCTCTCTCTCTATAGAACTGTTTCAATATCTGAAGTTTTCTCTCTGTCGAACTGTTTCAATATTTGAAGCTTTCTCTTGTGTGTTTTGTTATTTCCATTGTTCCTCTGCTTTTGACTTCCTTTGATGGGTATGAAATGTGGGTTTGCCTTATGTTTGAGTTTAAGTTGATATCTTGTTTTAACCTTTTCTCTGTCTGTATGATAAGATGACCCTTTTGGGCTCTAATAAATCTAGTTTAAAGTTTAAACCACAGCACTTGAACTGATACACAGATGAAAATGTATTGGACAAATTATTACTATAAATATTTTCATTTTAAAATTGATATAGGCAATATGAATTTTGAACTCATAAATATGTTTGGTAATTTATAACATGTTTTTTATAATTGTGATTATGAAGATCCGAAATTTACATAGAATGGCTTAATACACCTCTATTTTTTACTATAAATACTTAAATACTATAAGAAAATCATCTCCAACCCACTTTAATTTTTTATTCTAAAATTAAGATTCATTAAAATATTTATTTTTATTCATCAATTATATTTTGTTTTGAATAGTTCAATATTTGAGATCTATTTTAAGGGAATAATCCTCTTATTCATTTAGAGGAAATACTTTTCGAATTTTTTGGATAATCTAAATTAATTTCAAAATTTTCAATTACGATTTGCAAAATATTACTTTTAGACATGTAACATAACTATTAATCTAAAATCTAGAAATATATGTCATAATTATGTAAGTTATCAATTTTAAAATTTTAATATTTTATTTTCACCTCCATATCATGGTTTTTATGTAGTTAAAATAAATGTAAAATATTTTTACAATTTTTTTTAGAATAAAAGACAGAGGAATACATTGGATATAAATTCATCTCTTTTTAGATGAAAAAAAAAAATACTTTGAGATGGTCTAAAAATTCAAGATGGAAATATTTAAAAAAGGTTTTAGGTGGAACCTAATACATTTTGGGACCTAGAATTGCGTATGTAAGTGTCAAGTGCAACTCGGATGCAGCATGGAAGAAGGAGACAAATGAGGCAGGTACTGGATGGAACCTGAAGCTAGGGACAACACGCGAGCAACACAGAGGGGCAAAGCGAGTTACAAACGTGGGCTCACCACTAGTTGCAGAAACGCTAGCGCTATTGGAAGCCATTACTCAAGTGAAACAGAGAGGGATTCGGAGAGTGACCTTCAGAACCGACTCCAAGGAACTGGTAACAGCTATAAACAAGAAGCAGTTCCCAAAAGAACTGTACGGGCTTCTAAACGACTTGATAGTCAGTGTGAGTGACTTTGATAAGTTTGTTTTTGAGCATGTGAACCGTAACGAAAATGTAATTGCAGATACACTTGCAAAAAATGTACTAAGGGCACTGCCCACCTGCTAGCAGGCTTGATGGTTTTTAATGGAAAGTTTAGAAGTTCAAAAAAAAAAAAAGTGTCAAGTGCCATTTGGTTATGTGATTTCTAGGCTGTCTTCGGTGCTTGTTGAACAGCATTTGGTTATTCATTTAAATAATTGAAAAACTGAAACGATAACAATATAAATTGTAAAGTATATATGGAATAGAAAAAACTTTTTAGAAAATCAACAACGAATTTCAATAATGAACTTGTGAAAAAGAAGTAATGATATTAAACATCGAACTCGTCAAACTCAATAGTTTTCAAATGATATGTCCGGTTACTAGGTTAATACTGGCTGGTTCAAACAATTATTTTCCTACAAAATATCTAATCAAATGACAGATATACATGTTTTACGTCATATCTAATGAACGAAGGACTATAATTATGCGGGTAATGTAAGCATATCCCCACTTCTGCTACAAAAGTGATATCACGTACAAAACATAAGACAAAACCAGTCCATGAGACTCAAAGCCGACAAATTATGTCTCCAATGACAAATATTTTGGATACCAAAAGCAAAACAGATCGAATCTCTCATATAAAATAAACAATTAAAATCCAAAAAGGAAGATTAACTTTTAATCATCTGTCTGAAATCCTAACTAATCAGTATTTTGAAACTAAAAAAGGATTTTGGCTCAAATAAACTTACATTGATTAACTTGGACGATTACTTTAAAGTCTTTTCAGTATCCCTCGATCATTTTCCATAATCCAACATCAGGATTTTTTTTTTTCCTTTTCCAAATATTCAACTATTAGATATTCTGAATTTTAAAAAACAGTTACATATTTATTACAATTTACCCAAATAAAGTTTGGTTAAGTATTCTAGTGAAGCCATCTACACATTTTTGTGGTTGTTGAAAAACATTGTGATAATTTTTGTTTTTTATCATTTTAATATAGATCATTAGCTAATAATTAATTGCTGTAAGATTCAGACGTCGATATTATACCTTTAGTGATAGTAGTAAATATAACACGATTTAGTTTCCCTCTTATGCACTTGCTAATCACAACGTTCCTAATTAATGTAACTTTCTATAATCACTCGTACAATTTTATATTTAATTTCGTAAAGAGATTAGATTTGATTCTCTCCCTTATAAATAATATCTCTCGACTAGTTTTAGCTAAAACTATAATACAAAAGAGATGAATCATCGTCTTCCTGGAATAATCAGCCCACTTAGCTACATTATCTCAGATCCTATTCGATCCTCCGTTAAGCCTCCGTTACCGGTATACTGCAAAACCACAATTAACCATTTGAAATCCCTAACCGGTCTCCATGTATCACCTGGGCTCACCAGTCAAGAGATCTCAGCCGTTGAATCTTCTCTTGGTTTCTCCTTCCCTCTTGATCTCCGTTCGATTCTTCAGACGGGTCTTCCGGTGGGTGCCCAGTTCCCCAATTGGCGATCCGGGTCGACCCGGAATAATCTCCTCCTCCTCTTCAATCTCCCGCTTCTTCATATATCCAAAATCGTCGTCAGAAATGGATTCTGGGTCGACTCTTGGGGAACCCGACCCGGATCCGACGCGGAGGCTTTGTCGCTCGTTAGGAAATTGATGGAATTCGCTCCGGTTCTCGTCCCCGTCTACGAAGATTTCTACGTCCCTTCGACGACGCCGAATTTGGCGGGAAATCCCGTGTTTCGAATCGACGGCGACGGAGTTAGGGTTTTGGATTGCGACGTCGCTGGGTTTCTCCAGGGACTCAATCGAACGGACGATCCTCGGGATTCCGGTGATTCGCGACGACGGCGTCGGGTGGAGTTTTGGACTGACGTGGCGGAGAGAGGGAGGGTGGTGGTGGCGCGTGGTCCCACGCGCGGATGGTGGAGCGCGTTGAGATGTGACGAGAGGTTAAGGGCGTGTTTGGACGACGCGTTTTGGAAGCTGAGAGAAGCGGGGTGGAAGGAAGATGAGGTCCGCGATATGATGATGATGGACGGCTTAGCTCGAGACACGTGTACGCAAGCTTTTTCTTCGACGGTGTGCGCGTTTGGTGGGGAATGTGGGGATGGGATGGACGATGTAGACCGGGACACGTGTACGGAGGATGGAGATCACCATAAAAGCGGAGAGGTAACGACGTTGAGGCATCTGCTGTATTCTCAAGAGCCGTGAGTCTTGTGTAACCGTTAGATCAGCTTAAATTTGATTGGTTAGTTATGTAAATTACTAATGTCTATGGTTTAGATGAAAATAAGTTTTTTCGATAATTGTTTTTTTTTTTTGGGTATGACACTATGTTTAGTGGATTTTTGGGAGATAGGTGGCCATGTAAATGTTTGATATATTTAGTTTGGTTAAAATTTTAATCCGTATTTTCATGAAACTCAAAGATTAGTACACTAACACAAACTAAGAGACACACTGACACTGTAGGCCTCTCAAGCAGGTCAAACTCTCTGGAGCAAAAATTCATTTTGAAATATGATTAAGTTTGTATATTGGTTCTGTCATTCTGTGACCAATAACTTCAATTTGTGCACTCCTAAGTTATGGTCCTAGAATTGCTAATTTTGTTCGAACATTCTGACCAAAAAAATGAAATTATCTTTCTGGTATGAAAGTTATTTTGCTAAAACGATCATTTTCTTTTTTAACATTTTGACTAAAATTTTTATTGTTTTGCTGGTGGTAGAATTATTTTGGTAATATGATAAATTGTGTTCAAACTTGGTTGACAAAAATATAACAGTTTCGGTTTGTAGAAATGAGAACAAAGCCAATAACTATTCCAAAGAACCGATGCACTCGAAAGACTCAGGCACAAAGCAAATAGCCAACAAATTCTTCAACAAAAACGTTTAGTTCCATTGATAATGAAGTTTCAAGAATTTGATTCTAAAGACAACTGAGAAATAAAAAAATTGTGTTTGGTACAAAAAAACTATGCTTTGGAATTACAGTCCATATGTAAAAGAAAGCTTACAACAAATTACATGACACAAATTCAATTTCGTGAACTCTCTACTAAACAACACCAATGAGAGAATTTGATAGACGAGAGGAGATTTACTCAGCCGCAACGTTATCATTGTTTCCTCCACTGCCAGAATCTGGCAGAGTTTCAAGATCAGTACGAACATCTTTTACTTCTTGAGGAAGACTATTATTCTCCGAAGAAGAATCAGAATGTTCTTGATCGTTCTGAGTCACTACCTCTGCCTCACCATTCTTGTTGCTTTCCTCTTTCTCTGACTCTGTTTGTGAAGTTTCTGAAGTAACTTCTGGTTGCTTTTGTTCAGTGCCAGTATTGCTGTTTTCTTTGCTAGATTCACTTGTGTCTTCGTCAGTCTTCTTCTCGGTTTCCTCAACTTGTTCCTTCTTCTCACTCTCAATACTTTCATTTCCCTGTGAATCGTTGGACGAAGACTCTTCTTTCTCAGTTTTCTCGGTTTCCTTGTCTTCGGTTTTCTCTTGCGAAGAAGACTCTTCTTTCTCCTTTGTCTCGGTTTCCTCTTGGGAAGAAGACTCTTCCTCTTTCACAATTTCGGTCTTTCCTTGCAACAAAGACTCTTCTTTCTCTTTTGTCTCAGTTTCTTTGTCTTTAGTGTCCTCTTGGGACAAAGACACTTCTTCTTTCTCAACTTTTTCGCCTTCCTTGTCTTCGTTTTTCTCTTGAGAGGAAGATTCCTCCTTCTCCTTTGTCTCGGTTTCCTTGTCTTTAGATTCCTCTCGAGACAAAGACTCTTCCTTCTCAACTTTTTCGCTTTCCTTGTCTCCGCTTTTCTCTTGTGACGAAGACTCTTCTTTCTCCTTTGTCTCGGTTTCTTTGTCTTTAGATTCCTCTTGAGAGGAAGACTCTTCCTTCTCCTTTGTCTCAGTTTCTCCATCTTTAGTTTCCTCTTGGGACGTAGACTCTTCTTTCTCCTTAGTCTCAGATTCTCCATCTTTAGTTTCCTCTTGGGACGAAGACCCTTCTTTCTCTTTTGTCTCAGTTTCCTTGTCTTTACTTTCTTCTTGAGATGAGACTTCAGAAGATTCTACTTTCTCTTTCTCATCTTCTTCTTTCTTCATTTCTTGAGAGCTTCCGTCTTCAGAGCCCGTGGACTTCCCGGTCTCATCCACATCTGTCTTTAACGTAGACTCTGACTCATCATTCCCAGAAGACTCTGTAGTCTCTGTTGCATTAGACGGTGTCTTGTTAGACTCAGGCAAGTCACCATTAGAATCATTAAACCCTTCCTTCTCAACCATCTCATTCTTCTCCATAGATTCACCCTCAGATTTGATTTCATCTGAGGATGAACCAGTCTTCTTCTCATCACTGCTGCTTCCCTCATCATCACTTGTCTTCGACAAAACACTCTCGATAACAGAATCTTCCGATTCTCCAGTCTTTGAACCCGACTTGTCTTCCTCAACTTCCACCTTCTCACTAGCTTTCTCATCTGTCTCATGGACTACCTCACTAGACGCATCATCTCCCTTGTAATTATTCTCTCTTGCTTCTTCACTATCCTTCTTCTCTTTTTCTTTATCTTCTGACCCTTCACTCTCATCAGTCACCTCCTCTATTATCTTCTTCTCCTCTTTCTCTTTACTCTCCTCACTCTCTTCTGTACCGCCATTGTCTTTCTTCTCCTCGGTCTCGCTTTCTTCTGTAACACTCTTCTCTCTACTCTCCTCGTTTTCTTCTGTAACACTCTTCTCTCTACTCTCCTCGCTTTCTTCTGTAACACTCTTCTCTTTATTCTCCTCGTTTTCTTCTGTCCCCCCATTGTCATTCTTAGCCTCAACCTCGCTGCTTTCTTCACTGTTCGAATCCTCGTTCCCTGTTCCTTCACTTTCCTTCTCCTTACTCTCCTCACCTCCCTCCACAACCTCATCATTCTTATCATCTCTCGTCTCATTCTCTTTGTCATCTCCTCCACTAAAATTCTCAACATTCTTCCTTCCTCCTTCCTCCTCAGCTTCTTCCTCCACGACAACATGCGGGTTAAGATCTTTCCTCCCGAGCTTCATCACTTTCTCACCAACAATCTTCGCACTTTCTTCAAACTGAGCTTTCTTCTCATGAGAATGCTTCACTTGATAAAGCAACCATATCCCAACACCAAGCAACAGAGTCAATTGTATACAATGCTTCACCTTGAAGCCCTTTGATCTCTGTCCTCTTCGAGGTGAAGATCTAAACATCTCTTCTTCTCTTCTGTTTTAACCTAATCAAAACCCAAATCTCAGATCTCGAGCCAAATCATATACAATAAATTTAGAAACTTTGAACCAAAAGTCATGATCTTGATTCAGATCTAAGTAAATGCATAATGATTGGAACAAATCTAAGCAATTGCCGGAAATGCAATCAAACCGTTATACTAAATAAGAACGAAATCACAAACAAAATCTATCATAAAAATGGGAACTTTACCTGAAAAGGCAAACCAAGCTTTGAATGTGAATTTTTTTTCTTTTTCTGGGAAAGAAGAAAGATGAACAATTTTTGGAAAAGGAAAGATTTTGATTTTTTTGTTTGTTTTGGATCTGAAGAGAAAGGGAGAAGAGAGTAGTGTTCCTGTTAGATTGCCACTAAAATCGTGCGTCCCTTCAATTTGCAGAATGCAGAAATATATTTCTTTTGGTCAAAAAGTATTTAATTAGAACGAAAATATGGCAGCTTCACACTTGAAAGTAGGAGGGGGCCATGTGAGTCTGGTTTCAAAGTCGTTGCTTTTGCTTCTACAATGAGACACCGACAGTTTTCTAACGACGTCGTATCCTCACTCGGGCTTTTATGGTTTGACTATGGGCCTTTTGGCCCAAGCGGAACAATGAGTTCGTGAGCGTTTTTTTTGTTTCTCTTGTGATGGACTAGTTTACATAACTCTCAGTTCAATTTATCATGAACTGAATGTTTTATAACTTATTATTATTAGCTCCTAAAATTTATAAGTAAAAATAATTTAAAGACCAGGATGGTTTAGAGACAAATTAAAAAATAGGTTTTTAGACACAAAGTAAGATAAGTGAGACGAAAATTGAGAAGAAAATGAGAATAAACGGTTGATACTAGCATTGATGATTTTGTAACATTTTTATAAGAATAAAAGAATCAAGATAAAAGTAAAAAAAAAGATATACTAACAAATTGATTCAGTGTATAAGCTTGGGCATCTTATCTGGTACCGAAAGAACCAACCTAATCTAGTTGTATACATTATGTAATTGTAGTGGGGAAAGTGATGTCGTATTTCATATATACTATAATTTAGTACTAATGTTCTCATTGTTTGTATAATCCATGTTTATTAACATGCATTAAATCTACACTCTTTAAAAAAAAAATATGAAAAGTTAGTTAATAGAGATGCATCAATACACGTGAGCTAACCTCCAAACCCCACACCCTTTATCATCTTTCGCTTAAAATCCTTCACACCCATCAAATGATTTCCTTGTTTTTTTTTTTTTTAATGCCTTTTGGATAATACATAAAAGCTAATATTTTCGAGTAAAGAATCACATCAATTAATGCATTTTAAATCTGATTCCACAACTCAACTTTGGATTTTACTTAAAAGGGAAAAGTTTGGGCCTACTGATATACCCTTGTCAAAGTTGTGGATTTCCAATCACTTTAGTATTAATGTATATTAAAAAAAAATTTGAATGGGGGATGGGAAAAAAATAATTTCCGTCAATTTTTCTTTCCATTTTTGGATTCAAGAGTTGAAAAACAAGCCAAGTTGATACCAATGCCCTCTTTAGATCAATGATGAATTAATGGATCCTTAGCTAATTTGTAAGAATTGCTTTGTTGTTATGGAGTCATAGCAGATATTACACATGATCTTATATATCATATTTCCTTTTGTAGATATAATCCAATGAGGATTATACAATTGAGTTTGAAAGGTCATACAATTTAATAGGAAAGGTCAAAAGAAAACTATACTAGTTGTTTAATGTGATGTAAAATATGACCTACCATTAGATATATAGATATCGTATTTTAGTGTATAAAGTTTTAAGTTTAACATTGAGATTTGTAGTGCATCACCAGAAAAATTGAGGTTAATCCAAATTGAGAAATACCCTCAAATACCACACTTTCATGGTTTTGTGACAAAATACTACACCAAGGTGAAAATGACAAAATAACATTTATTTAATGGTTTAAAGATAATTAAACTAATAAATCTGGGTTCAAAAGTCATTAATTAGAGTTTATATTTTGGGTTTTAAGGTTTATGTTTAAGGGATTGAGAAAAAACATATGAAAATAAATGTATAATAGTCTTTTTTCTCTCCAATAAATGTTACTTTTGTCATTTTCACTTTGGTGTGGTATTTTTGTCACAAAAACATGAAAGTGTGGTATTTTTGAGAATTGCCCATCTAAATTGTGATATATATGTTATAAATTCCATTTATAATTTTATTTTTGAGCTATATATATCACCACATAAAATCTAATCACATAGAAGAAATCAATTATTGGCTGATTATTTATGGTAAAAAACAAATTATATGTATATTATATTATTGAAAAATTGATGAGATCGACTATATAAATTAAGATTATGGAAATTAATAAAATTGTAGTTTTTTCTACAAAATTATTGATTTCTAGAATTTTAATATGGCTGATCTTATTGATATATATATATATGTATTACATCTATATACATATATATATATTTTTTTTGTACAAGCATGATTGCTTTACTAGTTAGAATAAGTTTTAAGATGAGAACATAAGATGGATTAATTTAGAGTGAGTATACCTTTTTCTACAAACAGAAGAATAATTACAAACTTTTTTTTGTCCCAAACCAACAATCCCACTGAAAAACAAAAGTGGGAATTGTAGAAGAGGCCATCTGTACCCATCTTACCCTTTTTAACATATTTCTTTTGTTCTTCCTACTAAATAAAATGCCACCCCGAAAAAAAAAATTAATTAATGCTTAAGTAATAAAAAAAAATCTAAATACACTATTATTCAACAAGCAGCAGAGGAATTGGTAAAAGGGTTGAAGAAGTGAGGCTTTGAGGAGATGGAGAAAGCTCCCTTGGCCGTACCTCCATCGACGACCACCGTGGTAGCCATGCTGCCTCCGCTTCCGGCACCTCCTCCTCCACTACCGCCACTAATGCTGCCGCCTATTCTCTCACATGAAGGACACATCGTGAGAGTCGATGCAGGCATGTGCATGTAAAAGGGCTGATGAGTCAATTTTAGGGTTTTGAGTTCTTGAATCTCTTTCTGAAGTCTTATGTTCTCATCTGTTAATGTTTCACAACATTTCTTCAAAAACTCACAATCTACTTCTGTTTGCTTCAGCTTTGTCCTGCTCAAATTTCAATAATAGATAAAACTATTCAATAATAAAGTCATCACAATATATATATATATATATTTTATTTTTATTTTTGAAACAAGGATATCCCCACAATACATTTGGATATCTCGTATGTAGAATAAACCTCTTTATTAATCAAACTTACCTGGCTCTTCTATTTTGAAACCATACTTCAACTTGTCTAGGCCTAAGATTCAGCTGTCTAGCCAGAACTTGTTTTTGCTTCTGAAAAAAAAAAAAAAAAGAATCCGATCGATTAGATAAGTACAATCAAAAGTTATTAGTAACGTATTAAAAAGGATTAGGATTAATAATTACAGGATTAAGGGTGCTATGGTGCTTGAAGCTTTCCTCAAGAAGAGCAGATTGCTCTTTGGTAAGCCTAAGTTTTTTTCTAGCACTAACACCTTCTTCATCTTCATGATAATCACTTATAACTCTCTCCGTCGTCTCCTCCTCCTCTGGCGACTCTTCGCCGCCATCTCTCTCTCTCTTCACCACTCTTCCGGTTGAGAAAGAAGAGACTCCGCTGTGAGACGACGTCTGACGGCAGAGCTGGTCAGCTCCGGCGACAACCGTAACCGAGGGATCGCCGGAGAGGCTTAGAGTCAACGACGGCTCGAGCATGTAACTGAAGGATCGTTTGATGGAATTATTGTAATTATTTGGAGTTGGTGAGAGACCTAAACCAAGAACAAGACCTGTGTTGCATGAATCATCGAAACCCATCTGAGTAAAAATTTAAAATAAATCGTATTGAATATTTTATTTTATCGATCTTTGAGATTTGAGAGGTGAGACTTAAGGAGGAAAAAATGATTTTTTTTTTTGTTTGGTGAAGTTAAGAAGATAATGGGAAGAGATGAAGCCAAGAGGCTTCTTAAGAAGGAGAAGAGAAACATTTTTTTCATTTTTTATTTTTAGAATTTTGATGGGTGGGTGGATGGCTAATAATTATTAATCAAAGGAATGATTAATTTATTTTTTGTTTTTATCAAAGGAATTAATTTTCTTGGTAATTTTTTTTTTTTCTGAAAAGAATAATGTGAGAAATTATTATGGCACAATTCTCTCCTTTTATTTTTCTCACTTGCAAAGGTTGACCAAATGAGCATCCCACTTGGCACTTGCTACTATTCTTCCCACTAAGAGAAAAGTTCCCAAAAAAGTTAAATGATTTTTATATTTGGATTCTCATATGATGAATAAAATTATATTTTATAACTTAAAGCTTTTCGTTCATTATTGCTCACGTATCATTAGTTCAGTCGGCATAGCATTTTGGATTTTATCATGAAATTTTCAGCTTCAATATTTTATCAGGCGGACAAAAATAACTTTATCATATTTATTTTTTCTTTCTATAGAGGCCTCAAAACTTTATGTCCTCAAATTTTTTTTTTTGAAGTATAATTTTATAATCGTTTTTTCTCTTAAAACTTATGTTTATTGGCACACCGATTCGTGCCGTATGTACTACTGTGTAGTTACCCTTTTTATTTTATTTTTCAATTTTACACATATGTATGTATTTATGCAATTTTTTTTTGTTATGTAACAATTCTACAAAAGGATTTTACCAAAAAAAAATTCTATGAAAGTAGATTTAGTATTACACAGTATGAATGTGAAAATAGACATAGGAGACTAATTAGAAGGGTTCTGTAATCTCCAAACATAATTTTTTTTTTTTTTGGGTACGATTCTCCAAAGATAAGTTGATATTTTCAAAGATGTCAATTCTCTAGTGTATGTATAATGATAAATACTTCATCCTGAAAACAAAATAGTAAATTTTTCAGTTTTATCATAAAAGTCTAGAATATCTTGAGAAAAAACTAGAAATGCATATAATAATATATATATACACATATATATCTATTAATAGTAACTAGATTGTGATACACACAGGTGCCTTTAAGTAACGGACCACAAGTCCGTTTACCTACCAATCTTCAGCTTCTCTTTTTCTTATCACACAAAGTCACAAACACATTGGCCCTTGATGTTCAATTCATTTATTTAGTTATGTATTATAATTTTTTTGAGAAAAATATATTACACATTTTAATTAATTTTTTCTTATTTTACACATATGGATAGCGATCCCCACCATCTTGTTTAGGTTTGGTTCTTTTATTCCCTTTCACCAATTAATTTAGTACTTTTTGGAAAGAGTTAGGCATATAATTTATTTCCGAAAACATTCAAAGGTCATCAGTTCATCAACATACTAATTATTCGATTGGATCTTCGATCTCAAACATAATATATAACTATCTTAAAATTTTGGGAAAAATACAAATTTATTTATTTTTGAATGGATAAAGTAGACAGATATGAACATATATATATGATTTTACAACCTAATTACAAAATCCTATGGATAGAATTGAATCACCAAAATCAAAACCATGTTAATTTGTTTACATGTTGTTATGAAATGCGACTAGAATATATTACTGTAATTAACTACCCGATAAATAAACGAGCAGTATTAATTGCAATCGTGTACAGTCAATTATAACGATATAAAATGTCCAGAGCCAAAATATCTTTAGTCCAGTACTTAAGTTCCATAAAATGCATGGTTCCACATTACATGGATACAAACCTGATTTTTTTTTTTCATTATGTGGCCCAAATAGTTGTAAAAGAAATACGTCTTAACTTTTAAAATCACTTTTCGTTTGGTTATCTGACGTAACATTAAAAATATCAAGAGAAAAGACAAAAATTAATGTTCACAAAAAACCATTAGAGTGGGTAGAAACTAGAAAGAATGATGTAGTGGAATGTGATTCGTCAACGATAAGAAAATACATCTTTGAAGTAATTGACGAAGAAAGTTGATGTGTAACCCTTTCATTGGGTTTGGTCTCAGCTTTGTTATTTGTTTTGGCACTTCCTAGTAATGCCTTGTCGGCTATACCCGTCCAACCAAAGTTAGGTTACCCATCCTATACGCATTATTATTGTCATTACTTTTAATCCCCATTTCCTATATATATTCTAATCACTTTTCGTATTGTTTTTATTATTATTATTATGAAATTATCCAATACATATTATTATTATGTTTATATTCTATTTACTTGATTAAATTATGTTTTACCCCTTGCCGCCAGACCAGTCTTCTCAAGGTTATTCTTTGTTATGGGATATATGAGCTTTGGTATGTTCAAAAAAAAAAGGAGGATATATGAGCTTTGGTCCATAATTTCTAGACATTAAAAATAGAAAAAATATAATTTGTAACTTCATTATTTATACACAATGTAATCATAAATTTTATGATGGACTGAAATTTAACTAATTCTCTTTTTAAGAGAAAAGATTGTTTTTACTTTATTATAAAATTTAGTAAGCAGACTAAGTGCAATCGACTACTTTTTCTGGTCAAGTTTTACCCTTAGATTTAAATTACAGTTAATTCTATGTAACATTCAGTTGGATTTTTAAATCAGACTCAACTGGAGATTGTTGGTTAAGACTGTCTAACCGATTAATAAATCAAAAAATTTATATTTAGACAAAAAGTATTATAAAAAAGTTTCACAAAGAAAAGGTTAGAAATAAAAATAAAATAAAAACTTCTTCCATACATGGAGTCATGTAGAAGATTACAATGATCTTTTTACTTGATATAAAAGTCAATTTGAAATTTAAATATAATGTTTGCAGATGCATCCAAAGAATTTTTAAGAATTTACAAAATCTACATGGATAATGTACGAACCGCAGGCATTAATAATACTTGGATCAAACATAATTTAAAGTGCGTGTATGATTGCATAATAATACTTAAATAATTAACTAATAATAGTACTAGTAGTATAGTACTAATTAAGTTTTTTTCCTCGTTAAAAGAGTTGGTCCCTTGCCGCCAGACCAGTCTTCTCAAGAGAAGGTGTGGCAGACTCGTTTCCACGACGACATTTATACACTATCTATTAGACTATTACTATCAATTATATTTTACATCATTAAATTATTTAAGAAATTAATCAATATGCTAATGTTGAACTAGGTGTGATCTTTGAAAAAAAACTAAAAGGAAAGTATGACCCAACCATTTAATATTTTAAAATTAAGAGTAAGACGACAAAAATAGTAATTGGTTCGAACCCGATACTTTAATGTAATGTATGCCATCTTTTAAAAACTAGATGCCATGATTAGTTTTATTTTGTTCAACTTTATTTAGATTTTTAAGTTCCCAATTATATATTTATAAGTCATAATCATTAAAAATTAGTTAATAATTAGTGAATCCAAAATAATTAGTATATAATATATCTAAATTAGTCTTGTTGACGTTATTTAGCTCTAATTTTTTATACAATTTTTTTGTAACATTCTCAAACTTCTGTAGATTTTATTATGTTAATACAAAACTATCATGTATTTACCTTATAAAACACTATTTATCTTCTTTTTTTTTTGAAAGACACTATTTATCTTCTTCATTTGACATATAACAAAAAAAATTACATTTAATTAAGTTTTAAATAGAAAATTTATTCTATGTGTGGTATCAATTAACTTAAATCTTAAAAATCAAAAGATGAACCAATAATGAGAATAACCATAAAAATAAAAATTTGATCATGCTACATAAAAATTGTATATGTCTTTAACCAACAAACTGAGAGGTGAAAGCTCAAAACACTAGGGTAAAAGGATTAATTAATTCTACACCTTGTTGAAAACATACAAAATTGCAAATCATTCAGTCCTGTTATTTGTAAACTTAAATAGAAAAAACAGGAAAGAGATTACGGTTTTTAAATCTCGTTTTGTGCTTCTAAATTATTTTTCGTCGGCATGAAAACACGAACGTATTATACAGGAAGAAGAATAGAAAAAACATTGACTTTGGAGAAAGGTAGGAGGAAACATTAAAGAAATATGAAGTTAAAAAAAAAACACACTAGAGAAATACAAGAATTAAAAAGTACGTGAAGAAGAAGGTGGAATTAAAAAAAGAAAGGAAATAGTAATAAAGATGTCATGTTTTAAAAATATAATAATGTGACCACAAGTCTCGTTACCTTTTTAGAGAGTTCAGATGATTGGTAAACTTAAATTAATTATCTAAAATGAAACCTATCCACGACAATAAAATGATAATGTAACAATTAATTGTAGAAAAAAAGAATAGAACGGAGCAAAAACTGATAGTGGTGGTTCACATGTCATCAACAATAAGCACCATACATCGAATCATGCATCCCTCACAAAAATCTTATCCACACGAGACGAGAAGCAAAGCAGTTCCAAAACAGTATCATTGTCAGTTAGGTTCGACACGTGTCAAACCTAGACATCCTTCAAACATTTGGGTCCTACCAATGATTTGCTATGATGGAGTCTCTGATTCTGATTCTCTCACATATATATGTATATGTTTCAAATCATGATTATGACGACTTCGATGACAAATAATCCACTCATTAATTTCAAGCGTTTATACCTTTAATGCTAGTTAAAATATAAATAATTTTTTGGTTTTACATATTTTCTCCAATTTATAAGTTTTTTTGGGGGTCAAGTTCTATATAATACCATCTTTAAGGACGTCAAATTATCTTTTCTTTTTCATATATAACAAAACATACACTTATTTTTTTTAAAAAAACTCGTTTTGGATTCAAAAGTGTAAATAATTTTATTTATATATATAAAATGGCTATAAATTCTTTGTTTCATTATACTTTCTCTACTCTAAGAACCTGGTATATGTTGACAAAAAAAAAAAATCCTGGTATATAAAATGTTAGATCAAATATTTTTCTAAAACATATACATTTCTGTAAGTAGCTATTATATATTGCAGTCAATCAAAATTGAGTTTTAATTATGGCGTGAAAAGGAGGTAGTGATAAATTTTCTGTAAGTAAAAAAGATTGGAACACAAAAATAACTAAAATCATTTTGGATTTAAATTGAAGATATGTCTTATATCAACACAACTAATAATCTTCTGTGTTTTAGCAAAAAAAAAACAAAAAACAAAAATCTTCTTCGTATATGTAAAAAGAAAAAGGAAGAAAATATAATACTTTTTTTCCTGAACGAAGAGATAATATATATCAATTTCATTACAAAATGAAAATGAATGTAATTGTATAATTATGGACAGGCTGAGTTGGGAGAATGATGTATGGATGTCTGACCCATTTTGATCATCTTTCCGGCTTTGCGGCCAGCCAAACATATTTGCTTTTCTTGTCTGCGTTTTGTTCTAATTTCTATTTTTTATTTTTTTTAAACTTAATTTCTAATATTTTGTGATTATGTTTTAAATCATACATATCATGTGAAGTCAAATTGTGGCTTCCATTAATGAATATATATATATAGCTATATGTAGGAATGTTACATATAAAAATATTTTAATTATTTACCAAGGTGGTGTGCTTTTCCGATAGCTTTTTTTACAAAATACTATTTTGTGAAAATATCAATTATATTTAACAGTAACATTAGTTGAATTTTTTTAATGGTTTTCTAATTCTTCACAGAATTTTTGAATTTCTAAATAGAAACATAAGTCATTACTTTTGAAAATATCTCTATTATTACATTCTTTCATACCATATCACATATAAATATTTTTAAAGTTAGCATGTAAGCGAAGATAAAACATATAAACTTATAATGATATATAAAGTTGTTAATAACTTTTATGAGTTCTAAGATTAAAAAAACCTTTAGTTTAACAAAAATAATATATATATATATATTGTTATTTTACTCAAAATAAAAATAGTTTTTTATTAATAAAAATATGTTAGTTTTCTTTGGTTAAAAAATCTCTTAATTTCCTATCTATAAAAAGTGAAATCCTATAAGTTTTTGGTATATGATTTTGACTAAATGTTTTATAAATTATCCATTCACATAATTAATAATTAAATAAATTTAAATGAGTATGCCATTTCAATGATTTATTCTCAAAGTTTTTCACTTTTTAATTTGATTGTACTAAATTCACAGTATATTGTACATACAAATGTCATATATTCTTTCTAAATTATATGTTTTCGAATTAATTTTATGAACGTAAAATCTAATTCGTCTAATATTTCCCAATAAAATATTCAATTGAATTAGATGCGAGATATTGTGATTTCGTGAATGTGTGTGTACAAAGTATGAGTGCTCAAATAATTTTTCCAAATGTATGATCCTAACTGTATTTCATGTCTTAAGCGTGTGCTTAATTAAAGGTATCATATTCATGTTATATTCGTGATATATTCCAAATAGTTTCCACGCATAATCATCTCTTTTTTTTTGGTGAATACGCATAATCATCTCTTTAAATAATAGTTCGTTTTTTTAATCAGTTAACAATAATTATTTTGCCTTATATTAAATAATTGGAGTATCTAGAAGAGGGCGTTTAGACTTTCTGTTAGAGAACTATTCCCCGATTCTATTTCTTTTTCAAAAAGGAAGGAATATTACCTTCAAATGTAAAAGGGTGCAAATAATTGAATCAAATTGGGGTAAAAAGAATAAATAATTTAAACACTTTGGCTCAGAGGAATGAATAATTATAAAAATACAGGGATAAAAAACGGATTTGATGAGGTCGATTATTTGACTTTGTAAGAGACGAATCATTAGGCCTTTGACAACTAAAGTCTAGTCAGAGAATATATATCATAATAACCCGCATTATGCTTATATATATATACAAGAAAATAGGAAATGTGCTAGAGAATTTAATTTCAATTGTAAGAAGATATTTAAATTATAAAATTTTAATGAAGTTTTAATTTATCATTAGATGACAATAACATTTTGGCATGGAAATTAAAAAAGTATAAATATGTTTAATATTTTTATAATTATTATTATTTTACATTTAGTTAAAAATATCTTAACTAGTACAACAGAAAGTATTGTAGAATATTAATAGTCATATTATATTAAATAAGAATAAAATCTACATAGAAACTTGAGAAAAACTAAATAAAATGAAACAAAAAACTTTAAAATATTTTACATACTGAGACAGAAGGAATATCAATTAACATAGCGATTACCTTATTATACGTTTTCTTATTATGATGATGCTACCTAATTATACGTTAATAACATAATTTATGAAGTCGACAATTGGCTATTAGAATGCTCAAGACACGATGAGAGGCATCGAATTATTGCCCAAAGACAAATCGAAAAGAAAGGTTTCATTTCCCTTTTAATATACTCCACTTTATTTTTAGAAGCGGGATTAGGCTCTTCTCCTTCTTACGGTTGGCGAAGCATTCTGTTTGGTCGAGATTTATTAGTCCAGGGTCTTAAACGGAAGGTTGGTGATGGCTCCTCTATAAGGGTTTGGGCGGAACCTTGGCTCGAGGATGAAGAAGGTTTTCTTAGAGCCCCTTATAGGAAACATATGCTTTTCAATGCTAATCTGCTAGCCTCAGACTTAATCGATGCTCATTCGGGTAGGTGGAATCGCAGCTCTATTGAGGATATTTTTGTGAGAGATGATGTGCTCAATTTGCTGAGAAACCAACCCTGTGTTGATAAACCTGATTCTTTTGTTTGGCGTTACACTAAGCAAGGTTCATACTCTGTTAAATCGGGTTATGAGTTGGCTTTTAATAGGAAGAACACTACTGCACTGCAAGAAGTTAATACACTCCCTTCTTTGAATGATTTAAAAAGCCAGATATGGAAGATAAAGGCGCCGCCGAAGATCAAAGTCTTTATTTGGAAAGCTCTTTCTGGTGCTCTGGCAGTGGATGATTGTTTAGCGACTAGGGGAGTGAAAGCAGAAGGTGTTTGTCATGTGTGTGGAGAATGTGGTGAATCAATAAACCACGTGCTTTTCTCTTGTACTTTTGCAAGGCAAGTTTGGGCTCTGTCTGATATTCCTTATCCGAGAGGCGGGTTTGACACTCAGTCGGTTTTCTCCAATTTTAATTACCTTTTGGGTATTGTAAAAAGAAGATCCGCTGCGTGGGAGATTCGTAGGATGTTTCCTTGGGTAGCCTGGTATCTGTGGAAGAACAGAAATGCCTTAATTTTCGAAGGTATTCATTTTAATGCTCTTGACTGTGTTAAAAAGATTAAAGAAGAGTCAGAGCTTTGGTTTTTGGCTCAGCTCTCCAATAGTTCTTTATGTGAGACTGCTTCTCCATCAGGCAATGATTCTTCTGTTGGTAACGGGTGGAAGTCTCCTCAGTTTGGTTGGGTGAAGTGTAATATTGGGGCTGTTTGGTCTAAATCGTCCAGGTCTGGTGGCCTTGCTTGGGTTCTGCGGGATCATATGGGTCGTGTGTTGCTCCATAGTCGCAGATCAATGGCTAATTTTAACTCCTTGGCTGATGTTTGGTTTATGAGCCTTATCTGGGCTATGGAAAGTATGGCTAGTCATCATATTCATCGGGTTATCTTCGCTGTAAATGATAAATCTCTATCTGCGGCGATTAGTAGACCTTCTGCCTGGCCTTCCTTTAGCTCTAAAATTGGCGAGGTGTTTTCTCTTGGTCGGTGTTTTGATGAGTGGAGGGTGGTTTTTGAAGCTCAGCCTGCTAATAGAGGTGCATCTCATAGCTAGGAGTGTGATTTCTCAGGCTAGGATTCATTCGTATGTTGCTGTGGGACATCCTTCCTGGCTTCATTCTCTTTTTGTCTCTGAGATGAACTCCTCTATTGTGTCTTGTTAGCTAGCTTAGCCTTTTGTTTTTTTGCTCGCTTTTGTTGGTGTTCTTTCTTTGTTTGTAGTGAAACTCGTTTTCATCCTTTTGATTCAATCAGATGGCAAAAAAAAAAACTTTCATTTCACAACTCTTTTATAAATGCTATATATAGATGCTTTCACTTGACAATCTACACTACTAAAATAAAAATAAAAAACCACTAAATTTCATAAAATGACAAATTAAAAATTTAAGTAAACTAAAAATTAGAAACAAAAATCTTCGGTTCTATTAAATTAAAATTTTGTCAAAAAAATAATTTCATAATTTCAAAGTTCAGATCATAATCTATTTTTTTCTAAAATAAGAATAAATCATATTATGTCAGAAAAAAATATATTTTTGATCGGCTACCACACCTCTGTATATAAATATATGTTGGATGTATATCTAGGCAGACAAAGATTTTATCATTTATTAAGCGAAGGAGATTACATCATTGCTTGCGATATAAAAGGTCGTTCGAAACACGTACTTCACGTCCGTGGCGAGAGTCCATAGTCATTAGTCATTAATCCACTATGGTGACTCACTCTTTGCCTTGGACATATAATCCCAACAATTTGGTACCACTTTCGCCTTACGGTATATTACCACATTTTGATTCGATTATTCGTGCATGTTCTTGGATTCAATCTGATTTTTTGTGTTATAACTATTGCAAATATATTCGTTTTTAGTTTTAATTTCTTATGCTATTTTAATCATTTTCAACTTGAGAAAATACTATAATTTGGTAACAAAGATAAATTTCTATAATTAAATTCTACAAAATTAAAAAAATTATAGATCACTGATGTTAGAACAAACATAAATTTTAAAAGAATCAAATAATTATAAATAAGAAGAATTAAGTGAAAATGTCAGACTAAAAAAAAATCTCTACAAATGTTTTTTCGAAAATTTGTTCCTGAAAATGAAAAATTAAATAATTTTTTTGTCTTTTGTAAAAATTTAATAATAATCCTAATTTTCACTAAAACCTTTTTTTTTAAACATCCACTAAAACCTTATAAAAACAACTTAACCATTCAAAAATATTAAAAATATGTTTGTTCTAAAATAGCATTGTGACTCGACGGACTTCACCAACGCTGTGTGAAGACTCGCTCTCAACTACGGAAAATGTCCTATAACTCTGATCCATTCTTTCTCCTCAATTGCCTTGACTGAATCGTCTTGGTATCTTTGGTTCATACGAACCTGGCTCCGATACCATTTGTAGACAATACCTATGTGATTTTTCTCTACATGCACTCGATTTGTGATCTCACACGTGCTCTCTTCTCTTTCTATTTGTTTGATGTCTATAAACGTTTAAACGAAATCGTATGCGAAAAATAAATCAACACAAGCACACATATATATAAAGTTCTCCAAAACACCGGGTACTTCTCTTAAGAATCCTCAACCATATCTCATAGAAAAGTGTGAATACATATTAAGCCTTTGAACGATTCTGGACCATACCAAAGCTGAAAATGAACACTCGAAAAACAAGTGGTATCTGTTTTCGGGTAGGGTAATAAGCTACAAATCAGACTCGTTTCCTCCACATCAAAGGCTCCATGAAGATAAATGATCAAGAGTTATGTTTCATTTCAGGATGAAAAACCATAATGTAATGGCATGTCTAGGGATCACCACTTTATGTCGAACTACAGTGGCCCAAGAAACAATCGGGTTAGAGACAGGTGATATTCCTAACTATCTTAGGACGAACCTTTTCTACTCACAATCATTACAGTGATGTGTTCATGATTTTTAACAACCCATATGTGTGTTTTCTTTCCCCTAATAACGATGGCATAAGCGGCAGAGGAAAGAGGTTGGTAGGGAGACAAGGGCTGAGAGAAGCGGTGAGGTTACAAAGACATGTAAGTAGAGGGAGGTAGATGATGAGACAACCAGCAATGCTGGACCGTGAAACAACGGCAGAGCAGGTCCAAAAACCAGTGCCTTGATTCATCGTGATCTTGGCGAATTAGGGTTCGTACTCTTAACTGATCGTGAAAACTGGAATTGTACACCCACATCGGGTCGAGTTCTCATGCATTTGTTTCTCTTAGGGCAGCCATGGACTCACTCTTTTTTCCTTTTTTTTGTTTTTTTGTTTTTTTTTTTCTGAATGAATGTAAAATTGTATTCACCAAAAAACTCTTGTTGCATCAGTGTTTAAGAGAAGTAGAAAATTGACCCATAGTACAACTTAGTTTCTTGTGGCACACCAAACCATGAGTATATTTTCATACTCTGTTTTTTTTTTCCGAGCTTCGCATTAGGCTGAGGCGATTCCTTACATTCTTGCCAGGAATGCACTAGCCTTGCAAGTAAACTCTGTTTCTTGTTGTTGTCTTTTAAATTTTTCTGACTTTGTCAGAGTCTATAGATTAAGTTGCTGCTATATAAATATGGATCGAGTGGGATCATAATAGGTAATATATGTGCGATTAATTTGTTACAAATGATGAAACTTGCATTGTATGTAGTGTTCATGTTCCAAAATCTGCAAAAGTCTTTGAAATTGAAACGTTTTGGTGTGATTTGGAGAATGTTGCAGATGTAACTATGTCTTCTTAGTTACTATAAAAAAGGTTAATGGCTTTAGTATTTTTTTTTTAATCAAACCTACATTAGCACAAGCCTAACACAAGACCAACACAAGACCCATTGTGATGTCTTAAGCCCATAAGCTAGGGTTGTAACTGAGTTTCATATATATATGAGTTATGTGTTTCATGTTCTTGTGTTGGAGATGTATGTGACGCCTTAGATCCACCGATCCCGATCGACTGCGCTCTGATACCATGTTGACAATCTCAAATCAATTACAAGACATGAAACACATAACTCATATATATATATGAAACTCAATTACAACCCTAGCTTATGGGCTTAAGACATCACAATGGGTCTTGTGTTGGTCTTGTGTTGGGCTTGTGCTAATAACCTAATGGTGAATTTATAAAGTTGCTTTGGGAGAAGGTGACCACCGAGCAAGAAGCTGCATTTATAGGTTAGTAACCAATTTTATACAAGTTAGTATATGGTGTGGCCTATACCACATATGGGACTGAATTTCGCTTATACACATAGAGCAATAACTAATTTAGAGTATGTTTAAGACCAAGCCATGCTAGTGGACCGTGGAACAGACGCAACGAAAGTTTTGCCTCTCTAGCCACTACCAATAATGCGCTTAGATTGCCTTATTTTTTTGTGAATTTCCGTCGTTGCCAACATTATGGAAGGCTTATGCATGTATTACAGTTTGTAGGTTGATATTTTTTTTTTTTTGCTAACTTGATATTTTGTTTCTATATAATCTTACTTATGTTCTATACTATTGGTATTAGTATGCGTATTTTGTGATGTTGGTTTGGTTTATTATGCAAAACTTCCATCTTTTGTGACATAGGCCATGTCTTGTTATCATAAAAGCCGTATAGTCCAAAGAAGAAACAATGGAAAAGAACATAATTACTGTATTGTAGATAGTAGAAATTCTTTTCACATTTCAAGTCATTATTACAAAAAATGATAATAGAATAGAACACATTTCATTTTTCTCTTTCTAAGAGTAAAAGTGAAATATACAGTTATTTTATTTGTAGTTGTGGCCACTGAAAAAATTGACCTATTATATGCCAATGTTGTCGAGATGTGTAACAGATACTGTTGATGTCATTGATGGACGACACCTTCGTCCGAAAAAATTGGCCATGGTTTATTATTACCTTACAATTACATCCTTCATTTCATTTATTATACGCTTTATTATTACCCTTCTTATCATGGTCACTACTCACTAGACTAATTGACGCAAACTTAATCTGCAATATTTTTATTTTCGATTTTTATAAAAAATAATAAATTTTACTCAAAGTTTACCAAATATTTTAGTAAGTGGAAACAAACAAACATTTTCGCACTCCTATCAAAACACCACGTTAAGCAAAATTAACAAGTATAACCAAAAAGAAAAGATATAATCTATTATATAATGAGGAACTTTTCTCTCATTTTAGAATGTTCATCTAAACATATAATTTTTGACATGTGTTATTTTTTTCACATATATACAAACTTAATTCATCTAAGGTTATACTTAAAGACCCATTAATATTTACTCTAGAAAACTCAATTATAATTAACATGTATTAATTAGTACTACTAATTAATTAATCACAAAAAGCAAAAAAAAATACTTAAAAAATAAATAAGTATATCAGAATTATATCAAGAAATAAATAAACATATCTGGATTATATTAAACAAATATATCAGAATTAATTATAAAATAATTTAATACTTTTTTCTTGGTTATATAATGACATTTTAATATTTATAAATTTTATAATCTTAGAGTTTGATAAACTTTATGTATCAAAAATATTATAAGTAATAGTATCTCACGTATGGTGCAAGTAATTTACCTAGTAGCTTGGATATTAAAATGATTATATTTGTATCACCATTTGATCATTTTTATATGAGTACTTAGAAGAAAAACCGGTTGGTTTCACAAATAAAAGAAATAAAAATATATATCAAGAAAAAAACCACTCTGACCCAACAAAGATCAACACTTTCTGAAAAATGATGTGTCATGTCCCCTATGTTCCAAACAAACAAAACTAAGTTTCCACACTTTACTCATGTTCATGTAAAAGTCCTGTCAAAAAGAAAACATCAATATTTGATCCCAAAAAAAAAAAAAGAAAACATCAATATTGAACTTTGTTTGGTGAGCTCAAATGTTTTGTAGCGAGACAAAGAAGTTTTATATACGGTATAAAAGGCACAAAGGCATTACACAACGGCATTACAATATCTTAGTTCGTCTGCACTAAGTATCTAATTATCGTAAACATCTACGCCCATCATTTAATTATATACTTTAATGGTTGTGATTAAGTACTGAAGTTGTCATATTGATACTAATATTGTAGAACTAGAGGGTACAATCATCGATGAATATTGATGAATTGTAACATGTATTTGTGCCATTAATGAACAATATATTAACATTGTTTCAACTGATCGAATCATGAGTAATTGCTACAAGTACAATTTTTGGTATAAAACATTTTAATGTTGTGACAAAAAAGACTTTTTTTTTTGGATCATTAGTTGCTCCTCCTTTTTTCCTTAGGCCTCTCGGTTTCTATCAGAGGGTTTGCTCCTCTGTTTTTCCGCTTCTTTTATTCGACGGTGGTTTCCTTTGCCGGCTCAGTAGCTACGGTGTTTCCTTTTCCTGCGTCTCAATCATCTTCTGTCGCTTTCCTTATTTACTAGAAGATCATTCTCTTTCCTTTTCTCCTCTTCGAGAGATACGCTTGTTTCCTTCTTCTGTCTCAACTGCGATTATGACTTTCCTCAAGTCTGCTATAATTGGCCCGTCTATCATCGTCAATTCCGCATCAATCATAATTGACCTTCTTCCTAAACGGAAACCAACTAAGCGCTTCTGATCCTCCGGCGCTGCTTGGCCGTTAACCTCCTCCATGTCGGAAAGTCTCCACAAAGCCATGCTCTCTATATCCTTGGAAGATGATGAACCCATCAACCTCCCGAATGATTCTCGTTTCAAAGTGTTTGAGAAGGACTCGCTCAGCATTTTGGGACGTCTCCTGAACCCTTCTTGCCAACCCATGGCGGGGTTAATCACGGAAGTGTCGGGTCATTGGAGGGTGGAAGGCAGAGTAAGGGGCATTGCTTTGTCAAGAGAATAGTTTCAGTTTGTTTTTCAGAAGGAGGAGGATCTGGTGTGTTGGCTTGATGAGAGGCCATGGTCTTATAAACATTGGACCATGCTGTTGGAAAGATGGACTGCTACTCCGGGGCCTGACTTCCTAACATCGTTTGAAGTCTGGATCCGGATCAGAAACATCCCCCTGGAATTCTACACCTTGGAATAGATGAAGGAGCTTGCAAAGGCAATTGGTCCGGTTAAGGAGGTGGTCTATGATCCTGATCGTTCCCATAAGACGGATTTCATCCGGGCTTGTGTTCTTTTCGACATCTCTAAGCCTGCAAGGAATGAGAAGACCCTCAATCTCCCAACCGGTGGCTCTGCTGTCATTACTTATGAGTATGAAAGGATCAGAAAGAAATGTTTCTTCTGCTATCGTCTTATTCACGAGAAACCTCAATGTCCATTTCGCAAGGCGCCGATTAAACCGACTGTGTCCACTCCGGTGGTAAACGCTTCTCCGACCGTGGCTACAGAAACTGTGGAGCCGAGTAGAGTTGCTAATCCGTTGTATCTATATGCTCCTCCTGGTTTCCCTCTGCTCTTTTCGGAGCTGGCTGACAATGAGCACCAAATGGCCTTGCTCTATATCTCTCATCCAGATGCTAAGGAGCGAATGGCTCATATCCAACGGGTCAAGCTGGCGATTGAAGAAAAGAAAGCTGAAGATAATAATGCTTCCCCTTTGTTCTCTGTGGACATGAGTAAAAGGAAGGGGATGGTCTTCTCTTATGTAGATGGTGGTGACAAACTGGCCTGCATCAGCACCGGGGGCTCTCTCCGCGTGACACAAAGCTACTCTCCGGCACAGATTCCTGACTCAGATTCGGAAACAGTATCCGATAATAGTGCCTCTTCTGTGCAGACTCTTGGTGTTTCAAAGGGTTTTTGTATTGGCTCCTCTGCCTTGCCTATTGGTTCTGAGATACTCGGTGGCTTGAAGAAATCTTGGAACCGTCCTCCTGTTTAGAAGTGTCGATCACAACCTCCAGGGACTATTGCGTCAACCTCTTCTGCACCGCATGCGAAGGTGTCTTCTCTTGCTCTAGCTACTGCAAACAGTAAGAGGAAGGCTATTCAAGATCGTGTTAATGTGTAGAAAACTTACCTCAACAACAATGAAGAAACGGTGGCCTCCGATTTGAGGCCGCTGAAGATGTAATGAGCATATTGTCTTCGAACTGTCAAGGTGTTGGCAACACCGAGACAGTTCGTTATCTCCGGAGAATGCGCCGTGTGTATTTCCCGGAATGTTTTTATTTTAATGGAAACTAAACAAAACTTCAGTTACATCTCTGATCTACAACAATCTTTGGGTTATGATAAAGTTGTCACAGTCGATCCTGTTGGGCTCAGTGGGGGTTTAGCAGTCATGTGAAAGGATAGTTACAGTGTTGAGGTCCTTAGTAGCGACAAAAGACTTATTGATATGCACATTTCACTAGGATCTGTTTCTTTTTTCCTCTCTTGCATCTATGGTGACCCAGTTCGGGCCAGGAGGCAAGAAGTTTGGAACCGTTTGGAAAGTTTGGGCATGTTGCGCAATGAAACTTGGTTACTTGTAGGAGATTTCAATGAACTTCTGAACAATAATGAAAAGTTAGGAGGACCACTACGACAGGATTCTACCTTTTGGGGTTTTCGAAATATGGTACAGAATTGCAAGATAAAATAGCTGCGTAGTTCTGGTCATGATTTTTCCTGGGGCGGTTGGAGAGAAGGTGTTTGGGTTCAATGACGCTTGGATCGGAGCTTTGGGAATGATGCATGGTTTAACTTGTTCCCTCGTTCTAGCATGGAGTATCTGGACCTCTGGGCCTTAGATCATAGACCTGCTCGGGTTAGTTTCACTTTAGAGGTTGACAGTCCGAGCAGAGGAAGGTTTTTATTTGACAAGCGTATGGTCAACAAAGACAGCTTTCTGGACGTCGTCAAGCTTGGTTGGGGTAATATCGACGAGTCTAACATGTCTTTAATGGATATGATTGGAAGCTGTCGCCATGAATTGGCAAAGTGGAAAAAGCGATCGGATCTAAACTCCTAATCAGCAGCTGATGCAAAAATTAAAACGAGAGCTTGCAGAAGCTTATAGAGACGAGGAGCTGTTTTGGCGCCGGAAAAGTAGAGAGGAGTGGCTTCGTGCTGGTGATAGAAACACTACCTTTTTCCACAACAGTGTAAAGGGAAAGAAACTTCAAAACAGAATTCTAATGCTATTGGATGAGCTAGGCTGTGAACATTTCTCAGAAGGAGCAAAAGGGCATATCGCTGTGGAGTATTATCGGGACCTTTTTATGAGCTCGAACCCCATGGATCTCGAGTCAATTTTTCTGGGTCTTGAACCGCGGGTCACTGAAGACATGAATTTTATGCTTACTGGCTACTGCTCAAGTTTCCCCTGATGAAGTTAAGGCTGCAGCGTTCGCTGTAAAGGGTAGTAGTGCCCCTGGAGAAAATGGTTTAACTGGCATTTTTTATCAAAAATGTTGGGATACGGTTGGTCCAGCGGTGATCAAAGCTGTCTCCAGTTTTTTCTAAACGGCGGTAATCCCAGATGGTTGGAACCATACCCAACTTAGTCTTCTTCCAAAAGTCCCGAAGCCATGCAGAATGAAAGATTTAAGGCCTATAAGTTTATGCTCTGTACATTATAAGATCATCTCAAAGATCATATGCAATCGGCTGAAAAGGTGTCTACCAGATATTGTATCTGATACCCAAGGTGCTTTTGTTTCTGCAAGATTGATATCAGATAATATCATCATCGCCCACGAGATGGTTCACAATCTCCGTACAAATATTCCGATCCAGAAAAACTTTATGGCTATAAAGACGGATATGTCGAAAGCCTACAATCGGGTAGAATGGAATTTCTTGGAGATTTTGATGGAAAAATTGGGATTTGATAGAATTTGGGCTTCGGTGGATTATGGCTTGCGTTAGTTCACTGTCCTTCTCGGTGCTTTTGAACGGACGTTCACATGGTTACATCAAACCTGAGTGGGGAATCCGTCAAGGGGATCCTCTTTCTCCGTTCTTGTTTATCCTTTGCGCGGAAGGTCTAGTAAACTGCCTTAATGAAGCTGAACGCAAGGGACAGCTCTCTGGAATTAAACTCGCACCAACGGCTCCGGCGGTGCACCACCTACTTTTTGCAGACGATAGTCTTCTCATGTGTAAAGCTTCAGTAGAAGAGGCGGAAGTGATCACTAAATGTTTACAGCTCGATGGTTGTGCCTCAGGTCAGGAGATCAATAAGTTGAAATCTTCAATCATATTTGGTTCTTTAGTTCCGGATACAATCAAATCGGCCATCAAAGCCACTCTTGACATTCACCATGAAGGAGGAGAAGGGTCTTATTTGGGTCTCCCAGAAAGTTTCAGTGGCTCCAAACGTAAGCTCCTTAGTTTCTTACGAGAAAATCTTCAGAATCGAGTTCAAGGATGGTATGCGAAATCATTGTCACAAGGTGGGAAGGAAGTACTCTTAAAGTCAATTGGTCTTGGTCTACCTGTCTTCGCTATGTCGGTGTTTAAACTCCCCAAAGATGTCTGTGCAAAGCTGACCAGTGCAATGGTGGAATTTTGGTGGAGTTCGAGTTCCCAAAAAAAAGAAGTTGTCGTGGGTAGCTTGGAGTAAGTTGTGCAAACCAAAATGCTTAGGCGTGAATGGTTTTAAAGATATTGAGAGGTTTAATCAATCTCTCCTTGCCAAGCAAGTTTGGCGTATTTGGGATCGGCCAAACTCTCTCCTTGCTCGTATTCTGAAACAATGTTATTTTAAACATAGTTCGATTCTTGACTGTGGTGTGGGTACACGGCCCTCTTATGCTTGGTGAAGCATCCTTTATGGTCGTGACCTTTTCAAGCAAGGTTTGATATCTTCCATTGGGGATGGCTCTAATACTCAGGTTTGGACAAATAATTGGTTATTTGACAAAGTGCTTCGTATGCCACGATACAATCCAAATGCAGAGGTTGATCTTTCGCTTAAGGTGTCGGATTTAATCTTCCACGACCGTGGAGTCTGGAATGCTGCGCTGGTTCGTCATCTAATCCATCCAGATGATGTTACTCTGGTCCTAAATTTAAAACGGAATGTTGGATCTCGAGACAGATGGGTCTGGAGCTTAACTAGAGATGGGTCCTATAGTTCCAAAAGTGGGTATCAATTACTTGAATCTCTACAAGAAGTGCAAGGTCCTCCTGCTGTTGTTCTCCCTCCCATTGAAAAAGCTCTCTGAACGAATATCTGGAAGATAAAAACATCCCCCAAACTATGTCACTTTCTATGGCATATGTTATCAGGTGCCTTAGCTGTGCGATCGAATCTACAGGCTCGAGGTATCAACATGAACCCCACGTGCACTCTTTGTAATCAAGCTCTGGAAATGATTTGTCACTCCTTGTTTCTATGCCCTCATGCTCGGAAAGTGTGGGAGGACTCTGGTTTCCCCATTCCTCAGGGAGGTTTTTCGATCAACTCGGTCATGTTGAATGTTCATCATCTCGTTACAAGCAGCAAAAAACAGAACATCCCAAAAACCATCCGTTTGTCCTTTCCGTGGTTGCTGTGGTCCATTTGTAAGTCTCAAAACTCCTTCATCTTTGAACGTCGGAGCCTGGATCCTTAGCTAACATTAAGTCGTGGTTTGTCTGAGGCGGATACATGGCTATCTCTGCACTCTCTACTTGCTCACGAACCGGAACATGATTCACAAGTTCGTCTGATCAGTGTCAAATGGATTAAGCCTCCGGCTAATATCCTTAAGTGTAATGTAGGTTCTGCATGGTGTAATCAGAAAAACTTTAATGGAGCCGCCTGGATTGTCCAGGATCATCGAGGTCTTCCGTCTCTCCATAGTCGGAGAGCCTATGCTAACATGGCTTTTGCAATGGAGGCTGATCTTTGGAGTCTTTATTGGGCTGTTGAATCCCTTGGTAACTTACGATTCAAAAAAATCATCTTCGAATCATCGTCCGCTGTGACCCGTGAAGCTATGCTCTACCCAGAACGGTTCCCAGAAGTTGGAGTTATCATATCACAGATTATGAGCTCTTTATCCGTTTTTGAGTCCTGGAGTCTGGACTTTGTGTTGGAGGCGCGTAACCAAGTAGCCTCGCAAGTGGCTAGAAGCGTCATCCGTGATGGAAGGTTCCAATCTTATATTGCTCGCAATGGACCTCCTTGGCTTTCAAATTTAATTGCTGAAGAGTCTCTAGAGTGATGATCTTTATGCAGGTTCTATGCCTCGTCGTTGGCCTTCCTACGTCTGTGTGTCGTTTTTGATTGTTTTTTCTCTGTTTTGCTCTGTTTATGTGTTTCTCTTTCTTGGTTTCTTTTCATTATGTACTCTGGTTTTGAACTTTCGACAAAAAGCGTTAAAAAAGACTTTTTTAATACAATCACATGAGAAGTTTTAAAAAATAATATTCTGTTTAATGGGTATATAGCTATTCTACCTTTGATAAAATTTAAACAAATAGATTCATAAAAAAAAATCTAAAAGATGAGCTAGTATCCACACTGCTACCGTTGATATTTGGCAATCTTAGTTTAACGTCAAATATCAGAATTTATTATAAACCTTCATAGAGTTATAGAGTTATTAAGTTATGTATAATAAAAATTTATATAATTTTAAAACTTTATACAGTTTTAAGAGATATTTTTTTAAAATGTTTAAAATACATAATTAATAAAAAATTATTTATTTTTCTATTTATTTATTTATATGAACTTATAAATATTTATGAATCTTTATAAATGTTCATCATCATCCTTTTCAAAATTTTATCATCTTCTCTAGAATTTTATTTTCTTTTCCAAAATTGCAATTACATAAAGTAAAATTAAGAATCACATAATAAAAAACCAATAAATTCCTTAGTAATCGAATATAAATCCAATTTCTAAACGAAAACTTCTTAGCAATCAATCACAATAAAAATAATTCGTCTATATTTAATGATTTATGATTTAGTTAGATTATGACTTGTTACAAATCTTAAAATTCTTTAAAAAATAAGTTGTATAAAAATGTTTATGTCTGTAAATTTTACCAAATTTCTGATAATAACAATAACATGTTTTGTTTTTATTATTTTAAAAAGTTATTACTACACAAAATATTAATTTATTGATAAACAGTATAATCAAAAACATTAAGTTTTACATATATACTAAATCAAATTCAGCAATAATTTTGAAAACTAGCCTTATAATTGATAAAATAATGTATAACCAACTGAAAAAAACTATTTACTTAACGTTTTTTTCATAGACGTTAGTTTAGCATATTTTCTTGGAAGACGTGTTACTACCGCCAAGCCCCTAGTTTACAATGATACAATAGTTGGAGTTTAAAATTTTATATGACAATTTCTTGACTCTGATAAAGTGGTCTTACTAGGAATGCCTAAAATGTTAATAACCATAGGATCTAGGTTGATATAGATTAGTTTCCAGGGATCAATTAGGTATTGTCATGTGGCCCCGTCATGCCTCATATCAATACACACATGATATATATATATGCAAGGTTGTTCCAGAAAAAAAATTTTATGTTACAATAATATAATATTTTTTTTTTTTGAATGGCCAATTAGAAAACAAGAGAAAATGTCCTCTGTTATCCCATGTGAAGAAATGGCACCCCTCATGTAAATCCCTACATGACAAGATATCCCATCTCATCAAATTTGTCATTTCTTTGTACATATTTATATGTATTTTTAATTATTTATTTTGGTTTCGAATGTTGTTTTCTTGATACACAAAAATAAAATAAAAATCTATTGTGTATATTAGCAAACAAATTATTTCTTGATATCGTTGTTCAATTAGTGTGTGCTTGCATGTGTGAGATAACACGCACAAATGCAAACATACTAATTGCAATACTCCAAATTTTGTTTTTTACTAGACATGGTTAAGGAAATTTTAGACTCTAACAATTCAACCGGTAGATAAATGGTTGACTTGAACAAATATCAAATACGTGTATTATGTATACATTTATACAGTGTTCATTTTATATATGTATTTGAGCTACTTTTGTAGATGAGTTTTGCTATTTAGATTACATAAACATTCCTACTTTAGTCTTACTTACACATGCAAGCACATACTAGTTCCACGATTAATTAATTATTCTAATCACAGTAATAATTTAACCTAGTGTGAATATGATTTCTATATTTTAGTAGTGATTGACGATTTGTCGATCTCTTCTATGCCGAAAGTCACAGACCAGAATCTCATAGACAAATCTGAATGTCGTAAACTGCACCTATATTTTTGTAATCACGCCGATTAATCACTTTCTAATTAGTTAATGTAATAATCACGCTATGAAATTTTCAAAAAGATGGATTTTTCTTTCAATTACTTGGAGACAACTCATCACATCTTCACCTACTCGCTCCACATCTTTGATGTCATTATATATATATATATATTTCAGTGCATTTGAATCAATAGATTATTTAAATAGATTCATGATAGTTAATTACATATATACCAATTTTAGCTAACATATATTCAGGTCTTGGCCCGTACAAATTGTTAGGCTAAAACTGAAAAAAAAAACTGTTAAAGCGCTCTTTATAACATAAAAGATTTGAACCTTGCATTAATACAAATAAATGAAATCAACCACAACACTACAACAACATATTTTAATGCGTTTAAAATGTTGTCTAATTTTGGTACCTAAAACCTTTATTTATTAGACTTTAGAACAAGACCAATCCTGCATATATTACTATGAACTTTTAGAATTCTTCTACTTTTGATTTAATAGAAATAAGTTAATTTATTCATATCCAACTATAAACACTAGTTTTATTGGCATATTTTAAAAATCGATATCTTAATCATGTCTGATATAGTAAAAAATAGATATATCGTCGTTTTAGTTTGATCGACAAACCAATTATTTTGGTCGGAAATGTGATCAGAATGTATTATGTTTTATGTTTTCTTGTAGTGAAAGGATATAGATGCATATAATGCATTATGTGACCGATTTCTAATTAGTCTAATTATCAAAAATCTCAGTTCTAGAGTTACCTATATCAGGATCGCGATTCCATGTCCGAACGATTTTAAAACATGTTGTCTATACTTGGTCGGGGGATAAAAGATTAAAGGTTGACTACTGAACCAACTTATAAAACGGAGAGATGTCTATCTTCTAATATCCATCAATAATGTGTTAAAATCTTCAAAGTCTGGTCGCCACATCCATTGTCTAGTCTATGTGGTTAATAATTGTATATTTAAATTTACCTTTTGGCTTTCAGATATTGTAGTTTCTATTGACTTCCAAGTCGTCTAAATGCTCACTGCGTGCACCATAAAGCACATTTAATTTTGTTATACTGATTTATCTATCATATGATGAAATAATCTGATTATTAGAAGAAAACGAATGTGAACACTAGAAGATTTGATGAAATAGTTGGGTTTTGAGTTGACTAAGCTCCAGAATTAGTGAGAAATATTGGCCGCACACGAATTTTAGTTAGGTCAAATAAAGAAGTATAATGAAATCTATGAAACTATATAATATAAAGAAACTAAAGGTTCAAATTTATTTTCATTCTTTTTTTCAATTGGAAAAAGACCGCAGCATTATCCGCCGCATATACACGTGCGGACTGCATCACTTTCTCTCCAGCAGCTACATACCAAAATACAATTCTGGTAAAAAAATACATCACAATGAGGAAAAAAAACTTAATAAAAAAATTATTATTAAACTTAATAAAGAAAAAAACCGGACTATCGTTCCTCGGCATCACGGTCATGGAACGACAGTCGGAAAACCCAGTTAGAAACTGTAGTCATCATCTTCTTCCTCGAACTCTTTAGTCCTTGGCTTTCACTGATATGGCAACTTCTCTTTAAGATTCCATTATCAACGAATTTCTTTAATCTCTTTAAAGCAAGCTTCAATGTCTCTTCACTCATATTCGCGAAACAAACCCTGAACCAGCCAGGTTCTTCACAATGGCACGACGAACCAGGAGATATGTTGAGCTTCACTTCGTACACAATCTTCTTCCAAAGATCCATCTCAGCTTCGAACGTTTTGGAGCTAAGAAGATGTCTCATGTCGACCCAACAGAAGAGTCCCGCATTGCTATTCAGACATCCTATCCCCATGGCCTCTAGACCCGACACAAGCTTTCTTTGTCTATTCTTGAGCCGTCTTTGGTTCTCTCTAAGGTAGTTTTTAGTGAAATTCGTGTCGGATAATAATGCGGATAATAGATGTTGTGTTTGGGAGGAGACAAGGCCGAAACTCGACATCTTTGTAGCGGCAGAGACGACATCTTTGTCGTTGGAGTAAATAGCTCCAACTCGAAATCCAGGGAGGCCTAGATCTTTAGATAAGCTATAAACAATGTGGACACGGTTATAAACATCGATCGGTGTTTTCGAGTAGGTTGTTTTTGAGAACTTCCATGACACTGATGAATTCTGAAGAGCTGAAGGCTGTTCCTGAATAGATCTCGTCGCTTACGAGATGTATGTTCTTATTCTTAGAGATGAACTCCAAGAGAATGTTGAGTTCGGTTTGCGTCGTTGTCGTGCCCAAAGGGTTAGATGGGTTAGTGATGAGAACTCCTTTGACGTTTAGGTTTAGCTTCTTGGCTTGCTCGTAGGCTTCTTCGAGTGCAAGTTTTGTTATGCGAAACCCGTTAGTACTCGAGCATTTGATTGGTACAATATCAACCCCGGTTCGCCATTTTAGATCCCTATCAAACCTGAAGTATATAAACAAGTAGGAGACTCTTCGTTAGACTTAGTTTGTAGCGATGCTAAACAATGTTACGTGTAAGTGAAGCAAACGCTGTACGTACTAACCCTGGATAATACGGCGTGGGAAGCAAAAAAGCGTCACCAGGATCTGCAAGACAAAACATAAGAGTTTCGTTTGCGGAAGTGGCTCCAGCAGTGAGGACAAGATTGTCGGAATCGAAAGAAATTCGGTTTCCTCTATTTTCCGACATGAAATCTGCCAACGCCTGAAAATCGTTCCGACCGATCAATAAGTACTGCAAATAAAATTGATTGAGGATTGATAATCGACCTTTCTTCGATCATGTATATATACATAATAATCTTACATTTTTGAAGGAAGAGAGGCCATGATAGTCTTGAAAGAGAGCGAGTTCCCGGAAAATAGACTGTCCGTCTCTCTTCAAACTGACCGCGTCTGGATTCTGTACAAGCCATGACTCCAGAAGATCGAAGCATAGCTGTAGAACATAAAGACTTTTTGATTTCTGTTAGTTATCACTTAATTATCACATGCAGATGTAGTTGATTAATGTTTGCTTACCTGATTTTCCGCAAGACCCATCTGGATAATGCCGTGAGGGTTCTTGACGACGTCGTAAGGGTTCTTCTCGTACTCTTCCCATCCAAGAAAATAGGAAGAGTCTTGGCCATGGCTGTTGCATGTAGCCTTTTTTGACAATAGATCCATTTTTTCTTCTTCTTTTTTTGTGTTAGGAGCTAGATTAAACAATTAATCGACAAATCAAGAACTAGAGAAAGAGATGTGAGAGAGGGCAGACAGAGAAAGAGAAAGAGAGAGTTGTTGTAGGTAAGCTACGACAGGTCTAAGAATGTTTGCATGCGTATATATATATATATATACAATTTTATGCTACGCCAAAATACACAAAGGAAAAAAAGAGATGTGATTTTTTCTTATTTGCATTATTATATCTATCAACATGAGTGTCTTTTTATTGTTAAAGTTAAGTCGTTTGCAATATAAACTTGGTTTTTCTCGTCAACAAATTATACATTCACTTTATCAAATTTTAATGTGAACGGTGACACGGTAACAACATTAATACATCCTATAAATTATGGATCGGTTATATAAAGTTAAAGATAATGGGATTTGAAGTTTCGCAGAGAAAAAAAGCAAAGATAATGGGACTTGAAAAATGTTTTGACATATGAATTAGATAAATAAGAGTGAAAAAAGTGAAAGCGATGGAGTAATGAGGACGCCATGCCGACAGGAAATCGCCATGTAAAATGGATACTAGTATATAAATAATGTGACCCACAGAAAAATATATATATAAGAAAAAAGGAAACATGTCAATGTTACAATGTTACAGTTTGGGGACTATTTGGACGCTCTATCATGTTGGTCCACGTTGCTCCCCCTTGGTAGTCCTCTCTTGTGTCCCATGTCGGCTATTTTCTTTACGTTTTATAGTTTTTTTTTTTGAAATTAAGTTTTTTTAGTTTTTAACAAACTTTTCTATGCATTTTATTAGTTTAATTGATTATTTAACTCTTTCAATTTTTGCCAATTAATTTTGTCTCTGATTAGTGACGGTAAAACATTCTGGGTGGTAAGAAATAGCAATATAATTAACTAGATACAATAAAATAATAGTAAGAAATATCAGGTTATATAAAAAAAATATATGAGGACAAAAATGTAAATCCGATTGAAAAAAATATCAGTAAAACATTTATGGAGTTCATTTTATTTTTGATTGGTGAGTGTAAAACATTTTTTGTAACTGGTAAGAAAATATAATTAGATTAATTAGGCACAATAAACATGATAGTAAAAAATAACATTACAAAAATATGTGTGATGGTAGGAATATAAGTCCAGTTAGAAAAAATGGGACGTAATACAATAAAACATAGGCAATACATGAATTTTTTTTTTTTTATTAATCTGGGGTATCACGGGTCTATGGAAGGACCAGACTAATCCTCAAAGGGAGGTGCACCACAGACAGATCCTCTCTCCGGATATTCAAATGAACTGTAAACAATGAGCTCATATCTGTGTGGCCATATGATGGAGTGTAGTGGGGTGCCTTCGAATCCATGTTGCTTAGCAACTTTGGAGCTCGCCTACCACTAGACCACCATCACGTGGTTAGCAATACATGAATATTAAAACTGAAAAATGCAGAACATGGGTTTGATTTGTCTGGTTTGGTAAAAACATACAATCACTTTGCATCAAATGCATAAATAATTAACCTGATCTAGCTGAAACCTCTCTAAGTATCACATAATGCTAGGCTTGTGGACTTCATATTAGATCATTAGTCAACAGCTAATAAGCGGTCTTTCTGGATTCACTATTTTACTGGTTTTGCGTTGATACTTTTGGTCCTAAATATATAATCATGAACGGCAGATTTATATTTAAGATATCGAACCTGTGGAAAGGAATAATTTGGACTATTTGTCTTCATGTGGATTAGTGGATAGTACCCCATAAATTCATTTTTTAACGACGGGTACACACGAAATTGTAATGTTTCTATCTACTGGGAACAAGAAAGATTTCAAAGGTTTGAACGATCGAAGCTTTTTTTTTTTTTTTTTTTGGAACACTTTTTTTTGGAACACGATCGAAGCTATGTTACTATATTACTTATCGACTACAATTAGTTAACTCGTTGGAAGCGTGGCGTACCATTTCGACATAATACGTACCATGCGTGTTCTTTTAGGCAAGTAAGGTTCGTAAAAAGAAAGTTTCGAAAGCAGAACCAATAATTAATTCAACTCGAGCTGTCAAAATCGGATGAAGTTACTTCAGTTCTCATTCTCCAATTGTATTTCCCGAATCTAACATACTTATGATACCGAATTACAAAACTAAGTACGTGTTTTGCAGTTTGAAGCACATGTCGACCATGAACATACTTGTTCGTTTTGATTTTTTTTTTATTTTTCATATATAGACTTCAAAATCCATCGTAGTAATGTACAAATTTGTGGTTCAAATTAATTAGAGGTACTCCATTAGTTTTCGGTTTATCAGCTTTTAGATTTCGTTTCTTTATAATATATGAATGGTCACAATCAATTATATTTTGGTCCCCGTTTTAGTATATTTTATATTTCAGTTGGAATTTGAACATATTTATTTTACTTTTAGTCTGTTTTAAATTTAAATTAAGGTATTATAATCTCATAAAAATAAACAAAAAGAAAAAATCAAATCAAAGTTTTCGGTTTTACCTTTTTATGGTCTAATGTTTGATAGTTGGTGTCCGTTTACTTTAACTATGTTGGACATTTTAGTTGAAACACATAGATCATAAAAATAGTTACTCTCCTCGTTTTAAAATAAATGTAGTTATAGACACAAACATATTTTTTGAAAAGATTATCATTTAATATTATAATAAAGATAGTTGAAGATATATATTAATGTGAATTTTGATGTGGAAATGTATAATATTTCTCTGTTTAACTTTCTTGGTTTACAGGATTTTAATGGAAATAAATAAAATTTAAAATTTCTAAAAGTTAACTTTTGTTAGTGGTATAATAACATTTATTTAATTTTTAATGTACGTCAAACAAAAATTAAGTTGATATTGAGAGGGTAAAGAAAAGATGAGATGATGATTATTGCTCAACAGCTTACTAAACCCATTAATCAGCCCTTAGTTTGCAGCTCCCTGATTCATGTGTCTCGGCATAACCCACACCACTTATACTATAATTTAAGCACATTTCATTTTCTAAGTATCACATATTTGTGACGCGAGCCCTAGTTTACAATTAACGATCGTATTTATATCTTGTAGTTTTAAACCGAAGTTTTTAGATTTTCCTACAACATAAGATTGTTTGTAAATCAAAATGCACTAGCAAAAAACGTAGTATAGATTAGGGCTGGGGAAATTATCCATAACAAAATCGAACCAAAACTACATAATAATAAAACGAATTAGAATTTACCAAAAAAAAAAAAACGAATTAGAGATCATAAAGACCGGAGTGTTTTTTATTTAATGTATTAACTTTGTCTATCCAATTGAACCAGAATCAAACTAAGAATTAAATGGATATTCAAAAATAATGCCTATTCAAAAAGAAAAGAAAAAAGTTTGAACAAACAATGCCTATTCAAAAATATGAGTTAGATTTAAGTTTAAGATAATATAAATATTTCAATTATATTTATAAATCCAAAATTTTAATAATTTTAATTATTTAAAATAAAAAATATGAATTATCCAAAACTATCAGAATAATTTTTATCCATATTATCCAAATTGTCTGAATTATCTGAATTATATGATATTTTTACTCAAATCACCTGAATTACCAAAATTACCTGAAACTATCCGGAATTACTTGAAAAACCAAATTTTACTGGACCTTTTTCTTTGGTTGATGAAATTAGACTATAAGTAGGATATTATATTTTTTTATATAAGGTTCCCAAAATAATTATGTTTGTTTACATATAAATTTTAAAATTGAAAATATACTAATCCATTTTAAAATTAATAATTTTAAATAATGTGAAAATGAGTCAGAATGACCATTTCCAAACATTAATGTCAAGGAATACCCACCAAAAAAATATTGGAAATGACCCACATATTAAGGCAGAGTAAGGCAGAGTACGGTAGATAAATTTTGTTTGGGTTCACTGTTCTCTAAGGGGGTTGGGTTTAGTATTTCCTAAAGGATAAAGTGTAATTTCACACCAAAATGGGTCATTTTAAAAAATTTCCTTTTCGGTGGGTCTCCATCCACATTAATGTCTCAAAAAGGTCATTTCAAAAAATCTCTTTTAAATAATTAAGATATATTTTTTTTATATTGGCAACAAAAATAAAATATCAATCTTAACAATATTATTTTCGAATTTTATTTTTAATTTATAATGATCTAATAATGTTTTGTTTAAATATGGTCAAAATAGTCTTTTAACATATAAAAAGTGTATTTTTCAAAATCCACAAAAATTGGGATATTTTTCAAATATCAATTCTTAAATCAGACATTTTGCAAAATCCCCTTTCTAAATAACGTCTTATAATTAAAGCATGTAAAATTTTCAAATATACCATTTTTAATGCATTAACTGCAGTATTTTAAAGATAAAAATAAACGTGATTAATAAAACTAAATATAACTTTTTGGAATTTTAACTTTCAACTATTAGCCATCATAATTTTTTTTCCTTTGTTTTTGTTACTTCGTTTTATCCCTTGATTTTATCTAATCTTTTATCGTATATAAGCAACTATTACTCAATCTGATAGAAAGAGATTTTATGTGATTGTAGGATATCACTCTAAATATTAAAAAGGTGATACTCAAAATATTTTGTTTGCATTATTGCAATTTACTTTCTTTAGAGACAAATAATTGAAGTTAGGTTAAGTGTTGTAGTGACAACATGATCCTGTTTTTGGAGATATATCTTTTTATAGTTTTGTCTTTCATTTTTATTTTTTTTGTAAACATTATATAGTTCACTACAAGAACAAATATATATTATCAAACCCTTTTTAAGGTGGTTCAAATTTTTGTTAGATATTAAGATATAATTATACAATCAAATTATATAAAAAAGTAATACTTAGAACCACTTTTGAGAACTTTTGCAATTGAATTGTTGACAATATGTAATTAATTTAGGGCTTAAGCACTGTTGTCATTTATATAATTGAGTCATTGTAGTAAATTAATCGACAACTGTGACAATTAGTCCCAAAAAGTTAGAAAATGTATACATTTAACAATTGTGGTTTTATTAGTGGTCTAGTCATCTAGTGGTCCAAATTGCTCTTCACATCCACCTTGGCAAGTCCAACTTCGATGCTAGTGAATGTCTTATCACGTGGGAGCAAAGTCTACTACAATCCATATAAATAAATGATTTTTGTTTTTAATGGTATATATGTAAACCTTTATTGTATAACTAGGAAATATTAGTGGTTAATATTCTACTAAACGGTGATTATCGGGTCCCTCGAACAAATTAGTTCCACAAAACATAATTTTATATATGTAATACATTTCGATAATGTCGTACTGTGATACGATCTTTTGATGAGCTTTGTAACCTTTGTAGCTTAACAACACAAGTGAGTGCTCACAAATAAAGACAAGCATATGCTATCCGTTAATGAACATATGTTTTCTTCGTGCGTATGGACAATAATTTACAGTTATATATCAAAAGATTTTTAAAATATCACTTTTATGATATCATTTTTTTGTTAAATTACACTGATTTGCTGTCTATCTGAAAATATTATTTTATACGTGTTTGCAATTTAAAATGCTTACATTAGCAAACAAACGCAGGTTTTCCCATCTTATAGGTGAATTCTGATCAACCATTTAATCACCATGAGTTGGTTAATTATTGGTATTATCTTATCATAATGATTTGAATCAAGAGGGTCCAACTGAAAATGAGTGACAACTAAGATGACGTTCACGTTGTCCCGGTCCTCGCAAATTTCCTAGGAGCTATAGAGAGACATTACTCTATGGACCAATTCGTGCTCCACCCCTCTTCCATAACGTAGGACCCTTCTCCAATCTTCCCATTTGGCTTCTTTTGCCTCTTACTCTCTAATAAAACAAAAATAAGTATTTCTTCTTCTTTTCTTGTCGTGGAAACATTTTCAAGATAATTTGACAAACGAATTCAGGGATAAAACGCGTTAGAATCTCTGAATGTTTTTTTCTAATCCTGGAAAATGAAATAAGCACTATCAATGTTAAAATTTCTACATAGCTAAGGACTATTTATTGAGCTTTATGATCAAATGTTGTAATTATAAATAAGATTTCTTACAAGCAAAACATGTAGTGTAGTGTCATGGCGCCTTTGCATGTATATGTCTTCCCTTTGACTCTTGTTGTTAACAACTTGCAAACTTGGATTGATAACTACATTGTCATCACATCATGAAGTCGAACGCATTCCCTTCAACTCAATCCTACAACTTGTAAAACTTAAAGAAGCCATAAATCATTGTCCAAAAAAGAAAACCATTTGCCCATTTGTTTTCCTAACAAAATACCTCACTTGAACCCATATACAGTGAGTGTCATAACCATGGTCATAACATAACATGTCACTATAACAACATATCTCGAACGAGTAGGACTACATGTTTAAGTAAAAACCACACATAAACATGATATGTTATGTTCAGTTTCGATTTATAGCCTAAATTTTGTCTGCATAAGGAGATGCCAAAGTGGGTCAATCTTAAGAATATAAAGAGAACGTACACACAACATTGAAGCATGGAGTGTTGCTTTGAAATGGATCTTCTACTGAAGCAGAACATTTTAAAAACATTGCAATAAATACAACGTTTTCACAAGAGTTACCAACAAAAATATCCAGCCTTGCTTTGAAAGCTCTTCTTCTTTAGATATAATTTGCAAACTGTTAACCCAATAATTTTCATCTGTTGGTTTTGTCGTGCTCGCCATATTTAGAAATCAATTTATAAAATCTGAAAATATCCTGAATGTTGTTGTTAACTGGTCTTCTGTTTACATATCACTATTTTACAGACCCTTGTATATTTTTGTTCACTAGATAAACCATACTTCTTTAACGAAGTCAAAACCATATTTCAAAACGTAAAGCACTACAATATAACATACATTGTACATGAAATGAAACTACATTACACATACGGAAATCTTCACATAGAAAGGTGTTAAAATCCATAAGGTTTTACCTCAAGCACGTGTAGCTGAATTCATTTGTTTTACCAGCAACTAAGATGTTATTTTTTGCTTTCGCTACAAAGTCCAATAAGATGTTACGACATTCAAAATCAGCAGAATCAGTTTTGTTTCTTTTTTTTTCCATTAATGCACTTACAAAGTTACAAGACTCTTTGCTTCCAATCATATATACCTAAGGAGCTACGTTACGCTTGTTCTAGAGCGGTCTTGCCTAAACACCCACAATGATTATCATAAAGCAACAAAAATATTATATAGCATTTGCTTGAATAGCTTTGATCATTGAGGAGGAGGGCGGTATATGGCAGCAACGGTACGAGGGAAAAACGTTTGCCTAAATCCCTCTGCTTTAATTATGGGAAAGATTATGCCTGAAGCACTCTGTGCAAAGGAAATTATCAAAGATCAATAGATGTTAGTGTATAGTAGTAGCAATTCTGTTTCATAGGATGGGAAGAACCACTTACCGAGATGACCCTAGCTCCAAGCCAAAAGCTTTTAATCGAAGGAAATGGCAGCATTAAACGACCAACAGCATAGATCGCCACAGCAAAGAAGTGGAGAAGTAAACTCAGAGGACGAGGGTTTAAACCAGAGAGCAATGCAACTGGACCAGATGAGCAAACACCTCCGAGGCTAAGATAATCAAAGCAAGCTTCACGCATTTCTTTTTTAGCTTCATGGGAAGATGCCAAAAAGACCTTGTACAACGCACCGGCCAATGTGTTAACGGTGGAAGCTAAAGGCTGTTAAAAGTGTCACACATAACACCATTAAAACATGTTACAACACATGAAAACCTTTAACTTTATCTCGAGGTGCTTACTTTTCGTAGAGTGTAAAAGGACTCAATATACTTAGACAATGCTTCTTTGTCATTAAGGCTGTCAATAGGCCTTAGAAGATCACGGAGTAGAACGATATCTGCCAATGCAACGGTCATCCCACCACCGGTTAAAGGATGTCGCATGTTGAATGCATCACCTAGAAGAAGAGCTCCTGGAGTATGAACCGGATCAGCTGGCATGCTTCGGTTTGGCATGGTTCTGATGTTACCCTTTTCAACCGAGGCGATGAACGCTTCACGAGCCTCGCGTGGTACTTGAGGCGCAACATGTGTTTTCAGATACTTTGCCATTTCACCATTTGCAATGGGAGGAACTTTTTGACCAGGCACATCGACTAAGCAACGGACTTCTGAACTGCTTATGGGATATAGTAAGATGGGTGATGGGTCACCAAGAACAACATGCCCGTGATCTGCAAATGGGAGGTCACAATTCTCCAAGACAAGACCAACAAAAGTAGAGGGCACATCCACCTGATTGGATATCAAACTGAGTAAGTTCCACAAACAAGGAAAAAAGGAATTTATCCTCTTAAATTACAGAGAGAACAGAGGACACCTTAGGTTTGCATAGAGTGCGACGCAAGTTGGAGAAACAACCATCACATACAATCGTTAGAGGAGCATATAACCTAAGCTCATTGCCCTCTTTTGTCTTGTACTGAACACCTCTAATCGTCCCGTTTTCTTCAAGCAACGACGTAACTGTTCCTTGCTCCAATCGTACACTGAAATCACAAACAAAGCATTAGAATATGATGAACCACACAAGATTTGAATATAAAACAAAAAAAAACAAAAATGATTACTTTGAAAGAGTAGCGGCTTTTTCTCGCATTCTCTGCACAAATCTCCCATTGTGGAAGCTTCTCCCGGTGACATCCATAGATAGTGTTTCCAAGGGGTAAGAAAGTTTAGTATGCTTCCCATCTTTATAAAGAACGTAACCAAGAACTCGTTGAGCATCTATCTCCTTCACACAATCTACACAAGGAAACTATTTAACAACATACCTACCAACAATCGACCGAAGAATATGTATAGATATTTATATGATAGTACTCAAGCTCATGGGTGTACGGTACACCGTGTACCTTCAAGCCCAAGCTCAATCAACTTCAAGTAACCACCAGGTTGAAGCAGTTCACCAACGATCCTGTCTTGCTCCGACAAGTCTCTTTCTATAACGTGAACACGTCGCCCTTCCTGTAATTACCCAACAAAAGGCCAAAAAGTAAACAAGAACTTACGTCATGTACAAGCACACTCACACACATTTGGAGCAATGACAAAAGAAACAAGCATGTCTGTCTCCAAATGTTCCGGGAACTATACATCACATCATTTTTGTGATCCGAATTAAAATATAATTGTTCGTACTGATTTATCATCTAAATCTAATTTTCTGATAAAATTAATTTATGAATTTCAGCAGCTAACACTATTGCAAAAAAAAATAATAATAATAACACTGAATTGGTAATTTTAATTTTTTTTAAATCAAAAGTGTTCTAATTTTTTTTTCAGATATATATATTACCAGTTCGAGAATATATATATTTAAAAATCCCAATCTGGTAATTTTAAGAGGAAAAGCATTCTAAAAAAATTTCCAGAAATAGAAACACGAATCTTGAGAATCTTTGGTTGAAAACCAAAATCAAGAATCGGACTGATTAAGAGACTTGCCTTGCCGAGAGTATGAGCAAGAGCAGCACCAGCAACACCAGCTCCGACGATGATGACATCGGTGCCGTAATCATCCTCCGTCACAAGATTCCTCGACACGACGTCGTTCTTAGCAACGACGACGACCGGACGACCCTTCTTACTCCGGTGTAAACTCGCATCATCGTTACTACTACTACTACTCCGACGCAGAACGTACGCAAGCACAAAAGCGAACAGAGAAGCCAAGAACGTTCTTTCAACGAACTGATCGAATTCAATCGCCGGAGCCATCACCGTTCTTGCAGAGATCAGAGAGGTGCGTTTGTGTCTCTCCTCCGCTACTACTTTGCCTCGGCGAATGAAGGTGGAGAGAAAGAATCGATGAAGATTTTTGTAGTGAACCGAGTATCTAAGAGATACGCTTGTAATTGGATATAGTGGAAGACTTCGTATTACGACTGATTTCATGATATTGAATGTGACAGACCAAAGACCAAAGTCTAAAGATAATGGATTTGATTGGTGAAGGACTGTTGTGTCTGTGGTTTCAAGAGATCGTGCTTGTAGACTTGTGGAAATTTTGTAAAATTTCTGTTAAAAGAAACGGTAGATGCACAGTTTATTATATTGATTGCTATATTCAATATAAAAATAATTGCCTATGCGGAAATTATTTTGTATTTTCTGCAGAAATCATTTTTGATTCTCTCTCCCCACACCACACGTGATCCTTCCTCCAAACCTCAGATGCCCCGGGAAAGTAGTGGCGGACGAGAGACACTAACGCGCATTTTCTAATCTCTGCAAAGATGGACCGGCCCAAAAGAATAGACAGAGGGACTCTTTAGGGTCCAAGCCAATTCTGAAAATAAATTGAGAAGTTTCCATTTTGTTATTTTTGGAATGGTGACCGACCAATCACTCTTTCTGGTGGTCTTTTACAAAGAGTACTAATCAATCGGGTGATCGAACTAAATCAGGTTAATTCTGTAGGCAAGAGAAGATGGGCCTCGAGACAGAACCTTCAGCCCAAGTGAATTTGCAGTTCAAAGATGTGAAGCCCAATCAGAAGCAGACAAAGAAGAGAGCTACCGTCTCTGCAACAAACGCCTCTGCGACACAAAGAGCCGTTAGTACGGCAAGGACAGTCACTCCATGCCAAAACAAATTTGGTGTCCTTGAGTCCTTGGAAAATGAGTCACGACCTCCAGCTGTATCCTGTAGATAAGGTCGAGTGTAAATCTAGATAGATCCAAGAGGATTCTATATAAACCAACTTTGTATTCGTTTGTAGTCTATCTGAAATAATAGAGAAAGTTTCAAAGTCTCTCTTTTTCTCTATCTTGTTCATGGTATCAGAGCCACTGAAACCTTAACAGGTCCATCAATGGCAACTACCTATCCTTTTCCGTCTAAAGTCCATGTTGCTAGCTCGGTCACACTCAAGCTAACCGATAGCAACTATCTGCTGTGGAAAACACAGTTTGAATCCCTCCTATCGAGTCAAATGCTCATAGGTTTTGTGAATGGTGCTGTCACAGCTCCATCTAAAACAGTTCTCGTCGTCAATGGTGAAGACTCCTCCGAGGATCCCAACCCTCAGTACGAGTCGTGGTTTTGTACGGACCAACTAGTCCGGTCGTGGTTGTTTGGCACTTTGTCAGAGGAAGTGCTTGGTCATGTTCACAGCATCGCCACCTCGCGTGAGGTCTGGCTCTCTCTCGCCGAGAACTTCAACAAGAGCAGTGTTGCTCGGGAGTTCGCTCTTCGTCGTGATCTCCAGCTCTTGTCCAAAAAGGAGAAGACTTTCTCAGTCTATTGTCATGAGTTCAAGTCTATTTGTGATTCTCTGAGCTCCATCGGGAAACCAGTGGATGAATCTATGAAGATCTTCGGCTTTCTCAACGGCCTTGGACGTGACTATGATCCCATCACCACCGTCATCCAAAGCTCCTTGAGTAAGCTCCCTACGCCTACCTTCAATGATGTGGTTTCTGAAGTTAAAGGCTTTGACAACAAGTTGTAGTCGTATGAGAAGGCTCTCACTACCACTCCTCAGCTGGCGTTCTACTCTGACAGGACCCCCTCCAACGCTCCTCAATACGTTCCTCCTAACAGAGGCAGAGGACGTGGTGGTCAAAACAGAGGACGTGGAGGTTATACCACACGAGGTCGAGGCTTCTCTCAGCACCAAATCTCTGCTCCAACCACAGGTCCGCGCCCAGTGTGTCAGATCTGTGGGAGGACAGGCCATACTGCCATCAAGTGTTACAACCGGTTTGATAATAACTATCAGGCTGAGATTCAAGCCTTCTCCTCCCTTCGTGTCTCTAATGATTCAGGCAAAGAGTGGTACCCGGATTCTGCAGCTACTGCTCACATCACCTCCAACAAGAACGCTCTGCAGAACTCAGCTACCTACGAAGGCAACGACACGGTCATGGTCGGTGATGGTGCATTTCTTCCCATTACGCATGTTGGCTCTACCACAATAACGTCTCCTCAAGGTACTATTCAGTTAGATGAGGTTCTTGTTTGTCTGGATATAAAGAAATCTCTTCTCTCTGTGTCGAAACTCTGTGATGACTACCCCTGTGGGGTTTATTTTGACTCTGAAAAGGTTTGTGTGATTGATTTGAACACTCAGACAGTGGTGTCCAAGGGAACTCGGAGTAAAGGTCTCTACAAGTTGGACAATCAGCAGTTTGTTGCTATGTACTCTAACTGGCAGTGTGCAGTGGATGAAGCAATGTGGCACTATCGTTTGGGACACGCAAACATGAAGATTGTTCAACAGTTATAATCCAGCAAGGTCATTCACACGAATAAGACCAGAACTTCCCCAGTTTGTGAGCCTTGCCAGATGGGGAAATCTTCTCGTTTATTGTTTCTTCCTTCTGAATCTAGAACTTTACATCCCCTAGATCGAGTGCATTGTGATCTATGGGGACCCTCTCCAGTTGTATCCAGTCAAGGGTTTAAATACTATGTGGTTTTCGTTGATTATTTTTCTCGTTACACCTGGATTTACCCACTGCGTGCCAAATCTGACTTTTCAACTCTATTCACACTCTTTCAAAAACTGGTAGAGACTCAACTTGGCACAAAAATTAAAGTATTCCAGAGTGATGGAGGGGGAGAGTTCAGTAGCTTGAAGTTCAAAGCGTATTTAGAGCAACAAGGCATACATCATCGCATCTCTTGTCCATATACCATTCAGCAAAACGGTATTGCTGAGAGGAAACATCGCCATGTGGTGGAACTTGGTCTGTCACTTCTGTATCACAGTCATGATCCCCTCAAGTATTGGGTAGAGGCTTTCTTCACGTCGGTATTCATTGCAAATCGTTTGCCGTCAACTGTTCTCAACGACAAGAGCCCTCTAGAAATGCTGTTGAATGAAAAGCCTGACTACTCGTCGCTCAGAGTATTTGGCTCAGCGTGCTATCCCTGTCTTCGACCTCAGATGCAGAACAAGTTTGATCCCAAGTCCCTGCAATGTGTGTTTCTCGGATACAACAACAACTACAAAGGATACAGATGTCTGTATCCACCAACGGGCAAGATCTATATATCAAGAAATGTTATCTTTGACGAGCTTAAAATGCCTTTCCAAGATAGATACAAAGATCTCTTGCTTAGGTACAAGACACCACTCCTACAGGCTTGGCAGTTCTCGGCTCCAGAACCTATGACGTCCAGTCAACAAACCGACATTTAATTGCTTTCAACGGTTCCTGTAGTGAACAATAACATCATTACTGCACTGCCAGTTCTTGCTACTCCACCACCTGATCTTCCTCCTGAAGTTGAACAACAAGATGATGCACAAGCACCAGTTGGTAATACTCATGTCATGACTACGAGAGGCAAAGTTGGGATTCACAAGCCCAATCCGCGCTATGCCCTCATTGCTTTTCGGCACCAAACCAAAGAGCCGGCAAACATCACTGCAGCCATGAAACATCCTGGCTGGAATCTCTCAGTTATGGAAGAAGTATATCGGATTCACATGCTACATACTTGGACTTTTGTGCCTCCAACTGACGATATGAACATTCTTCATTCCAAGTGGGTTTTTAAAACAGAACTTCTGCCAGACGGGAGCATTGATAAACTGAAAACGAGACTTGTGGCAAAGGGGTTTGATCATGAAGAAGGGGTAGATTACTTGGAGACTTTCAGTCCGGTTGTGCGAACTGCTACAATCAGGTTGGTTCTAGACGTTGCCACGGCTAAGGAATGGCCCCTGAAGCAACTGGATGTCTCCAATGCATTTCTTCAAGAGAGTTACAAGAACCAGTCTACATGTTTCAGCCAAGTGGTTTTGTGGATCCAGAAAAGCCTAATCACATGTGTCGGTTGACTAAAGCTTTGTATGGCCTTAAACAGGCTCCAAGGGCTTGGTTTGATACGTTCAGCAACTTCCTTCTTGAGTTCGGGTTCAGATGCAGTACTTCTGATCCTTCTCTATTTGTCTATCATCACTCAGGAAAGACTTTAATCTTGTTGGTCTATGTGGATGATATTCTTCTGACAGGCAATGATCTAAAGCTTGTAGAAGAACTTCTCACGGTGCTAAATGGTAGGTTCTCCATGAAAGATCTAGGCTTCCCCAAATATTTTCTTGGCATTGAAATAGAGAAGACGAGTACTGGTCTCCTGCTGCATCAAAAGGCTTATGCAGCTGACATTCTCCATCAAGCTGGTATGTCTGAGTGCAACCCAATGCCTACTCCTCTGCCACAGAACGTGGAGAATCTCAACTCAGAAGCATTCTCAGAGCCTACCTACTTCAGGAGTCTCGCTGGTAAGCTTCAGTATCTCACCATTACAAGACCAGATATACAATTTGCAGTCAATTTCGTTTGTCAGAGGATGCACGCTCCCACGGTAGCAGACTTTGGGTTGCTCAAACGAGTGTTGCGCTATGTAAAAGGCACTCTGGACATGGGTCTCCCTATCAAGAAGCAATCTGAGCTTGTTGTTTCTGCCTTCTGCGACAGTGACTGGGCAGGTTGTAAAGAGACTAGGCGATCCACAACAGGATTATGTGTCCTCCTTGGCACCAACTTGATCTCTTGGTCGGCAAAAAGACAACCGACTGTCTCAAGTTCTTCCACAGAAGCAGAGTATAGAGCGCTCACTTTTGTTGCCAGAGAAATCACGTGGATCTCAGCCTTACTTCGGGACATTGGCATTGCTCAGTATGATCCCACTGTGGTTCAGTGTGATAATCTTTATGCGGTTTATCTGTCAGCTAATCCTGCTCTGCATAGTCGTTCAAAACATTTTGATACAGACTATCATTACATTCGTGAACAAGTGGCTCTTGGTCTGATTGAAACGAGACATATTCCTGCTCAGCTTCAAATAGCTGATGTGTTTACCAAACCATTGGCACGGCGTTTGTTTCTTGACCTGAGATTCAAACTCGGGCTTTCGAATTCTTCAACCCCAAGTTTGAGGGGGAGTATAGGCAAAGAGAAGATGGGCCTCGAGACAGAACCTTCAGCCCAAGTGAATTTGCAGTTCAAAGATGTGAAGCCCAATCAGAAGCAGACAAAGAAGAGAGCTACCGTCTCTGCAACAAACGCCTCTGCGACACAAAGAGCCGTTAGTACGGCAAGGACAGTCACTCCATGCCAAAACAAATTTGGTGTCCTTGAGTCCTTGGAAAATGAGTCACGACCTCCAGCTGTATCCTGTAGATAAGGTCGAGTGTAAATCTAGATAGATCCAAGAGGATTCTATATAAACCAACTTTGTATTCGTTTGTAATCTATCCGAAATAATAGAGAAAGTTTCAAAGTCTCTCTTTTTCTCTATCTTGTTCAAATTCCTCTGCTTGCTATGCTTCGACACCACAGAGTACAAATTTTAGTATATTAAGCATCTCATGAGATTTAACTGTTAAATAGGCCTCAAACTACTTAGATATAAAAGCTATATTCTTTAGATATTTTGTATTATTGAAAGTTATCCAATGTTCAAAATGTTTATTTTCTGTTTTTCTGTTCATAACGTTTAAACTATTTTTTTACCAAACATTATAAAATTATATTAAAATATAATAAAATACAAAATATATCACAATAAAATATTATATAATTCACTCTAAATTTATTTAGTTATGGGTTTGATTGACAAATGCTGTAAAGTTTTTTCATAACCATATTTTTTTCTAAAACGCCAAATCTGTTCCAGTCATGCTCTCTCTCAGATTTTTCTTTGCTGTTTTCCTTTTTTTATTCACTATAGAGAGCATAATATTTAGCATATTCATTTTGACTTTATAAACTTTATAAATAAAACATTTTTTTTTAGCTACACCCAAAATTTTACAACACTAAAATGTACAATCACAAAAAAAAAAAATCTATAATCTTGATTTACCTAAGAAAAAACTAAAGCTACAACAATTTGCAATGAGACTCTCTCATTATTTTCTTCTGGGCCTCCGTAAAAGGCCTAAGAATCAAATCCAGCGTCCTTTTAAAATCCGAAACACAAAGCACTGGCATTCTAATTGCAGCCACATGTCCAATCTCACTAGTCACGACTCACTAGCATCAACACTTCTAGCTCGAGCAATCAAGGAGTCTTGGATTCGGGTTTGGATAATAAATTACAGATTTGGCGAATTCAGATCTGGAATTTTGAATACCTTAAAATTTTGGATATCTGATTTCTGTCCAACTCTAACTTTATAAAAGGACCCAAAAATTTATGTTTTTCATATAATATTTCAAATACCCTAAACTTTATAATTACCATATTCATGGACACAGGTAAAGGGAAGTATGTTCATATGTCGATCCATAATATTATATAAAGTGAAAAAAGAAAAAGTTTCATATACTATCTATATATGCTCTTATTAAAGGACCCAAAAATTTATGTTTACTCTGGGCTGAATATGGTAATAAGACGGGCTTGATCTGGGTGAGGGTGACGAACCAAGAAAGGGAAAAGAATCAAGAAAACAAGAGCTGTCACTATCTTATGAAGTTATGATCTTATCATTTCTCTTATTTAGTAGTGATGGGATGGGATGGCTGCTGCACCAACCACGTGAAAATGGTTGCTCCATTCCCCAACATGGACCGACGAGTGTATTAGCAAAACGCTATCTATATAGATCATTTTAATCTTGTAAAGGACTCAATATTTAGAAATTCAAAGAGAATGAGTTTGACACTAAGGCTCCTGCTTCTGCTTCTACTCGTCTTGAGTCATCATGTTGATTCTGGCTCTATAGTCAAGTTTCTTCCTGGTTTTGAAGGCCCTCTTCCTTTCGAACTTGAAACCGGGTTTGTATAATGTTTCTTCTCTTTTTACCAATGCAATAATGTGTATGTACATAAGCCATTTCTTACGAATGAAAGGTACATTGGTATTGGTGAGGAAGACGATGTACAATTGTTCTACTACTTTATCAAATCTGAGAATAATCCACAAGAAGACCCTCTTCTTATTTGGTTAAATGGAGGACCTGGATGTTCTTCTCTCGAAGGTCTTCTTTTTGAGAACGGTAAGTCTATAAAGTCTCTTCTTCGCTAAGCATCATTTTCAATGATGTGTTTTAAAGTGGTATGAAACCAAAAAAACAGGACCCGTGGCTTTGAAGGTTGAGGTTTACAATGGAAGTCTCGTTTCTTTGGTCTCTACTAAATATTCATGGACACAGGTAGCGGGAAGTATGTTCATATGTCGATCATAAACCCAAATGATATATTATTCATTTTTAAAACAACTTTGATCACATGTTCAGGTGGCGAACATAATATACTTGGATCAACCTGTTGGAGCTGGCTTCTCCTACTCAAGAACTCCACTTGGTAAAACTAGTGACACACATGAAGCTAAGATGATCCATGAGTTTCTTCAAAAGGTAATAAGGCAAACATAAGTGTCTTACAGCTTTTGTATGTGTTGCAATGGTTTTTCATATAATTGGAAAAGTAATAATGTGATTTTTAAAGATAACTATTTTTTTAAAAAAAAAAACTTTTATGATTTAGATTTGAGAAAATTGTGTTTTTTATTGACCGATTTGGACCGGTTTTGACCGGTTTAGCGGTCTATTTTAACACAACCCGAAATCAAATGAAAGATCGAGTCAAGATTAGACCGATTCAATCACTGGTCTGGTCCGGTTTTGAAAACATTGCATTTAAGTTTAACCCATTAAGATATTTTTATACGAACCCGGTTAAGATTTTTAGTATTCTCCGAGCGGTTTTAGCTCATTTAATTAAAACACCAATATCAATAAGAGTTTTTTTTTTTTTTTTTTGGGGCAGTGGCTAAGCAAGCATCCACAATTTTTCTCTAACCCGTTTTACGTTACCGGAGATTCTTATTCCGGTAAGACTGTTCCGGCACTCGTTCAAGAAATCTCAAAAGGTATGTTTTTAAACCAAATCAGTCGATCTGATATTCTCACACTTTTTAACAATATTGAGGCTATGATGCAGGAAATTATTTATGCTGCAAACCTCTCATAAATCTACAGGTCATAATATTAATTGCTTCTAACTGTTATGTACATTTTTAATAACACTAAAAATTCATAGTTATGTATTTTTGTACAAAAAAACAGGGTTATGTGCTCGGAAACCCAGTAACATATCCTGAATTTGAAGAAAACTATCGTATTCCATTTTCTCATGGAATGTCATTAATCTCTGATGAACTCTACGAGGTATGAAAAATATGCAATGTCTTTATATTTTGTCACTTGGGAATTTATATTTAACGACTCGAGCATGGCCTCGAGTTTATCTTTAATTTTTTATAGTATCACTTAGGAAGCCTTAAATGATATACAATTTTTTTTAACAGTCATTGAAAAGAAACTGCAATGGAAATTATGGAAATGTGGATCCACGTAACACAAAGTGTTTGAAACTTGTTGAGGAATACCATAAGGTAGACACTCTGAACTTTAATCAATTTTATTTATTTATATATATATATATCTTTGCTTGATACTAGATATTAACGTTAATTTAATTTTTATTTTATTTGCAGTGCACTGACAAAGTAAATACACAACATATATTACTACCAGATTGCGATGACAAAAGACATACAGAAAACACATCTCCTGATTGCTATGTAAGTATGATGCATCTTTCCTCCATCTGGTAACCATATAAAAGGGTTGGAGAAAAAACATCTGATTTTATCTGCTTTCCTCCTATGCAATCCAAAATGTTAGTGACTAAAGCTTAATGTATCTTCTCCTTGTTATCTTGTACCAGGCACAAGCTAAACCATATATGTATAATACTAAAACTATGAAAGATTATTCGTAGACACCTTTATGTTTTTTTTTTTGTACGAATGTTAAGACATATCTTTATGTTAATAAATATATAGTATGTCAATTTTATGATATTTTGAAGAAACATTGAGACATGGTTTGCCTTGGCAGTATTATTTGTATTATCTCATTGAGTGTTGGGCCAACAACGAGAGAGTTCGCGAAGCTCTTCATGTTAAAAAGGTATTTGCCAACTTTGGTTTAGGATCAATCATTAATGATATATATAGAAAGTTTATAAAATCTAAATCTTTGACGATCTATGATTACAGGGGACTAAAGGACACTGGAAGCGATGTAACTGGACTATCCCATACGATCACGATATTCTGAGCAGCGTACCATATCATATGAACAACAGCATCAGCGGTTACCGATCTCTTATTTATAGGTTTGAATCAAAATTGAAAACTAATTCGAATTTTCATCAATCCAAACTAAATTACAGATGACTTTAATTTATATTGGTTTTAGTTTCTATAAAACTGAAAATCAAACAGAACAATATTGTAAACTGGATTGTCCACTCTTACCTACAAGATTCAAGAGAATATAACATTGTACGGTTTATGGTGAACAGTGGTGATCATGACATCACGATGCCTTTCCAAGGAACTCAAGCCTGGATCAAATCTCTGAATTATTCTATCATTGAAGCCTGGAGGCCTTGGATGATAAAATCTCAAGTCGCTGGGTATATATCATAATCCTCTTTTTTTTTTTTAATTTTCTTATTGTATCACAGGCTTATATCAAACTCACATTATTGCCTTTTTTGTCTTGACAGATACACGAGAACGTATTCCAATAAGATGACATATGCTACTATCAAAGCAAGTCTTCTTGTTTCAACTTAACAATTTATTATCACTAATTTGCATTACAATGAAAGTGTTTATTAATTTTTTTTTTGTGTTTTGATTATAGGGAGGTGGACACACAGCAGAGTATAAACCAAACGAGACATTTATCATGTTCCAAAGGTGGATCAGTGGCCAACCTTTGTAATAGAGACTTGTGGCCTTTACGCAATATATAAACTCTATTACAGTTCCTTATTGTCCTCATACCCTTATTGTAGGTCATAACCTAATTCAATGGTATACACAATTTTTAAATCAAACCATAAAACATCTATAATATACATTACGAAATCGCTTGCCTATTTATTTTGTACAGTCCAATTTATATATACGACGAACTATATAGTCATATTGAGAATGTTGATTAATTAGGGGTGGGCATTTTGTTCACCAGTTATTTATCCAAAAGAATAATGTTCTTTCTAATGTTATAATTTGTAGGATTTTTTTTCATCAACTATATATGCAAATTGTAAGGAAGATTTAGAAAAATTGAATGTACGAGCCAATGTCCCAAAATTTTGTGGCATACAAGAAATATAAACATATCATGAACATATACCAAACTACAGAATATCTAAAAGTTAGATGCTCATAATTTCCTCGACATTTTCACTAGCGAAGATGTACTAATGTTACATAACTCCATTTTGAGAACAAAAATAAAAGAAAAAGGAAAATACAAACAAGAGAGAAGATGAAGAATATAATGGGCCATGTAACTAAATCCTGGGGTACACCGGAGTAGACTAAGAGACGGTCCAAAATGTAATTGGAACCACGTGAATCTGATAGATATTTGATACTCCACTCAATACTATATTTATTATCAATAGGACAAATCTCTTAAACCTTTTTCATACTAAAATCTCGCTTCACGTATACCCTTTCTTTACGTTTGCTAAAAACTTCTTAAAACTATACCATAACAAATTTAAGGTTGACAAAAATAAATAAATTAAATTTAAGATACACATGCACTCCCTTGAAAAATAGTATAGGTTTTCTAATTAGTTAATAGTTAGTAATTATATTTACAATTTGAGGTTGTTGCTAAACTGACGTTTTACTTTATAACAAAACTTACGTCATCATTGATTAAATAACATTAACAAAGATGTTTTCACAAAAAGCAAAAAGCAAATGAAATTCCTTTCTTAGGGTTTGAAGTTGAAATAGAGTCGTAGAGACATGTCTCACGTGGTGTCCACATGTCTTTTATCTTTAAGAAGTTCATATTGCTTCCACTATAATTATTTTGATTTTTTTCTCTCAACATAATTATTTTTAATTAATATCACTAAAACCATCAAAATGTCTTAATAGCTTTCTAAATATATATAGTAAATCAAATAAAATCTATAGTTGGAAAACAAATACAAAATTACATAGTCATCTGATTTTCTCTATATTTTTTTTCGTTTTAAAAAAACATAAATAAATATGTTGTAACATGTCCGAGATCTTGATTGTGTTTCCGGTACCATTCTTTGTCTCCACCCAAAGCTATATGATATCTATCTCACACCCCCAATTATTACTATTATTGTTTTGTTTTATTTTGTTTTTAAATATCCTTCCTTCAAAAAAGCAAAAAAAAAGAAAAGAAAATAAAAATAAATAAATAATATAAACAGTATAAAGAAAATAAAAACTTCGCCTCGTTCTTCTCCCTCTGTCTCTATCTCTCTCCTTCACTCTGAGCTCAAGCGATTACCTCCCATGGGAAAAACCTCTGAAGTGATTATCTAGCTCTTGTATCTGCTTCTTCATCCATTCTTTTATGGATCTTGGAGTTCGGATTCAAGGGTCTGTCTCGGGTCATGAAAACGGGTCTACGGGTCACTCAGAACTCGGATCTGGTTTCGGCAACAAGCAAGAAAGATCCGGTTTCGACGGTGAAGATTGCTGGAGGAGCTCGAAGCTTTCAAGAACGTCAACAGATGGGTTCTCTTCCTCCTCCGCTGCAGCTAAAACGCTCTCGTTTCATCAAGGCATACCTCTCTTGAGATCTACCTCTATCGATCCTCGCAGACAAGAACATATGCTTAGCTTCTCCTCTGCTTCCGACAAATCAGATGTCTCGCCTTATCTTCAGTACTGTAGAAGCTCAGGTCTGAATTAAAGTACTCTGTTTTTTTTCCTTTTTACCTAAGTTACTTTTCTTTAGAGATTGACGTGAAATACTTTTTTTTTTTTTATTACATTCCTCAAAATCATGTTTAGGCTAAGAACTTGATTTACTCAAATGGGTTTTTGTCAAATTTTCCAAGTTACTATTTGGGTTTTGCTTAGAGGTTGATTTAGTGAAATGGGCTTATGTCAAAATTAAAAATTTAAGATATGGTTTTGTGTTTGTGTCAGGATATGGTTTAGGAGGAATGATGAACACAAGCAGCATGCATGGAAGCTTGTTGACAGGAGTTAAAGGACCTTTTTCATTGACTCAATGGGCTGAGCTAGAGCAACAGGCGTTGATCTACAAATACATCACAGCCAATGTCCCTGTGCCATCTAGTTTGCTCCTCTCTCTCAAGAAATCCTTTTTCCCTTATGGATCCTTGCCTCCTAATTCTTGTAAGATCCTCCTTCTTATCTTCCATTTTTAAAACATTGTTTCTCTACGTGCAAGTAGTGGAACCATTTTAGGATATGTTGATCAATAGTTTGATTCCTTTTTACTACCAATACGTTAGCCTAGAATCTACTTTATGCTAGCCTCACAAGTTGCTATACATCCATGATATCTTTAATGATTCCTTGGTTTTTCTTTTTCTTGGGAATATTGTTGGCCAATGGTTGTATTATGAGAGATGTTGAGAGGTTCGTTCTTGGTGTGTTTATGTAGTTGGATGGGGCTCTTTTCATCTGGGCTTTTCCGGCGGCAACATGGATCCCGAGCCCGGGAGGTGTCGCCGGACAGATGGAAAGAAATGGCGGTGCTCGAGGGATGCTGTTCCCGACCAAAAGTACTGTGAACGACACATTAACCGAGGCCGCCATCGTTCAAGAAAGCCTGTGGAAGGCCAAAATGGCCACAATACTAATGCTGCCGCCGCTTCTGCCGCTGCTTCTGCTGCGTCCAAAGCGGCCGCTGCGGCTGCGGCGGCGACTACTGTTGTTGCTATGCGTGGATCAGATAGTAACAACAGCCTCGCCGCTATTGGAACTCATCATCATGCCAATCCTTCTTCAACAGATTCTTTGGTTAACAGGTAAATAAGTTTAAATCCTTTTTTTTTTTTTCCTTTTTTGATAGTATAACATATTTGCATATTCCTAAGTTTTAATGTTCATACCTTTTTTTCACTTTTTTTTTTGCTTCTTTGGCGTATTAGTAAGTAGTAGACCCACACATTATTACTACATCTTTTGTGATTGTGACCACTCCTTATTAATTGAGCCTTAGGATTCCACGATTTGGATATTGCTTTTATGAAACTATTTATACTCTCTTTTCCTTTGAGTCAATGATGTCCAAAAAACATACATCAAACCTATTGTGACAATCTTTAATGGTTGTTTTATTGCAATGACAGAGTTCATAATGCTCGAGGGCCCTCAGTTTTTCCTGCCTCCATGAACTTGCAACCGAAGGAATCTCATCAGAAACAAAGCAATAATCCTTTCGAGTTCGGACTCATCTCCTCTGATTCGTTACTTAACCCGTCACATAAACAACCTTCCTACGCAAACTCCTCCAAAGGCTTTGGATCATATCTTGACTTCAGTAACCAACAGGCAAAGCACTCGGACAATCACCACAATGTTGATTCTTGGACGGAAGAGCTCAAATCTGATTGGACTCAGCTCTCAATGTCAATCCCCATGGCTCCATCTTCACCTGTTCAAGATAAACTAGCTCTCTCTCCTTTGAGGTTATCTCGTGAGTTTGACCCTGCGATCCACATGGGATTAGGCGTCAATACCGAGTTTCTTGAGCCTGCGAAAAAGGCGAATAACTGGATACCAATCTCTTGGGGTAATCATAACTCCATGGGAGGTCCTCTCGGCGAGGTACTAAACAGCACGACGAATAGTCCCAAGTTTGGTTCTTCTCCAACGGGAGTCTTGCAAAAGTCGACATTTGGTTCTCTTTCTAACAGCAGCTCGGGAAGCAGCACCGTTCTTGGTGAGAACAATAACAAGAACTGCGATGGAAAGGATCCGCTTGGCCCGACCACACTGATGAACTCCTCTGCTTCTGCACCATCTCTGTGAAACTAATAAACTAAGACGATGGCGAAAAAAAAAAAAAAAACACAAAACACTCTGTTTCTCTGTTTCTGTTTTCCTTGGTGCATTGCTGTTGTTGTTTTTCTTTCTACTATAAAAGCCAGAAGAAACTAAAGGAGAGATGAGAAGAGAGATGGGTTTTGTTTTCTTTTTATTAGTCTTCTTTGAAGACCTGTTTCTTCTCCATCTTTTCTGATTTCTGAATCCATGGATTTGTTGGTTATTAATAATCAAATTCTTGATTTTCTTGTATCTGTTTTGTATCAGAGCTCTGTTCTTAAAATTAAACCATCAGAAAACGAACTATTTGTTAGTCAATACTTCCGATTAATTGATGATATAGAGGGTCCATTAATCTATATATATATATATATATATCCAATTTAGTATAAAATGGCTAAAAATAGAAAATCCTACTGGTAAGCATAGTTTCTTTTATTTCTACATTTATTAAACACATGAAACCACACAATAATACCCAAAACATTACTCTGATTAATTTGTTTAGATGCTACAATTCCTCCGAACGGCCTATTATTAGCCCTTAACAAATTTTTGAACATATATATGAATTAAACTTTGAAGGTAAATTTGTTTTTACAATGTTAATAATTGTGATCCTTTGTTAAGATTTGAAGAGGTTTCCTAGTTACGGACAAGAGGCAAGATTGTTTTGTGGATTGGACATGGAACACTTCTTCAAAACACAACTGTCTCCCACTTTAGTTTTGCTCTGTTTCTCCACTTTTGGGTCCCTTAACTACTTTTTGCCTTCTCTCTCTCTCTAACCCTACCTTTACTTATTTCTGTTTCCTTTTTAAATTTGCTTCTGCAAAATTATAAAGAGTGGAGGACCCAAACCCTCTCAGTTTATGGATGGTCCATAAGTTCTTTCATTTGGATTCTTTGTATATTTTTGGAGATTTGTTATGACACGTGGCATTCGTGGGACGATCCAGACACTTCCACTTGCACGAGACAAGACAATTCTTATCGAATAAAATATCTCACTCGATACTTTTGGAAATTAAATATTTCACTTTCAATATTGTCTAAATTCTAAAAGTATATACATTCTTGGAAAGTAGATTAATCATGTCGAGCCAAGTAAGTGGTGTGAATTAGAATTAATCCGACACATGCCTTTGAGCCCATTTGTACTTATCTAATGGGCCTTAATAGGCCCAAGAATGCAACACACACCAAAACTAACTTCATTGATCTAAAGTAATAGGGACTCATTTTCATTTACACAGAGTGATAGAGAGATCAAAAGAGAGAGACATAAATAAATACTTTCGCTTTGATCTGTTTTTTTTTTTTCCACTTCTAATTTTTTTTTTTTCATATCATTTGATGATCGCGTCCCCATTGTTGCTGATACTGAAGTTGTCCGAGAATTAAGATCTGTCTCATCTCCGAGAATCTTCGTCTGAGAATCTCTTGTTCGGACAAGAGCCGATTGTTGTCCGAACTAAGCTGTTCGATGTGGTAAAGAACGATTCGGAGCCGGTTTCCGAGTTCCCGGTTTTCCAAACCGAGCCGGTTTACTTCGTCTCTTAAATTCTCAATGTGTCTCTGTTTACGCATCCTTGACCGCTTCGCCGATTCTCGGTTTGATTCCATACGCTTCCTCTTACGGTCGTCGGTCACCTGCGAAACCGGCCGGTTTAATTTCTTCCGGTTGTGGTCCGTGGCGTTTATCCTGATTCTCGTGTCTTCCGAGTTTAATTCGTCCAATTGAGGACTCGGAACGCCGTGAAAACAGTCTGAATCATCGGAACCGGAGTTTGTTTTGATGGGACCGATACAAGATTCGTCAGAACCGGTTTTAATGCTGTATAAACCAGTATTAATTCCAACAGAACCGGTTTCGGATTCATCAGAACAAGGACTCGGTATAACCGGTTCGAGAGACGACTTAATCACAGAGAAGAGATCGGCGCACTCAAAATCCCAAGGAGTGAAACCGGTTTGGAAATCCGATAATTGGTTAACCAAAGCCGGTTCAATAAAGGAAAATGCCGGTAGAGTAGACATCGTATTGACGGTTTAATGGCAATTAGAGATGAGAGAGAAGAGAAGGAGAAAAGGGAAGAATTGAATTGCAGGAGCTTCGAATTTATGGGGAAAATATCAAGGGTACTGTAGTCATTTTGTATAAACAACTTTTGAGTCATGTGGCACTATGTGGGGTTAGTATTTTTTTTTCAAGACGCAACTTTTACAAAGTAGAAAAATATTTTGTGGGACACCAATAGGCTCGTTCATACGAAAATAAAAAAGTTGGATTAAACTTTTGTTAACCAAATGTTTGTTATAGCTTAGTGATGAAGAAACAGTCCATAATTTACACATGTGTTGTCCATTCATCTAATTTGTGGCCTTGGATTTAAATCCAGATTTATAAGACAAGATAGCAAAGTTAAATAAATTAAATAATTTAAGAAGGCTCAAAAACAATTTTTGGTGCCGTTGGTATGATTTATGTGTAGTTGGTTTGATTAGTGTGGTTGATGCGATTGATATGAAACATGTAAAAAAACATTTTAATGAGAATGTTAACAAAAATATAAAATTATCGTTTATCAGTATATTTATTTAAAATTCTCGTTAATTAAAATTCCTTCTGCTAATATTTGTTAATAAACTTTTCATTGATCTATAAAAAATAATTTAATACACTATTTTTATTTGTTCGAGGAAATATATGCTTATGATACGGTAGTGAAACAACGTTGTATTTAATATAAAAAATAATCAATACCAACAAAATTCAATATATAATTATTTAAATAAACCACGTCGTTTGATTACCAATTAAGAAAATTTTTTTTTTGATAAATCAAATTATATTATTATATTATAAACACAGTTTCAATTTGTTATAAATTGATAATTAATTTTGTTAGCTATTTTTTAGTTGCAAGACTTTTCATAACAACTTTTATTTGATAGAATTTTTATTAAAAATTGACTGGAAGTTATAAAATAGATCTAGATTTTATAATATGTTATATTTTCTGATAATATCAGTAAATTTAGTTAAATTCCATTTTTTAAATGCTTGATGTGGAAAAAATGCATAAAATGTTTTGACTAGTTTCTATATTTTTATAATCTACTTCTTCAAGGATATGAAAATTTTAAAATTTTGTGTGATTTTTCTCTGAACTACCAATAATTCAAAATGAATTTCCAAGAATCATAATGTTCTTTATGAGAAATAAAGTTGATTAGAATCTACGCAAATAGCTATAAATCCAGTGACATATTCATGACTAATTAGATTTTGTACTCTGAAATTGTTTTATTTGGTTAGTTAGTTTATTCGAAATTAGAAAAAAAAAAATGGCAAGAGAAAAAATATAGCAACGGCCACATGCAAATCCTCAAAAGTAAAGCAGAAATATATTTAGAAAACTTTTATCATATGGTTTGGTAGCATGTTAAATCAAACTTTAATGTCAATAAAGATGTATCAAATGCTTCCCATATTAACCTTAAATTTTCAATAATCCCAAATAACTGTTGCTGATATTATATAATAAAGTAGGTGAATCATCTATGTATTCTAAGTTCTAACACATATATCTAAGTACATCAGCATTTAGTCAATAAATAATTATCATTCTTCGACCCCAATTCGTTCTAAAAATATCAGCTTGATCGTTTTACTAATTACTTTAAAATATTTGAAAGCATAGTTTCTACTAATTTACCGTTTAATAAATCACTTTTGTCGTTCATCCTATTAACTTTTACTTGTTATCAAATCATTAAATTCATTATTTTCCTTCCACATATTAATGGATCCTTCTCTAATACGAATTACGTGTGTTGACAGCTTTTTTCTCTAAACCAGATGCTTCGGGCAATGGTTATGAAATGTGTTGAAGGCGATTTAAGCACTGGCCGCTCGACGAGCGCGACCACGAGCGTGCTGGTCGGTCGGCACCTGAGGACGGGCTCGCCTAAAGGGATCGGGCTCGCCCAAAGAGTAAAGTTCTAAGGGTTCGTCCAATTAATGAGGAGAGTAAACGCGGTCGCTTGATATTTAAAGAGATAGAAAAATAATGAGTCTTATTACAGAGTGAGGGCTTGGCAATTACAAGTTACTTGGCGAGCGCTCTCTTTTTCGATTTCGGATGCCTCTATTGGCTCTACAGTGGTTCTTATTTATAGTGAGCGTTGGGCTAGGTAAAACTAAAAACGAATGACGTCAGTGCGAGCCGTACACACTCGACGGCTGACGACGCACTAATGGGCTCGTCTGATGTCTGTCTGCTTTGGCGGGCTGGGCGAATGATTGGTGGGCTCGCCGGGATTTCTTATTGGGCCGAATCCTGTGCCCAAAAAGGCCCATACAAAATGTTCACATTCTAATACCAAAACTTCTGAATCATAGTTTTTTTTAAAGATTTTGACTTTGTTTAACCCATATAATCACAAATGAGCTTTATTTTTTTAATAGTTTGACTCTTATTGTCAACCAAGAAACCGATAACTTTGGGATCGAAGATATGGATGATGTCTCCAAATAGATACAGTACAGTTCAGTTTCAAAAAAAAAAAAAAAAATAGATACAGTACACTCCCATGTAAACACTAACGATTTACATAGTATACAAAGCATATATATATATAATAATAATATGATAAGAGCAATTCGATATCCTTAATATCTCACCAATATATAAATACTATTATTTCTAAAATATTCATATTATATTATGTAATTAACTAAAAAAAGCTAAACCAATAACAAAGATATAAATGGCATGTGAATTTTTTACAAGGATCTTAAAATCTATTCTTGGAAGAGCGGTTATTAGTATTACTCTTTTTTCTTTTTTTCATAAAAATGATAATCAAAACTCATTCAAATACCTTTGTTTAGAGAAATTCTTAAGTCACACACCGGCTTAAACAAACACGCTTTTGAGTTTGGTGAGTTCCAAGAGGGATGATAGCACCAAAGTGTGTTTGAGAAGTATTGATTCTCATAAATAAATTAATGAGAGTAAAAATACAAAAATATCTTTTTAAAATTTATTATTAAATTTTTAAAAAGGTAAATAGGTAATATGCATAAAAGTATATAATAATTAAATAAAGCTATTCTAAAAATTAAAATGAAAATATTATATCATAGATAAAGCTAATTTTCTATTTTAAAATATTCTTCTAATTATTTTTACTATTTTTTATTTTCCATGTTTCTGTTTATAATCTTGATATAGTAAATAATATCCCAATAGTTTCACATGAGTTTGCCATTTCAGTAGAAATAATTTCAAATTCATTAGGTATCTTTTTTTTTTTTAACTTGATATGAGTATGAATATGATTGTTTGTTAGTGTTTACATGGGAGTGTACTGTATCTATTTTACGGCATTCAACTATCAGTTTGCATTCACAATGTAGTATACCAATTTTTCTCTGAAGAAAGTGGAAAGATATGCTTGATGGCTTACTTATTCAAACACCAACTATATGGATAGATTCACTGCATAGGGCATCTGTTATGGTGGCTGTGGGAAAAAAATTATCAATTAAAAAAACAAACATAAATTAACCATAACTTAATTGATGCCTGCCCAGATAGAAAAATAAAGCTTAAACTGAAACAGAGGTTCACGTTATGGATCTTCTAGATATCTCTTACAAATAGATCTTTGTTCTATATAGTGCAAACAACGTGTGAACAGGTCATAAGGTATATTAACAATGTAATTTTTTAAATCGATCTTACAAACAGTCGGTGAATTACAGTTTCAACTAGTTATATCTACGCTTTGTTTAGGTTCATTAATTCAACCTTAATCACCTCAGCTGAATCATTCCATCTCAGTATTGCTTCACATGAGTTTCTTTTTATCTTGTATTAGATTCAGAGTATTTTTCCTTTTATCTCTGTGCTTGAACTTGAAATTTGTAATTTCAAATGATGCCGATTTAAGGGAAAGATAAATAAGTAAGTTTTAAAGAACAAAACAATACTATATATTTTTATATATGGTCAAATGATATTTTGCTTATATTGGTAGGTGACGCGGTAATACACTTTTGAATAATGAACTAAGTGGAGGACTGTCACTCTATCGTCCCACGTTTCATACACGCTGCGACTATATCTTTTTTTTTTTGAATTGAACTGCGACTATATCTTTATTTTTTGTATTCTTATGCGTTTGGTCCCATTCCACCACTGACACTACGCACAAGTCTGAAAGAATATTATTTTCTTCCACTCACAATCGTATCGGTCCAATGAGTCAACCAAAAACTCCATAATTAGACAATCTTTTCTGTTCGTTAACAAAATTTGAGGTTATCAACGTGCGATAGGTTCTATAAAGAATAATCTAAAAGAAAAAAAATAGATTTGACCAAACTTGGCTATAAATATTGAGTTTCAAAGAAACCAAACACGTCAAGTCCTCTCTTTTACGCATCTCTCTCCCCTGAAAAACATCACAAGAATTTGTTATGCGACCGGATTTGTTCGGGCTGTGGAGGATCGTTCGCAACGGATGGTTTGTTAGGACGACTATCGAGTGTGACTGGAAGTACGGTCGGAGCTTTCGAGATGCGGTGACGACTGCGAGTGCTAGCTTTTCGAGCGTCGGGTAACGTGTTTCGGCGGCGTCGAGGCTTTTGCTGATGTAAAATATTGGTTTCTGCTCGCCCCGGTCTTCTTTTACGAGTACTCCACTGACTGCGGCGCTCGACACTGCTACGTAGAGGAGAAGTGTCTCTCCGGCTTCTGGCTTGGCGAGCACGGGCGGAGTCGACAGATACGTCTTTAGTTCACGGAAGGCATTCTCGCATCGGTCGTCCCACAGAAAGCGCTTGTTGGCCCGTAGGATCTGGTAGAACGGTAGGCACTTGTCAGTGGATCGGGAGATGAACCTACTGAGGGCTGCGATCCTGCCGGTCAGTCGCTGGACTTCGCGAGTGCTCTTTGGTGATGGGAGGTCGAGTACGGCCGCGATCTTAGCAGGGTTGGCCTCGATTCCTCGCTGAGTGACGATGTATCCCAGGAATTCGCCTGAAGTGACTGCAAATGTGCACTTGGCTGGATTAAGCTTCATTCCGTACTTGTTCAGGCTTGCGAAACATGTCGCGAGGTGCTTGACGTGATCCTTGGCGTTGGTAGACTTGACGAGCATGTCGTCGATATAAACTTCCATCGTGGTGCCGAGCTGATCGGCGAACATGCGGTTGACGAGACGTTGATACGTTGCTCCGGCATTCTTGAGCCCGAAGGGCATTACTTTGTAGCAGTAGGTTCCGCGTTCGGTGATGAACGCGGTTTTTTCTCTGTCGGCGGGATGCATCGCGATCTGATTGTATCCTGAAAAGGCGTCCATAAAAGATAGGAGTTCGTTGCACGCGGTCGACTCAACGATTTGGTCGATATGGGGGAGGGGAAAGCTGTCTTTGGGGCACGCTTTGTTGAGGTCGGTGAAGTCGACGCACACTCGCCACTTGCCATTTTTCTTCTTGACGACCACCGGGTTCGCAAGCCACTCGGGATACTGTACCTCTGTTATTGCTCCAGTTTTAATCAAGCGTTCGACTTCGTCGTTGACTGCTTGCGCTCGCTCTGGGCCAAGCTTCCGCCTTTTCTGCTTGATTGGTTTGTACGTCGGGTCGACGTTCAGCTCGTGCTGCGTTATGCTGGGATCAATTCCGGTCATGTCGGCTGTCGTCCACGCGAATGTTGAGACATTCGAACGAAGGAAAGAGACGAGCTCGTCCTCTATTGCTTTGTCCAGGTTGCTGCCGATCGCGACGCAGTGGCTTATGTCGTTCTCGTCAATGTTGACTTGAGTGGTTTCTTCGCGGGGCGGGCTCGCAGGCGGTGGGAGCTCGATGATGGGCTCGGCGATAAAGCAGGTTCTTGAAGCTCTTCGGAGCCTGTGCTCGGCGAGGAAACAATTGCGCGCCATGCGTTGATTTCCTCGAATCGTGCATATGCCAAACGGTGTTGGAAATTTGACGCATTGATGGTAGGTGGAGGCGACGGCTCGCATTGTGTGAATCCACGGGGTGCCGAGGATAATATTGTAGATCGGGGGCTTGTCGACGATCACAAACTTTATCATCTTCGTTGTGCGTCCGAGGTAGACGGGTAGTTTGATGGTCCCGATCGTCATGGTGGTTTCGCCCGTGAAATCCGTCAACGGTCTGATTTGAGGCTTAAGCTCGTAGCCTGTTAGCTCCATTTTTTCGAGGGTATCTTTGAAGATGAGGTCGACCGAACTGCCGGTGTCGATCAGCACTCGGGTCACGTCGCAGTCGCTGATGCGAGCCTCGATGACGAGCGGGTCGTTGTGTGGCTTGTCTAGACCTTCCGTCTCTTCTTCTGTGAAGGTCATGGTTGATGAGAACTCGGGGTCTGCCTTGTGACGAGCCGACCATTGAAGTGGTGCGATCGTTCTTCTTTCTCGGTCAGTGATGGATCGGACTGAGTCGTTGCAGTCGAGTAAGCCACCCATTATCATATTGATCCTTCGACGGGGTGGAGCGGGGGCGTCGCCTTTCTCGTCTGGTTGTCGGTCGCGCTTTGGCGCCTCCATGTCTGGGTGTATTGCTGCTTCTGCGCGAGCCTTTACTGTGCCCGCTCGCCGATCGGCGAGCGCAGCTTTGAATCGTTCTCCTTCGTTTGGGGCTTGCTGCTGACGGATCGGCCTATCGTTGGCGGCGTCACTCTTATTTTGGTCCTCTTGATAACGCTTGAGTAAGAGTCGGTGGAGCGTCTCGCATTTGGCCGTCGAGTGCCCCATCTTCTTGTGGTGGTCGCAGTAACTTTGGGAGTCATCCGGCTTGACGTACTTGTTCCACGGTTTGCTTGGGGCGCTGGCGACGAGATAGGCGTTGCCTTTATTGTTTTTCTCATCCTTGCGATAATCCCTGTTGTAATGTTGTCTTGGTTCGTGGTGCTCTGGTTGTAACTTCTCTTTGCCGGCCGAAGACCGCGGGGTCGCGTGTTTTTTGGCGAGTACGGCTCGTTCCTCTTCCATCTCGACAAAGATCATTGCTCGGTGAAGAGCGTCTTCCAAAGTTGCCGGCTTGTTTTTCTTAAGATCAGCTTTCAGCTCGCCGTCGTACCACAGGCCGTTGTTAAGCGCGGACAAAGCATTCTCATCTGTGATCGTGATTCGGGAGACTACATTACGGAAGCGATCGACATAGGCTCTGAGGGGCTCGGCGGGACCCTGAGATAATGCCCAGAGGTCAGCGCTCGAAGTTTCTTGCTCGATGTACATCGAGTAATGCTTGAGAAAGGTGGTTGATAGCTGTTGGTAATTGTCTATCGAGTTGGCGTCGAGTTTTGAGAACCATGTCAGGGCTGGTCCGCTCAGTTTTTCTACGAACAACTGACAATAGCCGGCATCGCGCTCGCCCGGAGTGAAATGCGCTCGTCCCATGGCGATGCTGAACGCTGTCAGAAACTTGCTCGGTCGGAGTTACCTTCGTAAGTTGGGAGCTTGATCTTTCCGGGGTGTTTGAATGGTACCCTGTCACGCTGCTAGTGAAAGGCGTGCTTTGAGTCTCTCGGAGGACGCGGTCGATTTCTGGTGCCGAGCTCGTCGCCTGGTGGACTCTGGTAGTCATTGCTTGGAGCTGGCTTTTCATCCATTCGAACTCCTTGTCGCGAGCGTCTTCGCTGGTTTGTGGTTGTGCTGCCGATGCGTTGGTGATTGGATTGCCTGTTTGAGGCTCGGCCGAGCGAGGGGTTTGTGTTTCTTCGAAGAGCGGTCGGCGAGCTTGACCAGGGAATGCTTCGGTAGGTTGGACTTCATCAATTCGTCTGTTGCATATTTCCTGGATGGCAGTAAGCTCGTCCATCCTGCTATTCGTGATTCTTGACATGTCGTCCATTCGCGTCATTATGGACTGGAACATTGATTGAACGTCGACCGGCTGTTGGCTAGGGTCGCGGTCACCATCCGCTGCGGAAGGGCCGGGTGCTTGGCCGGTGAGCTCGGCGACTGGAGTTGGGCGTTCGCTTATTAGCGCAGGGCGGTCGTCGACTGGCGTCGGGCGCTCGTTGCTTCCTGGCTGCGGCTGCTGAGTAGAGGCGCTTGTAATCGATCGGGTGATAGGTCGGTTCGGGACAGTTGTTGCGCCGAGTGCCGAGCGTAGTACTCCTGGCATGGACGCGATGCTGCTCGGGTTGAAGTTCAGCGGCATTCCATACTGTGGATCAGATGGGTTTGGTGCTGACGACCCATCTCTTCCTGGCTGACTTGGATCGGACATCGTTTATCTTTCCTTGCGTTAGAACCCTTAAGGATCCCCACAGACGGCGCCAAATTGTTGAAGGCGATTTAAGCACTGGCCGCTCGACGAGCGCGACCACGAGCGTGCTGGTCGGTCGGCACTTGAGGACGGGCTCGCCTAAAGGAATCGGGCTCGCCCAAAGAGTAAAGTTCTAAGGGTTCGTCCAATTAATGAGGAGAGTAAACGCGGTCGCTTGATATTTAAAGAGATAGAAAAATAATGAGTCTTATTACAAAGTGAGGGCTTGGCAATTACAAGTTACTTGGCGAGCGCTCTCTTTTTCGATTTCGGATGCCTCTATTGGCTCTACAGTGGTTCTTATTTATAGTGAGCGTTGGGCTAGGTAAAACTAAAAACGAATGACGTCAGTGCGAGCCGTACACACTCGACGGGCTGACGACGCACTAATGGGCTCGTCTGATGTCTGTCTGCTTTGGCGGGCTGGCGAATGATTGGTGGGCTCGCCGGGATTTCTTATTGGGCCGAATCCTGTGCCCAAAAAGGCCCATACAAAATGTTCACATTCTAATACCAAAACTTCTGAATCATAGTTTTTTTTAAAGATTTTGACTTTGTTTAACCCATATAATCACAAATGAGCTTTATTTTTTTAATAGTTTGACTCTTATTGTCAACCAAGAAACCGATAACTTTGGGATCGAAGATATGGATGATGTCTCCAAATAGATACAGTACAGTTCAGTTTCAAAAAAAAAAAAAAAATAGATACAGTACACTCCCATGTAAACACTAACGATTTACATAGTATACAAAGCATATATATATATATAATAATAATATGATAAGAGCAATTCGATATCCTTAATATCTCACCAATATATAAATACTATTATTTCTAAAATATTCATATTATATTATGTAATTAACTAAAAAAAGCTAAACCAATAACAAAGATATAAATGGCATGTGAATTTTTTACAAGGATCTTAAAATCTATTCTTGGAAGAGCGGTTATTAGTATTACTCTTTTTTCTTTTTTTCATTAAAAATGATAATCAAAACTCATTCAAATACCTTTGTTTAGAGAAATTCTTAAGTCACACACCGGCTTAAACAAACACGCTTTTGAGTTTGGTGAGTTCCAAGAGGGATGATAGCACCAAAGTGTGTTTGAGAAGTATTGATTCTCATAAATAAATTATGAGAGTAAAAATACAAAAATATCTTTTTAAAATTTATTATTAAATTTTTAAAAAGGTAAATAGGTAATATGCATAAAAGTATATAATAATTAAATAAAGCTATTCTAAAAATTAAAATGAAAATATTATATCATAGATAAAGCTAATTTTCTATTTTAAAATATTCTTCTAATTATTTTTACTATTTTTTATTTTCCATGTTTCTGTTTATAATCTTGATATAGTAAATAATATCCCAATAGTTTCACATGAGTTTGCCATTTCAGTAGAAATAATTTCAAATTCATTAGGTATCTTTTTTTTTTTTTAACTTGATATGAGTATGAATATGATTGTTTGTTAGTGTTTACATGGGAGTGTACTGTATCTATTTTACGGCATTCAACTATCAGTTTGCATTCACAATGTAGTATACCAATTTTTCTCTGAAGAAAGTGGAAAGATATGCTTGATGGCTTACTTATTCAAACACCAACTATATGGATAGATTCACTGCATAGGGCATCTGTTATGGTGGCTGTGGGAAAAAAATTATCAATTAAAAAAACAAACATAAATTAACCATAACTTAATTGATGCCTGCCCAGATAGAAAAATAAAGCTTAAACTGAAACAGAGGTTCACGTTATGGATCTTCTAGATATCTCTTACAAATAGATCTTTGTTCTATATAGTGCAAACAACGTGTGAACAGGTCATAAGGTATATTAACAATGTAATTTTTTAAATCGATCTTACAAACAGTCGGTGAATTACAGTTTCAACTAGTTATATCTACGCTTTGTTTAGGTTCATTAATTCAACCTTAATCACCTCAGCTGAATCATTCCATCTCAGTATTGCTTCACATGAGTTTCTTTTTATCTTGTATTAGATTCAGAGTATTTTTCCTTTTATCTCTGTGCTTGAACTTGAAATTTGTAATTTCAAATGATGCCGATTTAAGGGAAAGATAAATAAGTAAGTTTTAAAGAACAAAACAATACTATATATTTTTATATATGGTCAAATGATATTTTGCTTATATTGGTAGGTGACGCGGTAATACACTTTTGAATAATGAACTAAGTGGAGGACTGTCACTCTATCGTCCCACGTTTCATACACGCTGCGACTATATCTTTTTTTTTTTGAATTGAACTGCGACTATATCTTTATTTTTTGTATTCTTATGCGTTTGGTCCCATTCCACCACTGACACTACGCACAAGTCTGAAAGAATATTATTTTCTTCCACTCACAATCGTATCGGTCCAATGAGTCAACCAAAAACTCCATAATTAGACAATCTTTTCTGTTCGTTAACAAAATTTGAGGTTATCAACGTGCGATAGGTTCTATAAAGAATAATCTAAAAGAAAAAAAATAGATTTGACCAAACTTGGCTATAAATATTGAGTTTCAAAGAAACCAAACACGTCAAGTCCTCTCTTTTACGCATCTCTCTCCCCTGAAAAACATCACAAGAATGACAAACTTCTCAGCCCTGCTCACGGTAACTCTCCTCCTTTGCTCCACGCTAATGTGCACCTCCCGTCCCGACCCGGCCTTTTCCGCTTCTATCATGATTGTTTCGGCCGACCCATGTAACCTGGTTAGTCTGATCCCACATGTCATGGCTCGGTCCATTTCTACACATCTATTTTTATAACGACAAACATTATTTATATGCATGTAGTAATCAGAAGGAAAATGTTATAAATAGTAGCGATTCTTGTACATGAAATGTCCTTGTGTATATGATTAATTTGGCAGGAAAAGAAGATAGAAGGAAAACTGGACGATCTGGCAGAAGAGAATTGTGGTGCCAACGATGAAGATTGCTTGATGAGAAGATCTTTGGTTGCTCATGTTGATTACATCTATACCCAGAAACAGAAGAAGAATCTTTGATGTTTCACCTATTGTACTAGAATTATATCTGACAAATTATGTTAAAAGTTACGTACGTTTGTGTTGTGATTCGTGTGTCATCCTTAGTTCGTATTTTTTCCGTAGATCATCAAGAAAGTTATGGTTGTGATTATTATATAGTTATGGTTACGACATATAGCTTATAAAGACTACGTTCTTAAAGTTTGACACCCTAAACTCCAAAGGTCGAGTAAAACTATATACAATTGAAGCTCGACTAATGGAAAGTATACTAATCCAGCGAACATGCTCGCCAGTATACACTATCAAAACAAATGATACTGTTTATAAATCGTTCCGACATTAGTATGCAGTCTCTTTATGGTATTCAATCCGGTTTTTCGTGAAGCGATATTGGGTTTTCCTTCTTGGTGGCAATATGAAGGGACATTCATTATTGTGAGTCCTCTGGTGAATCTGGTTATGGTGGGTACTTGTTACCCTGTTGCCTCCTTTAAAGAGCAGTTTCTCTTCCCAATAGTCCCTCTTAAGTTGAGTGGTTTAGATGTTCAAGCATCGTCGGTTTTGCAATCTTCCTCTTGGCTGATGGTTTTCTCTGCCTTTGATGCAGTGTTTGTGATCTTTAGGATTACACTGGATGCAATTACTAAAGAAGCTTACGTTATCGCTGCTATTCGATTGTTTGTGGTTTTCCTGTATGAGTTGCATCGTCAATCTATCTTTCTTTTAATCAGTTTTTGCTTTGCTCGGCTTTTTATAGCTTTGTTGTATCCTCCCCTTTCCCTTGTGGAGTTTCAATTCTTTTAAATTAATGCAAGTTATGTTATAAGGTATATCAACAATATAATTTTTGAAATCAATCTTACAAACAGTCGGTGAATCACAAGCTTCAAATAGTTATATCTACACTTTGTTTAGATTCATCTCATTGAACTTGAAATTTATAATTTCAAATGATGCACGCCCAGTTAAGGGAAAGACGAATAAAATAAGTAAGTTTTAAAGAACAAAACAATACTATATATTTTTATATATGGTCAAAATCAAATGATATTTTGGTAATTACATTGGTAGGTGACGCGGTAATAAACTTTTGAATAATGAACCAAGTGCTTATATCACTCTTATCGACTATATCTTTAGTTTGTTTTCTTACACTACGCACAAGTGCGAAAGATTATTATTTTCTTCCACTCACAATCTTAGCGGTCCAATGAGTCAACCAAAAACTCCATAATTAGACAATCATTTCTGTCCGTTTACAAAATTTGAGGTTATCAACGTGCTATAGGTTCTTTAAAGAATAATCTATAAAAAAATAGATTTGACCAAACTTGGCTATAAATATTGAGTTTCAAAGAAACCAAACCCGTCAAGTCCTCTCTTTTACGCATCTCTCTCCCCTGAAGAAAAAAAAAATACATAAAAAAATGGCAAACTTCTCTGCTCTGCTCACGATAACTCTCCTCCTTTGCTCCACGCTCATGTGCACCTCCCGTCCCGACCCGGCCTTCTCCGCCTCTATCACGATTGTTCCGGCCGACCCATGTAACATGGTTAGTCTCTGATCCCACATGTCATGGCTCATGAGTCCATTTCGACACATCTATATATATATAACCACAAACGTTTATATGCATGTAGTAATCAGAACGAAAATGTTTATAAATAGTAGCGATTCTTGTACGTGAAATGTCCTTATGTATGATTACTTGTGGCAGGAAAAGAAGGTAGGAGGAAAACTGGAAGATCCGGCAGAAGAGAATTGTGGTGCCGATGACGAAGATTGCTTATTGAGGAGATCTTTGATTGCTCATGTTAACGAAGATTACAAGTATCTGCCCCCGAAAGTGAGGAAGTATCCTTGATGTTTCAACTATGAAAAACTATTCCGATAACGATATACGAGTTTTAATTAAATAAATATAAAACAAGAATAAATTATTTTGATGTATAGTAAGTAAAATTAAAGACAAACTTCAACAATAAATTATAGGAACGATTTTGTATTTTACTGTTTTGATCGTACTGGCGAGCATGTTCGCTGGATTAATAATATGCTTCCATTAATCGAGTTTCAGTTGTATATAGTTTTACTCAAAACTTTGGAGTTTAGGGTGTCAAACTTCAAGTACGTAATCTTTATAAACTATGTTATTGGATGATGTATTTTGACTGATTTAGAAATTTGTATAAGAATTACAAATCTAAGCAAAATATACTGATTTCTAAATTTAATATGTGAATTTTAATAAGTACTTACAAATCTGATGGTTTTCCTTCGGATTTTGTTCTTTGTATTTTTAATAATAAAATCCACCCAAATCCACCCAAATTCAGTTTAAAATCAAATCCATTAATGAATCCGTATGATTGAATAACACTTGATTTGAATTAGGATTTATAAATCATATAACCAATAACACTGAATTTTAACATGCATTTTGGAATCATAGAATCAATAACACTGTATTTTAACTTGGATTTTAGAATCATAGAACCAATAACACTGGATTTTGTTCGGATTTATAAATTCATTAAAATACTGAAACCAATAACCCCCACTAAATGTTGTACTTGTAACCAGAAGGTACAGAACAATATAATAATCACAACCATAAGTTTCTTGATGATCTATGAGAAAAATACGAAATTATAAGGATGACACACAAATCGCAACACAAACGTGCATTACGTAACCTTTAACAATAATTTGTCAGAAATAATTCTAGTACAATAAGTGAAACATCAAATATCTATACCCAAAAAACTATATAAAATAAAGAATATTTAGTTAATATTTGAAGTAAAACAAGTAACCTGTTCAAGTTGTGAATTAGATAATTCCCTCAATTCCCATTCTATATTTGCATGTGTGATTTCCATTCAATTTTTTTTTTTTAAGTCTATGTGATTTCTATATTGATTAGTACATCAGAAAACAGAAATGTTATATTAATTACTACATCAGTAAACAAAATATTAATACACTATATAGAAATAGAAATGCTACTCGAGTCATATTATTGTATTTGGCAAAAATATTTGATCTTCATTTTATTTAATGAATTATATATATAACACAAAATAATAGATTACCGAATGAAATGATTTTAAAATTTGTAGTCGTAAGTGATTTTATATGTCTTCCAAGTTCCAACCGGCAACTACAACTAAATAGAACTTCTAAAGAATAATAAAGTGGAACAGAACAGTAATTTTTTTATAAATTAATATTCGTTAAATTAATAATCCCTATAAAATAATGAAATTTGTCGGTCTCCAGCCGGGCTAATATAAAAATTAACAATATTTGATAAAACAATAAGATAATAATTTTTTTGGGAAATTCCAATTTAAATATATGGTGCCAATTATATCATAAATTAATAATTATATAAATTATACATATATAACTAATATCATGTACTAAAATACATATATATTGTTGTTTTTCTTACTTATTGGTTGAAGTTTGTCTTTAATTTTACATACTATACATCAAATGTGGATGTGAAGTAGCTTCTTCAAATATTAGTTCTTCTTTCACACAGAAGAAAAAAAATTCAAAGCCTCCGGTTGAAACAGAAGGAAGCTCTCTAGTCTTAAAACACAAAACCCTATCTTCTTCATTCTAAAATCTAAACCCAAACACAAACCTCTTTGTAAAAAAAAAAAATGGTGTTACTCCGATATCGATCCTTAACGATAAATCTCGCTCCTTTACGACCTTCACACTTACAATCTCACAAATTCCACACAATCGGACTCTTCCGTACTCCGAGTTTCATCTCAATCCCACGAATCTCAGCTTCATCTCTCCCCACGAACAATACAACGAACCGTTCGATCTCCGATGAAGCTCGATTCGCTCGCTCCGTCTTGTTCATACCTCCCGGCGTCGAAGTCGAGGAGTTAACACAAGAAATGGTGCTTCCGGGATCCAACATCGTAATCGGACCTTTCGCGGGTCATTCCCAAATCAAAGAAGTCGAATTCGTCAAGAGCAGCGCTCGAGCTCGAGACTGTCCTAAAGATGATCGTCCCGAGATTGCCATCTTAGGTCGCTCTAATGTCGGAAAATCATCGCTTATCAATTGCTTGGTCCGTAAGAAGGAAGTCGCTCTCACTTCCAAGAAACCTGGTCTGATTCTTGAAAAAAGTTATTATCTTTCTTTTAGTTACGAATCTCAATTATTATCTTGAAAAGTTACGATTTTTTGTTTATTTATGTGTGAAACAGGAAAGACTCAGCTTATAAATCACTTCTTGGTGAATAAGAGTTGGTACATTGTGGATTTGCCTGGTTATGGGTATGTATGTATGTTTATATTCTCTTACAAAAAGCAATGTTCTTTGTTTTGATGAGTTTGTCTGAAAACATTGAAACATTTTTTGCAGATTTGCTAAAGTTTCAGATGCTGCTAAAACGGATTGGTCTGCGTTTACTAAAGGTTACTTTTTGAATAGAGACACGCTCGTTTGTGTGCTTCTTCTGATTGATGCAAGTGTTCCTCCTCAGAAGATTGATCTTGATTGTGCGAATTGGCTCGGTCGCAACAATGTATGTGATGATAAAGTTGGCTTCTTTTGTGTGTGTTTGTATGCTTTTTGAGTAGTTATTGATTGATGTAATTGTTTCAGGTACCGATGACTTTTGTGTTTACGAAATGTGACAAAATGAAAGCGGCGAAAGGGAGAAGACCTGATGAGAACATTAAGGCTTTTCAACAGATCATTAGAGAGAATTTTAAACAACATCCTCCTTGGATTCTGACGAGTAGTGTATCTGGTTTAGGTAGAGACGAGCTTCTCCTTCACATGTCTCAGCTAAGGAACTATTGGGATCAATAGAGAGAATGTTTTGTAATGTTAACAGTAACAAGTTTGTGTTCTTTCTTTGTATACATACATAAAATTTCAAGAATTGCAATCAAAGGAAGCTTTTTTCTTCGGTGTGTGTGTGTGTGTGCGCTACCATCTTGAAAGATTTGCAGGACTGAGAAGAGGGAAAGCTTCCCAGAAACGAGATGATGAAGGTGAGAGATCAAATGCCAACGGATTCTCTTTAGCTTTCGTTTCATCAAAGATCTTGAGTTGTTGCTTAGCCTCGATTAGACGACCGTGTTGCACTTGCACCTTGAGTACTGGCTTAGCTTCAACTTGATCCACCTCTGTCTCACGATCTTGTGCACCGGTTAGCCTCTGAACCAACTCCTTGAAGTTAACAGGCTCGACTCTGTAAACTCTGGGATGCATCCGTTGAAGTGAAGCTGTTACGGGTCTTTTCCATGGCTTTGCAGGTTGCTTCCTTGTCGAATGGAGCGAGGAGTTGTAGTTCTGAGAGAAACATGGCTGTGAAGTAGCTTCCATGGCGAATTAGAACTTTCTGTGTTTACACCACAAAAGATTTGCTCAGGGTTTGAAGTTAATAAGTGTCTTGATCTTGATGGCTTTGTGTGTGTACATGTATTTATATTATATATGTGTGTGTGTGTGCGCGTTGTATTTATGTCAACGTTTTTCAGCGTGCATCAAGCGTTATTTGATCTTCTTTTGCGGCTTACTTGATTTTGACTTTTATTTGGGGAATAATTAAAAAAACGGTGTGTTTTTTGGGAATGGGATGATCCACGGAATTGAAATTTCAACGTGTGTGTGCTCAGTGTCTTATTTTATTGTTTTCTTAAAAGGTTAGGTGACAAAGCAATGTGAACAACTTGTTTGTTTTAACATGTGTTTTAATACTTTTGAAAGGAAAACAAAAGAAGTATTTTTAATTAATTTTTTTCTTTTTTTGCTAGTTGTATAAACTAAAAAATCTGACCGACAATGGCAAAATTTGTTGGAACTGATTCTGCATCTATCAATTTGTTGGAATATGGACGGCAATTCGAATGCCAAATGATAAATTAAGGCCGACATAATATATGGGCCGAGACTTCTAAGGCCCAACATTATTTGCAACGTGTATCAGGCTGATACTTAAATGGCCTTTCATAAATTGGATCCAAAAACTTCTGGGAAGAAAGTTAAAGTTGCTAAAAAAAACTTGATTGCACTCTATGAAGAATATAAGACCACAAGTCTTGGACTTCTAGTTCTTTTGTTTCCACATTTCAGCAACACAAACTCCTAATGAGTTTCTTAATGAATTGCCACTTGAAGATGACTTAAATTATGTAAGTTTTTCTTTATCCTAATTTCTTTTGTTATGTTCAATCTCTTCGGTTTGAAGCTATTTATGACGAGTGTAATACATGTTGATGTAGTTTATAACAGGCCTTATGATTTCTGTTATAATATGATTTTTTTAGTTGGAGAAAAGCATCCAACTTGGTTAAGATGCTACAAGAACAAACTTGATTCTTTATTTGGATGAACCAAGGCTTGATGTGAAGTCTTTTACATATATATGGAGGTTTTGGATTATTGGAAAAGCAATACGCAATGCCATGGCAATTTGGCAACTCTAGTTTCTGATGTACTTGGTATTCTAATTACAATTGTGGCTTATGAATCTGCATTTAGTATTGGAGGTAGAGTCTTAACTCCATATAGGAACCGACTTCTCCCGAAAAATGTACAAAATTTGTACACGCAATTGGTTACGTTACGTGGATTTAGTGAGTTCAAAGTAAAACTCAATTGATGTTGATTTGGTCTTTGCCATTCATGTTCTGTTATTATGTCTTGTGGCTTTTGACGTTTTGTTATGCTATTTTTTTATTTTGTAGTTGACATTGAAGATAACTTTGATGATGAAGACCATGATAATAATAGCTCAAAGACATGATGACGAAAAAAGATCCTGCTGTTGATGGAGACTCAATCGAATCTGTTTTTTTTTTTTTTTTTTAAAGTGTTCCAAATTTTATGTTTCTTATAACAATTCATAGTGTTGCAGCTTTAATTCAATCACTCGTAAAAAATGTGCTATTACATAAGATTTGTTACTCTGTTTTAATTGTATAATTTTTAGTAAATATATAAATTTAAATATGATTATCCATGGATAATCTAAATTCCATAAACTATACATAGGGATTACCCATCAATAATAAGATATATGGGTTTTCTAGATGAATTTTCTAGTAGCCTGAATTTGGTCTAGGTTATTTAATTCATCTTAATATCTCTAGTAGCCTAAAAGTATAACCTTGTTTATACATGTTTGGATCTCAGTACTAGTGATTAAGAAATCAAGTTCAAATTTGTCAAAAGACAAAAATCAAGAATCCCACATCATGATTCATGACTTACTCTATGGAAAAGAAAAGAAAAGAAAGTACAGATGAATTATTGTTTCCTTTATCTCATACGCCCTACAATAATCATTAAATTACTCAAAAAGATTCCGCATTATAAGCCTCTCAAATCGTGGATTATAATAAACTCATAGTATAAAATTGTAAAAGCACATCTAAAGAGTTACAAAAAAAAAAAGCAAAAACAAAATAAACATTAACACACACAGAGCCACATAGGGAGAATTTTTTTTGTTTTAAAAAAAATCACCAGGGCTCATCAGGATAATCGAACGGTACAGGTTGCAGAGGGGAAGTCTTGCCTAGATCCGAGTGTACGAAACCATACCTACGCATCACCTGATTATCAGCGAAATTAATGGCTTTGATCATCCCATTCCAACACGTGTCACCATCGTACATCTTATTGTGGTCTCCACTACAAGGCTGACATCCCGTGAAATGCGTAACGAACGGTCTCCGTCGACTCCCTTTCCCGCCTCTTTCTCCTCGCAAAAACTTCTCCTCTCTAAACGCACCGTATCGCTCGCTCACTTTCTCCGCGTGTCTCCTCCGCAACGTGGCGTCCTCTCGTTCCATCTCCAGATACCGCTCCGATATGTTGGCTAAACCCGGTACGATCTCTAACCAATACCCTTCGAAATAATACTCTCCTTCGAGGTATATCTTAGGATAATACACCTCTCTGTGTTTAAAAAGTAGATAAATAAGAGCCGTCTGATCATCCGACTCCGGAAACAACTTATCTTTGAATATCGACCGTTGGATCTGGCCCCACTTAGCGTACTCAGGACTCACTGGGCCCATATTCGTCCACGTATCAATCAGCTCCATAGACCACTGACAGTTTCTGATGAGGAAAACGCCGGCGTTTAACGCCGTCCAGCTCCGGTCATTGTACACAACCCCAGGCCAGCCGTGAACGACGAGGTTATGGTTACGGTAACGGTGAAACGGCGGAGTGAAATCCATGTCGGTGAAAAGAGCATCGGAATCAACCCACCAGATCCATTCCGCCTCCGGATGAGCAATCATCGCCGCTTTAACCGCCGGAAGTTTCGCCCAATACGAATTCATCTTCGGGTGAAGAAGCGCGTTGCTGTAGAAGATGTCGTGGCCGTGGATTCGACAGTAATCGACTTTGTTCTTGAAGAACCGGAGCAACAAATGGTCTCCGATCGGGTTTTTACAGGGTCCGGATTGTGAACCGGTTACCATAACCGTCCGGTTCTCGGATCCAGGGATGAACGAGGGATGTAGCTCTAGCCACCGCCTTCGCTTCTCGTCCCAGCCTTTAACCGGTTTTTCAATCGTGTAGGTTAGATCCGGCTCGTCGTAGAAAACCGGGTCGGTTGGATCGTACCGCATATCGATTCCGCGAGAACATTTGGTAGAGTCTTCGGTTTTGACGGCGGAGAAGGTGAGATTTGGGGAGTTTGAGGAGAAGGAGAAGAAAGACCAGACGAGAATGAGAGACATAAGAGCTCCGCCGAGAAAGAGAGCGACGTCGGAGAAACAGATGACCGGTCTGGTTCTTGCTCCGGCGTATTTTGCCATCGGAGATGATTGGAAATAAGATGCCTCAGGCGAGACCATTCAGAACATCTGCAAAAATCTGCAATCTTTAGAGATATAATTTGAAAATTTGGGGACTTTGTTGTATAAAGAGAATAACTTTATTTTTTCTTTATGTAACATAAATGTGCCATTGATGGCTCGCTTGATATGTTACTTAAACTGTTTCAGATTTTCCAAAAGTAAAGTTGAAATTAAATTTACTGACATTTTTGGAGGATTTGTTTTCGGCTTTTGATTGGTAGGTTTGTAAGTTATATAACTTATGACTGCAAGAGATAAGGTTTCAGTCAAAAACTCATGTGATGATGATGCGCTTCTGTTTCGGTGGAGAATTGAAACAACGTGACCGTGCTGAACCGGACCGGTTCACCGACACTGCTGCTGGAATACGATTTCAGGATGATGCCGACGTGTCGGTGTCCGGTTAAGCAAAGGCACGTGAGTTTTCTGACGATAAACTTTTTTTTTTTTGTTGCTGTCACTTTTCAATTTTGGACGATATTTTTAGGTACAGAAGATTACTATTATCACACCCGCAATTTCGGCTTAAGGTGTTGAAAATTGCTCTGCTTTTCTGATTAATTTACTTCGAGCTGTTTATAAAAGAACTTTGGTTTAACATATTATATTGGAGCTATATAGTATACAATAAATGGAGATAAGTTCTCTATTATCGTATTCCGAATCTCTAGTCAGTGAAGACAGTCACCAAGAGCGCATCCCTTTGCCCATCACATTTAATGAAGTGGCACAAGATACGAAGCATACAAATACAATCTATAGTATAATAGACAACTTACAAATTTATTATTATATAAATACTTATGCTTATTGTTCGTAACGTTTTTACGGATCATTTTGAAACTGTGAATTAGACACTAATCACCTGTCTTATACTTTTTCTTTTTACGACAAAATGTCATTCTATTACTCAAACTTGAGGTGGAAGGATTAACCACTCCGGAATAGAACAACCAACAAAAGAGAAATTAGAAGGAAAAGCTCGAGCTAGTTTAGCTAGTCTATCAGCCGTAGTGTTCGAAGTCCTCGGAACATAGATGATGGAGAAAGCCAGAATAAGGTGTCTTAAGCGCATCACTTCATTGAGCTCCGTAGCAAAGCTTGGCCAGTCCTCGGCAGCTGAGATCATGGCGATTAGATCCTTACAATATGTTCCAAAATCTGGAGTTGCGGAAGCTTGTCCATAGACTCCATCGCCTAGATTAAGGCTTCGAGTTCCGTACGGAGGGGAGATAAGCGACTATGTTGATTACGTATGCCTACGAGCCGGCTACGACCATTAGAGTCCAACCATACCCATCCCGTACCACTAAAGGGTCCATCTGGGATCCATGAGCCGTCAATCAAGCATATATTATGAAGGTGCCGAGATGGGATGATGGGAGTCGGCTGAGGAGGAGCCTCTCGGGGGTGTTCGAGTTCGCTTTTGTCCATGCAGCACACTCGCTCTTTGCATGGCGAACTATGTCTTCTGAGGATCGAAATAGTTTTGAGAAATAGTTTCTGACTTTCTGAGTAGAGATAAGAAATAATTCATTAGAGAACATTGTGCTGATCCGAGAAGTCTCAATTTCTGCTTCTGCTTTGCTTGAGTGCACAACCTCATGATTTGGTAATTAACTCTCTTCCTGCTTGGATGCTAAAATTCTATCTTGTATTCTGATCCGAAAAATACGTTCTACCATTATCAGCGCCAGCTTTCAAGAATTTATGGAGCCCTTGGACCAAAAAAAAAAAATTGGAATCCTTAATTAAAAAGAATCAAATTTTTTATTTTTCGTTTTTCACAGATTTTTTTAACTATTTTATATAAGATTCCTTTGAATAAATATAGTTATGAAATATATAAAACAAAGTTTAGTTAAAATTCTATATCTAAACATTTTTTTATTTGTTAAAATTTATTTTATTTAACTTGTTTTCAAATAATTGTTTTCTTTTTTTTTTTGAAAAATTAGACCCTTAATCATGTGTCAAACCTTGAAACACTCAGCTCTGTGATGTTGTTGCAAACTCGGTTACTGCAGTAGATTGTACTAATATTTTAGTGTACCAAATAATCTGAAACCTTCAAGGTGAATCACCATAAAAATACACAGAATCTCACCAATAGAGCAGCTCAAACTTGATCCAACTTCAATTCTTGTTTGTGAATTCAGAAAAATCTGCAACTCCTATTTACCATTGACTTTTCATTCTTTGCAGCCACGAACTGATTCTTCCAGCTGCACAACAAGACCTTGACAACTTCTGTTTCAACTCCACGCTCAAAGACTGATTAAACCCTTGTCCAGGACCCCGCCTCACACTTGTGAAGTTGCAGACATAACCTATCTCATACTTGAGAATTACGCAGACACCTCTCTCTAACTGATCAGCTCAATTTGTACCAACCATAATACTTCTGAATTCTTTAGACGTCTTTGAAACCAGCCCTTATGATATCTACTCTATAACACCTCTCTTCTAAGCAGAAACATTGAAGTCTCTTTCATTCACGCTCTCTGCAATTGCCTCTACAGAACCTGCAAGCGACGGTTTGATTGATCTTGGTCTTTCTTGATGCTCCATGACAGGAAGAAAATCTGGCAACCTACAAAATAGACATAACACCTCAGTTGCAGACTTCTTCAATGTCTTAAAGGACCACCGTTAACGTTGCTTACGCAAACTGAGAAAAGAGATTCTTGAAAATAATACAGCACAATGATGACTTTTCATTTATAACCAAAACTCATGAAGTACTATAGCTTTATATCATTCCCTTGGATTGTCCATACTGCCAAAATCTTCACTAACAGTATCTCGGCGCCTTAGCTCAAAACAAGTTACCTTAATCACCAAGACCCATCACTGTCACATCATTTTCAGAAGTGACATTTAGTTTAAACAATACATTCCCTTGTGTAAGGAAAATAGTCATGTATTAAGCTCCGCAAGCAACAAGTATCTTCACTTAGGAGAAGAGAAGATTCTCTGACTTCTAAACAAAACACCTCTGGCATGAGGAAAATACAAGTTGAGATCTTCTCTTTGCACAAACATGTTCCATCACTGAGTACATCTTCTCTTTCGTCTTCATGACTTCAAAACAACCATGAAGTAGCAAAACAACCGAGAACAATGTTAAACTTGGTGGTAAAAGCCACAACAGTCATAGAAAGCTACCGGAGAAAACAGATGACGATTTGGGATCATGATTTGAAAGTTATGACCAATTTCCCAAGACAGATCCAAAAAGATACAAACCCGCGAACATCCAACTTTGGATGCAATTTCCCATCAGTCCACATAGACTCAGACGACAATCTTTATATCTTTGGAAAGATCTCGCTTCTATATTTCCAGAACATCTTTCAAAAATAAAATCCGAGTTATGTAGCCAAAGACAACAAAGAAGACATGAAAGACAAAACATTGTCTTAGAAGCTTGATGTTCAATGATTCTATGAAAGAATAACCTCAAGTGGTTCTTGTTGCACCTTCTTCCATCTTGATGATATCAGAAAAACTGTAGCAAAATGTCCGCAACATCTCAACCTTGAGACACACACGATCATGCTTGAAGTTTGCAGGCATTCATCACTTCCCTTGTACTTTATAACTTCTTTCATGATGATCTTCATCCAAATTATGCAATCTTAGGTTAAAAGTGGATATCCTCACAGCCGTAAAGTTCCACCGTTCATGAACAGTCTGATTTTCAGTAACATTTAATCATCAAAATGCATCAGAGCTTGAGAAGAATAGAGAATAAAATTCTCGAAGTCTAAACTTTTTAATTAAAAATCAACAACTAAATATACAATAAGTCTGAAAAACTATTTTATGATGATTTTTTTTGAGTTTTTAACTTTTCTTATAATTAAAAATTTATACTTATTGTATTGTTCACTTAAATAATTTAGATTTTTAAAAGAAGAATATTCTCTATTTTTGTATTGATTCAATTAAGCCTATCAATAAAAAAAAAAACCCAATTGAAAATTATATTCTCTAAAATCTTATATAGTTGAGTTGACAAATTATTATTTTTAAATCTACTAATTGAGGTGTTTATAGTTGATTTTGCTCTATAAAGAGAAAAAAAAATTAACATAAGATTAGAGTTTCATCAAAATCATCTCACTTCCAAATAGACACCCATTATCATAATAACCATAAAAATTAAATCTACATTGGTTTTTTTTTTTTTTGGTCGTCAAATCTACGTTGCACTATTACATCTTATCTTTTATAATTCTCAGGTTTTCATTCTCTGAATATTATTGATTATATATCACATGAGTGTAAGAACGAGATAACAAAAAAAGGCATTTTGCAGATCCCAACTACAGTGGATTGGTGCAGTCAGCCTCGGCGAGGTGTCCGAAAACTCCAGCTTGCGGCCTAAAGGTGCTCGCTCCCAGCGGTTTAACGACATGGCAGATCCCTTTGTATCACTGCTTGCGTGTGGTTTCTTTCCCTTACAACGTAATAATGTGTCATTACAAGATTGGTTCATGTATAAGATATAAGGCTATTTGCGGCAATATACATAATCCAAGATTAATTTGTAACTTGGTGGAAATAGGGAAGTCGACAAGAATACTGTTTGCTGCAGAGGTGGTTGAAGTCGTTTTAGTCTTTTTGGTAGATTATAGATCACTTTTCCAAATCTTCACTAAATCTATTTTGTCAATTATTCAGAATTTAGAGTAGTGCTAAACAGGTAAGTGATTGGTAGCTAAAAGTGTGTCGATAACTATTTCGATAGTAGAAAGATAGTTTGGTGAGCATACCTTGTAAAACACGGACGGTCTACAAATGGGTTACAGTTTGTCATGAAACAGAGGTGGATAGTTGGTAATAAACTAAGTGATTGGTAGCTAAAAGTGTATCGGTTAACTATTTTGATAGTAGAAAGCTAGTTTGGCGAGCATGCCTTGTAAAGCACGGACGGTCTACAAATGGGTTAAAGTTTGTCATGAAACAGAGGTAGGTAGTTGGTAATAAATTAAGTAGCAGAGGTAAGATAGAAAGTATCATTCACAGGCGTAAGCAGTACGAACATCCGTTCCGGCAACAACATCGGTTTCATCTAAAGCGGCGAAGTTGTTAGATCTATGGGCGATAAAAAGGAGATTAATTGATTAACGGATTTTCAAACCCCAAATTACCTGGTAGCTAAAAGTGTATCAGTTAACTATTTTGATAGTAGAAAGCGAGTTTGGCGAGCAATGCCTTGTAAAGCACGGACGGTCTACAAATGGATTAAAGTTTGTCATGAAACATAGGTGGGTAGTTGGTAATAAACTAAGTAGCAGAGGTAAGATAGAAAGTATCATTCACAGGCGTAAGTAGTACGAACATCAATTCCAGCAAGAGAAGCTTCGGTAGGTCTGAGGAAAGAGAAGCTTCGGTAGGTCTGAGGAAAGAGATTCGACTCTCGCCTAGTACGAACATCCATTCCGGAAAGAGAAGCTTCGGTAGGTCTGAGGAAAGAGAAGCTTCAGTAGGTCTGAGGAAATAGAAGCTTCTACTCTTGTCGTCGATGATTCGCCGAGGATACACAATTTTTCTGGGAGATTTTTCTAACAGAGAAAGCGAGAAGGTAGGTCTGGAGAAAGAGGACCGTCGGTAGAGAGAAGCCCATAAAAAATTTGCTTGTTACTTTCTTTAATAGGGAAAACCAGTTGAATAAAATAGGGACCTACACGTTAATAGGTAGTAGAGTTGAAATCGGAATATAGAAAGTGGAAACAGTGGACATAACCAAACCGCAAATTAATCTTAGATTGTGTATATCTATGTCAATTACTCTAAAATATATGTAACTTGTATAGTATTATATTATCCAGTAGCAAAAAGATAAAGTAGAAACAACTCAACCAATAGATTCAAATGGATCAATTGAGATATATCAGCTCCACCAATTTTTTTAGAAAATGCTTGTTTGAGACATGTTTCTTAATTTGATGAATTTAATCAAATCAATACAAGAATTCTTTCCAAAGCTTATAAACATCCTTTATTAAAAATCAACAACTAAATAACACAACAAACCTAAAAGACTATTTATAAAGATCATGGTAATCAAAATTATTGGGTTTTTCTTAATTTTCTTATAAATAGTCGCTTATATATTGTATTATTAAATGATTATTTTTTAATAAATAATTTAGATTTTTGAAAGAAAAATATTCTATATTTTTCGTATTGATTCAAGAGACGTTAACCATAAAGCGTACCTTTGAAACTACTTGTGCAAAAAAGGAGACAAGTTATGCGAGATGCACTTATTCTTATCAAAATGACCATTAACACCCTCCTTTACTCTCTCTTTCTCTCGCTCTCCCCGATCGATTTCTCTCGCTCTCCCCGATCGATTTCTCTCCTCTCTCTCTTTCTCTTTCTATCTCTGTCTTTCTCTTTCTTTCTCTCTCTATTTCTCTCACTTTCTCTCTCTCTCTCTTTCTCTCTCTCCGATCTCTCTCCTCGATCTCTCTCTCCGATCTCTCTGTCATTCTCTCTCAGATTTTGGGAAGAAATTGAAACGAAGAAGGTTTCTTTTACAGAACTGTATTTCAGATCTGTCGATGTAGAAATCAAAACAAAGTTCATCGAATCGTTCTATTATTGGTGTTTGAGATTAGTTTGGATCTCGAAAATTTGATGTGATGGACGAATTGCAGGTTCGTGGACGAACTGGAGAAGAGAGTGGGTATGGAACATGGATGAACATTTGGTTTTGATACGTATACACCCAAATACCCGTAAGTGTGGACGTGGATTGACGTAGGGTTTAAATGTAGAAGGATATTGTTTGAATGTGTGTGGTCGAACATTCGAACATCTGAAGTTCAAGTGTTGATGTACATTGTAAGATATGTGTGTGGTTGTAACATTAAATATGAGACATTATCTTGGACGACCAATGCATGTCTCTCTCAGTTAGCTTTGGTGTATTTATAATTTTACGTGTTCGAACACGATAAATCTGTATGGTTAATTGTGTTTTGTTGTATTCTTCGTGTTCGACCACGATAAGTCTGTATGAGAAGTAAGAAGAATAAAGCTTTTCATTTAATAAACATTGTTCGACCATGACTCGCAGCATGTTTGGGGCATGTATTTGTGGTTGTACATTTATTGATGAGACATGGTAATGTTAAAAAATCATCTGCACGTTAAAGCATGTCCAACAGTGTTCGACCATGACACTCTTCTCCATCCCTGGCTTCATACGCCACACCCTGGTTGTGAAGCAAGTTGGACGTGCATCAGTACGATGTGGTTGTCCATCGTTGAAAGCTTCTTCTTCTTCTCTCTCTCTCTCTCTCGGTTTAGTCTCATAAGGGTAGAACCGGGAGGACAGTGTCAATTTTTGTGTGAAAAGTCACCCAATACATGTATGTCCCTTTTCCTGCGACATAAGTACTAAAAGGTATAAAGGTATGTCTACAAGTAATTAACTCTTGATTCAATTAAGTTCATGGTAAACAAGTAGAACCCAGATGAAAAATGTCTGAATTTTTTTAAATTGAGTTGACATGTTATTTCTTTAAATCTAGTGATTGAAATGTTTATAGTTGATTTTGCTCTGTAACAAAAAAAAAAAAAAGAAAGCATAAGATTCGAGTTTCATCTAAATCATCTCACTTTTAAATAGACACCCAATATCACAATAACCATCCAAATTAAATCTACATTGCTGTCATCAAATTTTTTTTTTTTGGTAAAAGCTGTCATCAAATTTACATTGCTCTATTATCTCATTACACCTTATCTTATATAATTCTCAGGTTTTCATTATTATTGATTATCACAAGAGTGTAAGAACGAGAGAACAAAAAAAATGGCATATTGCAGATCCCAACTACAGTGGACTGGTGCAGTCAGCCTCGGCGAGGTGTCCGAAAACTCCTGCTTGCGGCCTAAATCTCCCGGTTCTTGGGTGTGTCCGAACCAACTTAGACTCACTCACATGTCTTCTTCAACTCTAAATCAGAATCGACGAAGTTGTACCAACGTTGGTACAACGAGAAGCCATTCCTATTCCGGAGATCCCGGAGGGATTGTTGCGGCGGAGGAGGCGGAGTTGGTGGCAGTGCTAAGGGAGGCTCATCCGTACGTGAATTTACACAGAGACAGCAAATTTGTCGTTATGTTGTCGGCTGAACTACTGGACTCTGGTTCGACTCTCGACAGCATCCTCAAGGTCACTTACTTATTATTACTCACTCTTTTCTCATTACTAGATTCCAAAAGACAAAACGCGTGACAAAAGTTCAAAGATAATATCATAGAAAGATCCATAAAATGATAAAATACACGTTTGCAATGCATCTCATGAAACTAACCAATCAGAAAACGGCAATAATTCGAAATAATATCTGATGTCGACAGCATTACGTTGTCTCTTAACCACTGACAGAGACAGATGCATATCCCGGTTCAGTACTCCAAAAAACCGAACCGGTCTAACCGTGTTTAAATTGGAACAATAATTGAATCAGACCGGAATTAGATACACGCGTCCACAATTTTTTTCTGATTCCTTCGAATTGATCTCTTCTTCCTCTACCGATCGGCCGCCATTGATCCCCGTTTTGCTCTGTTTCTGTTAATTCCATCGGAATTTGATTTGTAATTCGAATTTTCCGAGATGACGGAGAGAGTAGCTATGGTGGTTTGTTCTTCTACCTGTTACGTTCCTTCCCGATATCTTCACACAAGAAAGGCTTTTTCTTTCCCAGACATATTCGAGCCGACGAAGAAGCTACGTCGTAATGGGCGATCGACAAATCCTTCGATTTCTGCGTCTTCTCCGGCACCGACGTTTGCGAAATGTAACGTGTTCGAGTACGCGGAAACTTCTGAGAATCCGGTCGGCGATAAGCAGTTTGTGCGGTGGTTCCGTGAAGCCTGGCCGTATTTGTGGGCACATCGTGGCTGCACTTTCGTCGTTGTTATCCTCGGCGAGATCTTATCCGGTCCTTACTGTGATCCCGTTTTAAAGGCACCTAACCAAATTCTTACCTCTCTTTGTTTGGTTCTGTGAGAAAATTGTTTTGTCTTATCTTTAAAATTGAACATCTAATTTGTGTTCTGTAGTGAAATGCGTCTCCTTTTAAAAGTTCTCTGTTTCCACATTTGTTTTGAGAATTATCTTATTGAATCATATCTTCACTTGTGTGTTCTATTAAGCATCAAGAGGAAGACTAAACCGTGCTTCAGATTTGTCTTCTTGTAACTTTTTGTTTTTGACAAATGTGCAGGACATAGCATTTCTTCATCATCTCGGGATTAAGTTTGTTCTAGTTCCTGGAACTCAAGTGCAAATCGACCAGCTTCTAGCTGAGAGAGGTCAGAAAATTAGCCTTGGCTCTCTCATGTTCTGAGTGGCGTGTCATGTTGACCTCTTCATGTTATTTTGTTTGATATTGTTTCAAAGAAGGTGTTTAGTCTATTCCTCCTTCCGTTTCACACGTCAAGTAATGGTTTCATGAGCTAGTGATGGCGTGAAATAGTTGAGTGTGATATAATTTCATTTGTTCAGATGGAGCCTAAGGTGTATCAGTTTCAGGACGCGAGCCTACTTATGTGGGTCGTTACAGAGTCACAGACTCAGCATCTCTGCAAGCTGCAAAGGAAGCTGCGGGAGCAATATCTGTGATGATCGAGGCCAAGTTATCTCCTGGACCTTCCATTTGCAATGTACGCCGACATGGTGATAGCAGTCGTTTGCACGAAACCAGTGTTAGGGTCGACACTGGTAACTTCTTTGCTGCAAAGGTGAGTGTTCCACTTTCTTGACATGTTAGTTTGAATGTCGAGTTCTTGTCATGTCTGTTTTGATAAATCATCATGGCAGAGAAGAGGTGTTGTTGATGGTGTTGATTTTGGTTCAACCGGTGAAGTGAAGAAGATAGATGTAGATCGGATCCGTGAGAGGCTTGATAGTGGTTCTATAGTTTTACTGAGGAACTTGGGCCATTCCAGCTCCGGAGAAGTCTTAAACTGCAAGTATGTTCTCTCTCTCTCTCTCTCTTAGGTAATAAATAACTGAGTTTTCTGACTCTGATATTGGGACTTTACTTGTACACTGCAGTACCTATGAGGTTGCTACAGCTTGTGCTTTAGCTATAGGAGCAGATAAGCTTATTTGCATAATGGACGGTCCAATTCTTGACGAGAATGGACATCTTGTTCGCTTCTTGACTCTTCAGGAAGCAGATACGTTAGTCAGAAAACGTGCACAGCAAAGCGAGATAGCTGCCAATTACGTAAAAGCTGTTGGTGATGAAGGAATAAGTAGTCTCCCTGAACCTCTTGGTTACAATGGGATGGTGACGACTTCCAACAATCATAATGGAAGAGGAATTTGGGAGCAACACACTCCCACTTTCCAAAACGGTGTTGGATTCGACAACGGGAACGGTTTGTGGTCTGGGGAGCAAGGTTTTGCTATTGGCGGTGAAGAGAGACTTAGCCGCTTGTACGGATATCTCTCTGAACTTGCTGCTGCTGCGTTCGTCTGCAGAGTGAGTCATTAACTTGACCCTTTGTCCTTTCTTCATTTACTTCTAAATTTTCTGATTCCGTTGGTGTGTTGAAAGGGTGGTGTCAAAAGAGTTCACTTGTTGGATGGTACTATAAGTGGAGTGCTATTGTTGGAGCTTTTCAAAAGAGATGGCATGGGGACTATGGTGGCGAGGTACTACTAATACACAACACAACTGTTGTCAGTTGCGTATCATTTATAGATTTGATCTTTCTTACACCCTTCATGTCACAGCGATGTATACGAAGGAACCCGAGAGGCAAAAGTGGAAGATCTTGCTGGAATTAGACAGATAATCAAGCCTCTGGAAGAATCTGGTTCTTTGGTTCGTAGAACTGATGCGGAGGTTAGTCCTTTTAGGTTTCACTCCTCGTTGTTTTGGTCTTAACATGAAAGCGCTAATCGATGTTGGTGTTACAGCTACAACGAGCTTTGGAGTCGTTTGTGGTTGTGGAAAGAGAAGGACAGATAATAGCTTGTGCTGCTTTGTTTCCTTTCTTTGAAGAGAAATGTGGAGAAGTTGCAGCTATCGCAGTTGCATCAGATTGCCGTGGACAAGGCCAGGGAGATAAATTGCTTGGTACAATCACAAAAAAGTTTTGGAACAGAACATTGTCTTGTTCGAATCTAAAAGTTAAGACAAAACCGGTTTCTTGAACTTTTGCAGATTACGTTGAGAAGAAAGCGTCAGCTCTCGGGCTCGAGATGCTTTTTCTTTTGACGACAAGAACCGCAGACTGGTTTGTCAGACGCGGGTTTGAGGAATGCTCTATCGAGATGATACCAGAAGCAAGACGTGAAAGAATTAATTTCTCGAGGAGATCGAAGTATTACATGAAGAAGTTATTACCAGACAGGAGTGGGATCTCAGTTGTTCGAACATTTCAGTTCGGTTCTTGAGAGCTTCATGAAGAAGATGATCCAAAACAATGTAATTTACCTCTAATCACTATCACCACAGTTTTATCTTGAGAGTTTTTTTTTTTTTGGTTTAAGGTCGATTAGCTTAAACAAATAAAACGGGAAGAGTATTTAATTGTATGTTAATTATGTTCTTATTGGTATTTATAAAGATGAGGATCAAAACACAATATATGTAACATTGATCAACAAGTTGAACATAATTTAAGGATTAGTTTTTTTTGGAGGAGACTTCTGAGTGTAGATGTAATCCAAGTGACCATCCAACGTCGTTTTCATCAAGCATTCCTCTGTTTCACACTTCACCATCTCCTTAAAACAACAATTTTTTGTTGTTAATTCTCAATTCAGATATCAAAAGCATGTGAGATTTTTTTCAATATTTGGATTATTTTAAAAATGTTTTAAGAGAATGAGTATACACTATGAAGAAATTATATAAAATTAGGGAATTACTTTAACTGCATGCGGTTTCGGAGGAGGCGTTTGGGTGTAGATGTAATCAAGATGAGCATCAGACGTCGATTTCATCAAACACTCATCCGTTTCACACTTCTTCTCCTTCATACAATTAAAATAAACCATGTGATAAACAGAAACCTAACGTTACATAACGTGTACAAATAAATAAATGTTCAAACAATTTGTTTTTGCTATATGATTATGATACACATAAATACATACTACTTCCTCAGTTTCATCAACTTGGTTTTGTGATAAAGTTTTACCGAAACGGGAAACTAAGAGAATGTATTTTTTACCGTAGATTTGCTCTGGAGAGTCGAGTCTGGACGAGCCACCGAAGTTATAACCATGAAGCTAAGTAAAAGTGCTGCGGCGATGAGGATGTTAGTCTTTGACATAGTTTTATTCTTCTCAATCTTCTCTCTCTTTTTTTGTTCTTATGTTTTGTTCGGGTTCATGTGATATATATTGAGTGATGCAGGAGAAGAGCCGAATTTATAAGGAAAATTTAGGTAGAGAAAGTTTTTGGAATATGATATTAATATTTAATTTTATTGGTTTATTATTAAATTTGTTCCTTTTTAAAGAGAGGAAGGAATTATATATACATAGATTTTTTTTCTTATGCATGATAATGTATTAATGGTAAAACTTTTAAATCTTTGTAATGCATGCATGATGCATATGACCAAGTTAAATTTTCAAACATTTGTGTCTTTGTTACTCGTAAGTCAATTATTATTCAACACGTCTTTTCCCGTTGGTAACGCTTAGTTATAAATGAATCCTTCTGGAAATTTATATACCTTACAACTACTGATCCTTTGACCTTTTTTAAAAAAAAATTAATTCTGATCATTTGTCCTTATGTTGACTTTTTGAAAGAAAAAAAAAAAACTATTTCTAAGAAAACCTTCTTGTGTGGGGGTGGATTTGATTTGATCCACTAAAAAAGATTCAACTGATTTGATACCAAGATGACACATAATGAAAAAAAAAAAATTAAAGGCAATCTGAAAGTACTCATGACTCAAGAGGGTGAGATTTCCCTTTTTCTAGTCATGGTTATATTTTTAAGTAATAGTTATGAAAATGTTTCGATAAGGAAGAATCCAATCACTATGGATTTGATATCTATCGTATTAGATATGTCAAAAAGCATCTGATCAGATCAAATCCTTACGTGTTGTGATCGTTTTAAATCGTTTTATATAGTAAAATAGATTTGGATTTGGATTTGCATTCACGTGTTATATTATTTGTAAACTATATTGGCACTAAACTATGTTGACATCATTTGCTTCCGGAAACCATGCATGGAGAATCTGTTGGAGAGAGGCCAATGTTAAGTGTCAAACCAGAAGACCGCAATGAGGAGGAGAGTCACAACCTCAAGCAAACATCATTCCTTTGAGCAAGAGGAGGACAGAACCAATAGCAAACCATAAGCGTCTAAACCAGAACAAGACCGGAAAAAAAAAGCAATACTCCCACGTCTCCTCTCTATCATGCTTGAACTCGACTTCTCTGTGAATTGATACTGACCAATTTTTAAGCTACCCAATCTTATTAGCACACCAACAGCTGCGCACCTCTCTTGTTTCACTCACCAAGAACCCATTCTTAAGAACACACTTGTTCAATCCTCACAGGACGGCTAAACCTGATAGTTCACACTAGTTTAGTCTTATATACTTACGATATCTTCTCTTTTCCCGCGTCGTTACACACACATTTTATGTGTTCAGCTGCACCATCCTTGTCCTAACAATCTCCTTCTTTTTATATGTCCATCAAGCAAGCATCTGCTAACACTTTCAACACAAAGAAGAGCAGCCACACAGAAAGCACAAACCAAACAACAAGAATGCAGAATTGAAAGTAGGTTCATAATCACAGGAGAATCAGCCGAAAGTAAATACATAGATAGAATGACCTGTTGAAAACTAAACTTGATTTTGGATCAAGTTAAATCATGGGCCAAATCCAAAACAACTTGATCCAATTTCTAGAAGATCACTTAAAAATATCTAATCACTCCACCTCCTTAAACAAAAAAAATCTAGATATTCATATGGAATTATCTAGATAATTAAGAATAAAATAATATAGATATTATGAAAGAATTCTCTAGATTTTAGATTATAATATGTAAGATATTTTGTAATGTGGAGGCTATAAATACCTCCACCCCCTTCTCATTTGTAACCAAGTTAAAATCAAGAAATATAAAGCATTCTACAAAGTCTTCCTTTCAAAACTTTTCTCTCCAAATTTTCTTAAACACTTTCTCCATCACCTCTAAAATAGTTCCTTTCCAACAAAGTGGTATCAGAGCTTGTTATTTCTCTTAAAGATGTCAAACAATGGTGTTCCCTTCCAAGTCCCAATGCTCACAAAGAGCAACTATGACAATTGGAGTTTAAGGATGATGGCTATCCTAGGAGCACATGATGTGTGGGAGATTGTTGAGAAAGGCTTCATTGAACCGGAGAATGATGGTGGGTTATCTCAAACTCAAAGGGATGGTTTGAGAGACTCAAGGAAGAGAGACAAGAAGGCTCTCTGTCTAATCTATCAAGGATTAGATGAAGACACATTCGAGAAGGTCGCAGGAGCAAAGTCGGCCAAAGAAGCATGGGATAAGCTTCATACTTCTTACAAAGGAGCTGAACAAGTTAAGAAGGTACGTCTTCAAACTTTAAGAGGAGAATTTGAAGCCTTGCATATGAAGGAAGGTGAACTCATCTCTGATTACTTCTCAAGAGTCTTAACGGTTACCAATAACCTTAAAAGAAATGGTGAGAAGTTAGATGAGGTGAGAATCATGGAGAAAGTTCTTAGATCGTTGGATTCAAAATTGAGCATATTGTCACGGTGATTGAAGAGACAAAAGACTTGGAGACTATGACGATGGAACAACTTCTTGGATCACTGCAAGCATATGAAGAAAAGAAGAAGAAAAAGGAAGACATCACAGAGCAAGTACTCAAGATGCGGATTGATACTAAAGAAGAAACTGGCAGAAGTTATCAAAGACGTGGAGGTGGTCAAGCCCGAGGAAGAGGTCGTGGTTATGTACATGGACGTGGTTGGAGATCCAATGAAGACCATACAAACCAAAGAGGAGAAAGCTCATCAAGAGGCCGTGGAAGAGGAAGCCCAAAAACAAGGTACGATAAGTCAAGTGTTAAATGTTACAACTGTGGAAAATTTGGACATTATGCTTCCGAATGCAAAGCTCCGAACAACAACAGAGTTGAAGAGAAGTCCAACTATGTTGAAGAAAGGAGCAAAGAAGATGATATGTTATTGATGGCTTACAAGAAAGAAGAACCAGAGGAGATTCACAAATGGTACCTCGATAGTGGTGCAAGCAATCACATGTGCGGGAAAAGAAGCATGTTTGTGGAGCTTAATGAATCGGTGAAAGGAAACGTGGCTTTAGGAGATGAATCGAAGATGGAGGTGAAAGGTAAAGGAAATATTCTCATTCGATTGAAGAATGGAGATCATCAATTCATTTCCGATGTTTACTATATTCCAAACATGAAGACCAACATCTTGAGCCTAGGACAACTCTTAGAGAAAGGTTATGATATTCGTTTAAAGGATAACAACTTTTCTATAAGAGATCATGAAGACAATCTCATAACCAAGGTGCCGATGACAAGGAATCGAATGTTTGTCCTAAACATTCAAAATGACATCGCACAATGCCTCAAGATGTGCTACAAAGATGAGTCTTGGCTTTGGCATCTTCGATTCGGGCATCTCAATTTTGGAGGACTAGAGCAACTTTCCAAGAAGGAAATGGTGAGAGGATTGCCTTGCATCAATCATCCAAATCAAGTCTGTGAAGGGTGCTTACTTGGAAAGCAATTCAAAATGAGCTTTCCAAAGGAGTCAGAGACAAGAGCACGGAAGCCATTGGAACTCATACATACAGATGTATGTGGCCCAATCAAACCAAGTTCACTCGGTAAGAGTAACTACTTCCTTCTCTTTATTGATGATTTCTCAAGAAAAACATGGGTTTACTTTTTGAAAGAAAAATCAGAAGTATTTGAAAACTTCAAAAAGTTCAAAGCCCATGTTGAGAAGGAAAGTGGCCTTATGATCAAAGCCATGAGATCTGATCGTGGAGGAGAGTTCATGTCCAACGAGTTTTTGAAGTATTGTGAAGATAACGGTATTAGAAGACAATTGACCGTGCCTAGATCCCCTCAACAAAATGGAGTAGCGGAAAGGAAGAATAGGACAATCCTTGAGATGGCAAGAAGCATGCTCAAAAGTAAGAAGCTACCAAAGGAGTTTTGGGCAGAAGCAGTTGCGTGTGCGGTTTATCTATCAAACCGATCTCCAACAAGAAGCATCTTGGGAAAGACACCACAAGAAGCATGGAGTGGAAGGAAGCCTGGTGTCTCACATCTAAGAGTATTTGGAAGTATTGCTCATGCTCATGTTCCAGAAGAGAAACGGAGCAAGCTAGATGATAAAAGTGAGAAGTACATCTTCATTGGGTATGACGCTAACTCCAAAGGCTACAAGCTCTACAATCCTGAAACAAAGAAGACAATCATCAGTCGGAATGTCATCTTTGATGAAGAAGGAGAATGGGATTGGAGATCAATTGAAAAAGACTACAACTTCTTTCCACATATTGAAGAAGATGAGCCACAAAGAGAGGATCCACCAGTTACCCCACCAACTTCACCAACACCAAGTTCTCAAGGAGATGAGAGCTTAAGTGAAAGGACTCCACGTTTTAGAAGTCTTCAAGAGATTTATGAGGTAACTGAAAATCAAGATAATCTCACTTTATTTTGTCTATTTGCGGATTGCGAGCCCATGAATTTTCAAGAAGCTATTGAAAAGAAGACATGGAAGGATGCAATGGATGAAGAAATCAAGGCGATACAGAAGAATGAGACATGGGAGTTATCTTCACTTCCAAATGGGCATAAAGCAATTGGTGTAAAGTGGGTGTACAAAGCAAAGAAGAACTTTAAAGGAGAAGTTGAAAGATACAAGGCAAGATTGGTGGCAAAAGGATATAGTCAAAGAGCCGGAATTGACTATGATGAGGTATTTGCTCCCGTTGCTCGTTTAGAAACTGTAAGACTAATAATTTCATTGGCAGCCCAAAAGAGTTGGAGGATACATCAAATGGATGTCAAATCAGCCTTCTTGAATGGAGAACTTGAAGAGGAAGTTTACATTGAACAACCACAAGGCTACATAGTCAAGGGAGAAGAAGACAAAGTCTTAAGGTTGAAGAAGGCACTTTATGGGCTCAAACAAGCACCAAGAGCATGGAACACTCGGATTGATAAATACTTCAAGGAGAAAAACTTCAACAAGTGTCCATATGAGCATGCACTCTATATCAAAACTCAAGACAATGATATACTGATTGCATGCTTGTATGTAGATGACTTGATATTTACAGGCAACAATCCAAATATGTTTGAAGATTTCAAGATGGAGATGACAAAGGAGTTTGAGATGACCGATATTGGATTGATGTCCTACTACCTTGGAATTGAAGTGAAGCAAGAAGAAAATGGAATCTTCATTACTCAAGAAGGCTATGCTAAAGAGGTGCTTAAGAAGTTTAAGATGGATGATTCAAATCCAGTTTGCACGCCAATGGAATGTGGAGCCAAGCTGTCAAAGCAAGAAGAAGGAGAGAGTGTGGATTCAACACTTTTTAAGAGCTTGGTTGGAAGCCTACGTTATCTGACTTGCACAAGACCAGACATTCTATGTGCAGTTGGAGTTGTGAGCCGATACATGGAGCATCCAACAACAACTCACTTCAAGGCAGCCAAGAGGATCCTTCGCTATATCAAAGGTACCATAAACTTTGGCTTGTATTACTCTGTTTCTGATGATTACAAGCTTGTTGGATATAGCGATAGCGATTGGGGAGGAGATGTAGATGACCGGAAAAGCACAAGTGGATTTGTGTTTTTCATTGGAGAAACCGCTTTCACATGAATGTCAAAGAAGCAGCCAATTGTCACCCTTTCTACTTGTGAAGCGGAGTATGTAGCGGCTACTTCATGTGTGTGTCATGCTATCTGGCTAAGAAATCTGGTGAAAGAGTTGAGTTTGCCACAAGAAGAGCCAACGAAGATCTTTGTGGACAACAAGTCAGCAATAGCATTGGCAAAGAATCCTGTCTTCCATGATCGAAGTAAGCACATTGACACTCGCTATCATTACATTAGAGAGTGTGTTACTAAGTTGGAAGTACAATTGGAGTATGTGAAGACAAACGATCAAGTAGCCGATATCTTCACCAAGCCACTGAAGCGTGAAGACTTCATAAAGATGAGAAGTTTGCTCGGGGTAGCAAAATCAAGTTTAAGAGGGGGTGTTGAAAACTAAACTTGATTTTGGATCAAGTTAAATCATGGGCCAAATCCAAAACAACTTGATCCAATTTCTAGAAGATCACTTAAAAATATCTAATCACTCCACCTCCTTAAACAAAAAAAATCTAGATATTCATATGGAATTATCTAGATAATTAAGAATAAAATAATATAGATATTATGAAAGAATTCTCTAGATTTTAGATTATAATATGTAAGATATTTTGTAATGTGGAGGCTATAAATACCTCCACCCCCTTCTCATTTGTAACCAAGTTAAAATCAAGAAATATAAAGCATTCTACAAAGTCTTCCTTTCAAAACTTTTCTCTCCCAAATTTTCTTAAACACTTTCTCCATCACCTCTAAAATAGTTTCCTTTCCAACATGACCAAGGATTAAGCCATGCAAAATGACCAAGGTCCAAGCCGCTAACATAGAGTGACCAAGGTTTGAGCCGAGAGAAACTACAAAAACTACCTACGGAAACAAGATTCAAACACTTAGAAAGTCAGAATAAAAAACATTGAGATTCTCCCCCTATCTACTAAAGTACTAGGATCAGAAGCTTCCACTTTGACTTTCATCTTCATCCCCATCACTCGCCAGGCTCTCATCCGACACATCTGAGTACTCTTGGCCCTCACAAACAGGTGCATCGCGATACTCTCCCGCTGCTTGAGTGCATACCCGCGTAAAAACACTAATAACAGAGACAAGAGGAAAATGGAAGAAGAAGAAGAAGAACTTACTCGCAAGACGGCGGAGAATGAGACGCGAGAAACGTTTCAATTCTTTTATGTCCTTAGACAGAGATGGACCTGTCATCTTGGTAGTGGACTTGTTAGAAACGCTTTGCTTGAGATCAAGTACCATCTGATGAAGAGGTGCATCGAGATACTCTCCTCCTGCTTGAGGAGCATACCCACGTAAAAACACTAATAACAAAGACAAGAAGAAAATGGAAGAAGAAAAACTTACTCTCAAGACGATGGAGAACGAAACCCGTGAGACGGTGCAATTCTTTTATGTCCTTGGACAGAGACGGACCTCTCTTCTTGGTAGTACACTTCTTTCGGAACGCCGCCAAGAAACCTTTGCTTAGAGATCGGGAAGGTTGATCTTTAGCCATGAGTGACACAAAGCGAAAATTGTGCAGATTTTTTAGAGGACTTTGTCGGAAGCGCAAAGGGTGAAAGGAAATTTGGAGAGTGATTGCTCTCACAACATTGATTTATATACACTCAATCGAAACCCAGTCAAACCCTAATACTCAGCAAACTGGTTAGAAATAAACCGGGCGGAGGATATGAGATTACCAAGACTGAACAGACAAATGCGTGTGCAGTGCAACATGACGATCATGTTCAATTTTGTGCAGCATTCTCAACATAGGCAGTTTGTAACAGAGTATCTGAGAGAAATTGAGTAGGAAATATGAACATGATCAACCAAGAAGCACTAAAACAATATTCACAGTTTATTTTTTTAACAAATCTTGACACAGAAGAGACTGTGTGTCTTAGCACTCCCCTGAGAGAAAACATCATGCGGGAGATTTTAGAGTAAAACAAACAGTCAACTCACAAGGTGCTTAGAGAGATTAAAGTAGATTGAGTAGTATTGTTTCTTGCAAGACCAAGTGTGATGAGACCTAAATCTTTCCTAATCCAGATAGTGATCATACTAATAACAAGGTGTGGTAGCAACTTGTCCCAAAATGAATACTTTTCGCTTTAGGACTTTTGTTAGGTATCCCTTTTGTTTGATTTTCCTGACATAAGCTTCACCACTCTTTTGAAAACCAATAGAGTCTTTGGCCTCTTTAAGCTCATTCTCTTTTGACTTTGAGACATTCGTCACATATTCTATAGTCAAAAACTCTCTTCCATATTTCAGTCTCCTTAAGATGAGTATACTGAGATGGTGAGCAACTCAATAACATTATACCCTGAACCTCTTATGAAACTTGACCTTCACACTGCTAGCTTAAACCATACACCAACTCCGATATTCTCAGCAATCAACTTAGTTTCTATTATCTTAATAAAACTTGTGCTGCATATGAACCCGATTAGGTAGAGTTATAGAATTGTATAATATCACTAACGCAGACAAGACCGATGCAGGGTTAGTGTTTTCCTCTAGTTAAAAGGCTAGAAAATAACCACTTTGAAAAGAAGAATAAAAAAAATGAAAATCGGTTAGAAGTAGTTATGGAGTTCTTATCTTTATTACTTTATGTTTCATCAAACAGAAACTTCGAATCAAGAAACGAAATTGAAGTATCTCCTAAGCCGATGACTAAAAGTTTCAATAGGAGGATTATTACAATTGCCTAACTATTAAAACAGAAGTTTATTTTGGAGCCTTGAAGAGACTTGTTGAGTTGTACAGCTTCTTTGAGCTTACGACCAAGAGCAAAGGCCAAAGGTGGAGGCACTGCATTACCAATCTGCCTATGCTTGTGTATTATGTTCCCTTCGAACTCATAGCTATCCGGAAACCCCTGTCACAATTTTTCATAATACCAAATCAAGTTTCTGATGTTACAAAGACTTTTGATTTAAAAAAGAAGAATCCGTTCTTTATACCTGAGATCGGGCGCATTCACGGACAGTGAGGATCCTGTCTTGGTCAGGATGGAAGCACATTCCAACTTTACCCATGGGCTGAGGATCAGTGATTGAAGTTGGAAAGTTTCCTTCCCAATCTAATCTCCCAAAGAGTCCCTTCCATTGGTTGTGGCGCTTCGCCGTGTTTGGTAGACACCATGGAATCAAATCAACCACTTGCCCATTTGATAACGTCACCTGTAATATAGAGTTAACAAAAATAAGTTGTGATCTTTTATTTTAAGATACTAGTCTTAGTGGGATGTATAAGACTCTCTGACCTTTTCGTCTGGGAGGTCACGCCAATCAGAACCTGGCCTCTTTGGGATTTTCTTACATCTTATGAGGTTTAGTTCGTTCATCTCTTTGCAGATGTGGTCAGTGAGAACAATCTTGTTTCCTCTGATCTCCTTTTGGAACCACGAGATTGGTTGAACTTCATACTGCAAGGACACACGAATATTCAAATGAGTTTTTCTACACGTTTGTTGTGTATCTGTTACCACACATACCTCTTTGTTGGTCTTTGACTCTCCGTTTTGTACAGGTGGAAGATCGCCGATTGTGTCTCTCACAGTGATTGGACGGAAAGGTGCGCCGTGCTGAGTACTGCGAACAGCAGCATAGTGTACACCTTTGGATAGTGAGATTTTCAACTCTGGAACACCAAAGACATGCATCGGCTCAGGCCATTCGGGAAGAACTTCTTCTGGTGCAGCTGCCCATATAAAAGCTCTTTTGCGAGATTGTGAAACCCCATATGCGCCTGCCTCCAAGATCCCGAATCTCACCTGTGAAACATCATATTAAACACAGATTTTGAATTCAGTTTCACACAGAGTGTATATAATGCTAAAGAGCAATCAAATGTAGAGCACAGAACCCACGAGACTAAAATGGAATTTACCTGGTAACCCATTTCGAGAAGAGAAGCCAGAGTAAGTTGAAACGTTTGCCCTTTATTGAATGACACAAAGGTCCTCACGTTCTCCAGGAGAAAATACCTTGGCCGGAAATAATCAGCGAAGGACAAGAATGCTAGTATCATTTCACACTGAACTTTGCTCCACGAGCTTTGGTTGAACCGGTTCATACCAGAGAATCCCTGCCAAATTGCATACGTTAAGATCGCTCTACTTAATCAACGAACATTGCATACAAGTATAGCAACAATATATACCTGGCATGGAGGGCCTCCATTGATAAAATCCACTTGACCAGGAAGTGGCAGGGTACGTTTCTGGTCCTCATCAAGCTTACCGGCTAGTTCATTAGCCTCTGTAGTAGAGATACACTCCTCTTGATCTCCACATTTCTCCATTATAGCCCTGCAGATAATCTCAAACAACTGATCACAACACAAGAAATAGAAATAGCCACATTTGGAAGAGTAAGTGTTTTATCTTGGCGGCTATTTACCTAAGAATCACATTGCAGTTGTCAACAAAAACTGTGGTCTCGGGATGGTTTTTTCTAAAAGCCTCCCCAGCTGGCTCTTCATACTCGATCGCCCACTTTGTTGCAGATACACCTTTTACATAAAAGCATGCACGTAAATGCAATTTTGTTCAAGAGTTTTTGGTTGATAAAGTGTGGACTGGAGATGATACATACCTGCCTGTTCCAGTCCCTGAGACAGGCCACCACAACCAGCAAAAATATCTAGTGTAGCCAGACGCATCTCTTTAGGTACCTCAACAGGTTTGACAATCCCTGAGTCAGTTCCATTCTCTACCCCCTTCCCCTTTTTCTTTCTTAAAAGTGCTTCGTCCTTAATAGTAGAGTACTTCGGCTTGATATTGACGGGCAGCTGTTACAAGACAGTTAAGAGAAACACTTCAACTTTGTATTGGAAACAGCAACAATCATACCAAATTAGTTATATAAAAAATATTATATGAATTTTTATAAACAAATTATGTACAAAATTAATGGACGGTAAACAAAAAGAGTGAAACAATATATACCTGCTTGACAGAACCTTTGGACGGGTCATAGATTTGTTCACAGAAGAAGATATTCTCTGATATTGGATAATCACGGGATAATGGCATATCAGTTTTCTTCCTTACTTCACATTTTCCCTCTAGAACCTCTGGATTGAGAACATCTGTGTCCTCGCTGTAGTACAACTAAAACAAATTGCAAAAGGAAAAAGAAAACAGAGTAAAAAGACTGTAATATAAACTTATGGAGAAACCAACAAAGTAACCTATCTTACGTAAAACATCACTAGATATATATTACCGAAGAAATAGTTTTACCTCTTGGATGTCTGAGGAATAAGCCTTCTCGTCAGAAACATCCTCAGGCCTATAAAACCTTCTCACTTTAACCTCGAAGGAACCCTTTCTAGATTCCTTAGCGACGATGATCTCAAGGATTTGGCAGACAACGAAGGGTCTTAACCCAATATTCCGCCCAGACTTATATTTCTCATTAGCCTCCTTCGATCCATCGATATATTCTGGCATTACATAGACAAAATCATCAGCGGAATAGTCAACCCCATTGGAGGAAAAGCCCGTCTTTGAAGCGTTGAGTTTGATCTCTGCTCTTTTCTCTTCATCCTCTCTTATCCTACATGAATTGCAGGATCCAGAAGCACAGCCCATATCACGGAGTGGAAGACTAAAGAAACCCCCTCTCTCAGGTGAATACAAACTCTTGCAGAAGTATTCCGTTGGCAAGTCTTTCGCTTTTCGTTCCTCTGCTCTCGCCCGGTCCAGCTTATCAGCAGTGTTGTTCTCTTTCCTAAACTGATGCCCCCATGGCCTTGATCGAATCTCCAAACTGACTGTTCCTTTTACGTCCTTAAGCTGTACAGTCATGCATTCTTTTGTCAAGAATAGTTCCCTCTCGTTAGCAGCATTCCCCAGAACAGTCTCGGATCCTCTTTGTAAAAGTCTTCCATGTAGCATTTTGCAGTGATTTGAACTTTCAAACATGTACTCCACGAAGTAGATGGCCTGAGTTTCATCAACTTCCAAGACGACGGCACCACCTACGGCAACCATTTCCCCTCCAACGAGGGCTTGTCGATAGAGAGGCTCACCAGCAGAAGTCTTTCCTACACTATCGCCATCCCATCTAGTTTCCAGTTTTCCAGAACTGCCTCGAATTTTCGTCAAAGGAGTATGAGACTTTTGAACCTCCTCAGCAGGTTCTGGTACAGTTTCTTCTGCGTCATCTTCTTCATTTTCGACCTCCTCCTCAACCTCTTCTTCCCCGTTTTCTGCAACAACTGCCTGCAATGGATCATCTGGAGAGTAATTGGAGTAAAACTCTCCCCAAATTCTGTTGATCAGGCGAGTTGTTGTTGCTTGCATGGCCTTCCTCTTGGATACCACAGGTGCCATACCTGCCCTTGGATTATAATTCGGTTTCAGCAAAATCAACTTCTTCTTCTTGATGGTCCATCTTGTGTTGTGCCTTTCCGCCCTTCTATTTGCAAGATCACTAGCAAATGAACACCTACTGATCTCCTTGTTAGGAAATTCTGAAAACATCTGCAATATTATTTGCCCATGACCGACCACATATCTGTCAACAACCGCGCGATCAGAAGAAATGTGAGCTTTATTCTGGAACTCAGACACCTTTTTAATGACATCTTCAAATGAAAGCCTAGACTTTCTAATTTGATCCTCCAGCAGAGCAAAAATGCGTATACAAACCCTTGCTATTTTCAAAATAGGTTCAAACCATGGGGAGTATTGCTTTGACGGTCTCCCAAGTCGGTACCTGGACGTACCTGATCTGTCAGCAACAGAAGAAGGAAAAAAACGATGCAGAAACGTTAGGTACAAATACTGGAATAGACAGCTTACCAGGCCACATCTGTTCGTACTGATATAGAGATCATTGACCCCCCATACTCAATCATCCATTCCTTTATTTGACTGAGGAATAAAGGTACCCCCTCAGGTGCCTTTGATGGCGTAGAGGTTTCAGGATCATCTAGATCAAACCACATCCCATCATCCTCCGTCATCAAACCAGATCCAAAGATAGTTACATCGATATCAGCACAAGGCTTCATGGGGAGTAACTCCAGGGATATCAACCTTGAATCAGAGTTGTAAAGAGCCCAATTGTGAAGCATCCTGCGAGGCAGGTCCTCGATGTTGACCTCATAGTCATCGTACAATATAAGCTCATCTGTTTCTTCTTCGATATTCTTATAATAAGCTGGGAGAGGATAATCATTGGCAATCTCATCTTCAGTGGTTTTTATGTATCCCTTACTTGAAGAAGAAGCTGCGCCGGTGTTTTTTCTAGGCCGTTGCATAGATTTCCTGTACTCTTCATCTTGTACAAGTTTAGCATATCTTTGGTCCTCGTCAACCAATTGCTGATCAGATGTCATGGCCTTGCTCTCTGGAGCTTCAGAAACCCCATCAATCCTCAGAACCCCGTTAGAAGGTCTTCCTTCCATCTGAGCAGCAACATTGTTAAGTCTACTAGTCTCGTCTCTGAGAGCAACGAGTGCAGGAATCTCAGCGAAGCTTGCGTCATCTTTCTTGGCCGTCTCGTCCAAACCAGCAAGCTGATTATATATGAATTCTCCTTGGGATACAAGGAAGTTTCTTATGACCATGTAATCACTAGAAAAGCACTTACTTTCATGGCTCATAGACCTCGCAACCGCCACAAGCAACTCATCAAGACTCAAGTCAGAGTTCCCACCAGCAGACTTGGCCACTTTCTTATAAACCTCTACTGAAGCAAACGCCTTCTCGTAGAAATAGTCATACATCTTCTTGTAGGTAGTAGCAGGTTTAACGCAATCATAATCCGCCAGCTCGGTAGAGATCCAAACGATCGGGACACCATCTTCATATCCCGAGATACTCCAATGCTCCACACGTCCAAAACCTTCACACCTCACTCCTTTTGCTTTCTCCTTGTCGGAACATTCACCTAAAGGTAAGATAACACCCGTGACGAAAATGTCACCAATCTCCAACATCTCAACAGGCTGTGAAACTCCATTCGTATCATGTAAAACGAAATCAGTCAGCTTTCTGTTTTGACGAGGCTCATCACCGGTCTGCAGAGAAGTTGTGAAATGTAGAGCTACAATCTCGTCCTCCACAATCTGATGTTGCTTAGTTTCAACAGTAGCAGATTTCTCAGAGATACGGACAGATTTCTCCTTGAAGTTTGTACATGCTGCAGCTCGCCTTGGCCTCGTCTTCCTTGTAGAGACATCAACATCATCCGACTCTTTGCTCTCTGGAAGAGGTCTTTTCTTTTGCTTCCCAGCCTTAGTTCCGTTTCTCACCATTTCCGAAAACCTACTCAAAAAGAGATACATGAAGAGTTGAGGAAGAATCACTATGACGCAATTAACATGTAATTTTCAGATGAATCCATATAATCAAAACCCTAGAAATGAGAGTTTCAACATCACATCGCCGCCAAACAGTTGAAACCAATTTCAGTTAAATCCTTCGAATCTAGGTTTAAAATTGAGGTCGGGACAGCAGAAAACATACGATACGGAGCGAAATCGAAGCGAAACAACTAAAAATCACAGGAAATTTCAGGTCAAAATGACGAACAACTCGAGCGCTAAGGGTTTAACAATCGCTGTAATTTGAGATCGGAGCAGAAGAAAACTTACGTTCGAGAAGCGAAATCGGGAGGAGAAATGCGAAAGCCGAACCGATCTGAGAGAGAGAGAGAGAGAGAGGTCGAGAAAGAGCGATTGAAGATAAGAGCGACGAGTTTAGGGCTGAGTGGGAGGAAGAGGTATAAGAAGGAGAGAGACGAGCGAAACGACGCGCGGCAACAACCGGCGCTAAAAGTATTTTTTCGTAAAAGAGAAAAATAAGGAAAGTCCCGCCTAAATCTCTTTTTCGTTTTGAGAATTAGGTCTGGCCAAAATGTTTTTACAACTATGAACATCCCATATAAATCTTATATATTAGTTAATTTAAATGTTTTTACATGTTATTTTCATTGAAAATTATGTGATGATCCGTGCTATGTACGCAATAAGTTTATTCGTAAATTATGTTTTATAAATGTAGAAAGTGTTACTGTTTAAATTTGAAAATATGTGATGATCCGTGTTGTGTACGGAATAAAAGCTGTTCAGAAATTCGTGTTTTATAGATATAGAATTATTATGTTCATTTAAAAAGAAGTGATGATCCGTGATATATACGGTATAAAATTATTCATAAATCGTGTTTTGTAGATATAGAAACTGTGATTGTTTACACTTAAAAATAAGTGGATCCGTGTTATATACGGAATAAAATTGTTCAAAACTTTGTATTTTGTTGATATAGAAAGTTTTAATATGTTAAAAATAATTTTGATATGTGATATGAACGTTGATATGAACGGAATATAATTATTCATGAGTCGCTTTTTGTGGACATAGAAATTGTGATTATTTAAATTTTAAAATAATTGATGATGTTGTGTACGGAATAAAATTATTCACATGTTTGTATTTTGTTGATATAGAAAGTATTATTATGTTCGTTTAAAAATAAACGATGATCCATGTTATACACGGTATAATTTTTTCATAAGGCGGGTTTTGTAAACATAGAAATAGTGATTATTTTCATTTTTATTTTAAAATAAGTGATGATATGTGTTGTATACGGAATAAAATCAATCATAGGTATGTGTTTTGTAGATATAGAAAATATTATTATGTTCATTTAAAAAATAAATGACGATCCGTGTTATACACGGTATAAAATTATTCATAAGTCACGTTTTATAGATATGGAAATTGTGATTATTTACATTTAAAAATAAGTGATGATCCGTGTTGTATACGGAATAAAACTATTCATAATTTTGTATTTTGTTGATATACAAAGTATTATTATGTTCATTTAAAAATACGAGATGATCCGTGTTATGCACGTTATAAATTATTCACAAGTCACGTTTTATAAATGTACAAAAATTTATTATTTACATTTGAAAAAAATAAATGATGATCTGTGTTATGTATGTGAACAAAAAAAAGATATGTGTTATGTACGGAATAAAATTATTCATAAGTTAATGTTTTTAGATTTAGAAAGTATTAATATGTTCATTTAAAAATAAGTAATGATCCATGTAATACACGGTATGAAAGTATTCACAAGTCACATTTTGTAGATACATAGATTGTTATTATTTTCATTTTAAAATAAGTGATAATCCGTGTTGTGTATGGGATAAAATTATTCATAAGTTTGTGTGTTTATAGATACAGAAATTATTATTATGTTCAGTTAAAAATAAGTGATGATCCATATTATACACAGTATAAAATTATTCATAAGTCGAGTTTTATAAATGTAGATATTGTTATTGTTTACATTTAAAAATAAGCGTTGGTCTGTTTTATGTACAAAATACAATTGTTCATAAGTTTGTGTTTTATATATAAATATAGAAAGTATTATTATGTTTATTTAAAAATAAGTGATGATCCGTGTTATGCACGGTATAAATTTTTTCATAAATCGGGTTTGTAAATAAGTGATTATTTACATTTAAAAATAAGTGATGATCCATGTTACATACGGAATAAAATAATTCATAACTTTGTATCTTGTTGATATAGAAAGTTATAGTATGTTCAAATAGAAATAAGTTATGATCTCTGATATGCACAGTATAAATATTCATAAGTCGTGTTTTGTAGATATAGTAATTGTGATTATTTAAATTTAAAAATAACTGATGATCAGTGTTGTATACGGAATAAAATTATTCATAAATTACACTAGAGGTGGTTTCTTTTTTAATTGTTGCAGATACCAAAGGGAGCTCAGCCTGGTGAACTTCTTGTTTTAAGAAGCAAAGGTACTTATATCTATCAGCCTATATGGTTAGATCTTTCTTTTCTGTTAGTTTTTTTTGCATGTACTGTTTTTAAGATGTGAGTTTCCGCAGGGCTACCAAACAAGGATTTTTTGTAGATTATGGAGATCAATATGTGCGATTTCGCGTTAACAATTCTACGTAAAATTTCTTCGAGTTACTTCGAGTTACTTCAAAAGAGCAATATTATTGGAGGGTTCTAAACCAGAGTCTCTAAAAAAATAAAGATAATATAAAATAAAATATATTATTTATTTATTGTTAGAGGTTCTAAAACCTTTGTAATCATTATACCAAAACCTCTTTGTTTAGAGGTTTTGATGTAATGATTACAAAAGTTTTAGAACTTCTAATAATAAACAAATATTATTTTGTAATTTTATACTATTTTTTTTTAGAGACTCTGGTTCAGAACCCCCAATAATATTGCTCTAAGAGCATGATTATTGGGAGAACCTCACAAAATATTCTAAATTATTATTCAATTATTTAATTTTAGTTTAGTAAATTTTTTTTTTCAGCTAATTAGATGTCATATCACTTTAGAGACAGGTTCTAAAAGAAGGGTTTTCAGAACTTGTTTCTGTAATTATTATTTGCTTTTGATTTATTTTAATGTTTTTTTCTTTTTATAATCTCTATTAGAACTCCCAATAATCATGCTTTAAGCGTTCTCTTATCTTCCATTGCAGCTTGATGACTTGAAAGATATTGGACTCTAAAAAAAACAGGTTCTAATCATATATTGGTGGGTTCTAAACCCCAAAAATAAATGAAAAAAGAATTAAACCCATCAGAACCGGTTCCTACGGTGGGATTTTTAGAACGTCAAAGATAGTTTGGATTGACTGAGACCATCATTAACGCAGTATCTTAAAAGTGATTCTTATGTTTTTTAAATATTAAAATAAAGGAAAATGAGTTCACAACTCAGCAACCGCTTCCTAAGGGCATCAGACCATGTGCATCAGAAGTTTTTAAAAAGAGGGGTTCATAACAATTTTTCTTTTTTTTCTGAGATGGGACCTACATGTTCGGCACTGAAAGAAAAAAGAGCGAAGATAATTGTGACACGTCGTGAACTCCGGTTCGTAAAAGTTTATAAATAAGAGTCGATTTACGTACCCTTTGTCCTCTCTATTTTTTTTGAGCTTAGGCCTCTCCCTTTGTCCCAGAAGGTTTCATCCTTCGTGTGGACCCCTCTTCAATCTCTCGATTTCGAGTAGATCCCCCTCCTTTATCTCTCAGACTTGAGTAGATTATTATCTTTAACCTCTTCCCCTGCTTTTCATTCAACGGCTCTTCAAATTTTCTTCCTTTTTGGGTTATCGAGACTTCTTTTCTCTTGATCCGTAATTAGCGTTACTATCCTGTTCGACAATAATCATATCATCCCAGCTTTTTGAATATGCTATCATTCAAAATTGTAGCAGAATTTTCGGAAATAAACAACTCTTTTTCTACATCCACCGACAATCTCCTTCCGACGGTGTCTCTTTTCCGACGTCCGCTAAACACAATTTCCATGGCCGATAGCTTGCATAAGGCTTTAAAAGCTATCTCCCTTGATGATGATGACCCGATTATGCTTACGGATGATCCAAAGTTCAGGGTGCTGGATGCCAATTCAAATAGTATTCTGGGGAGACTTACTAACCCAGAAAATCAACCCATGGCTCGAATGATACATTATATGCCGACTCTGTGGAGAGTCTCAGACAGAGTTCGTGGAATCGTTCTTTCTCAAGATCGTTTCCAGTTCATTTTTCAGAGGGAGGAAGATCTGATCCGTGTCTTGCAAGACAGACCTTGGTCCTACAAACAATGGGCTCTACTATTGGAACGTTGGGAGCCGTCGTCAGGGCCAGAATTTTTGTCTACACTTCCGGTATGGATTCGGATTCGAAATATACCGGTTAACTATTTCACGGTAGACACAATGTTTACTCTGGCCAAGAAGATTGGGAGGGTTGACGAAATTGCTTATGACCCAAAAGCTTCACATACGACGGACTACATCAGAGCTCGAATATTCTTCAATGTCAACGACCCAGCCCTCGAAGCTAAGAAGCTCTATCTTCCATCGGGTGAAACTGTCATCATCAACTATGAGTATGAGAAAATACATAAAAAATGTTTTCATTGTTTAAGGATCACGCATGAGAGACCGCGATGTCCCCTACTCCGAAAGAAAAATGCCCAAGCTATGAACAAAGATAGCATTCAACAAGATGAAGGTCCATCTACGGTTCCAACTATTTCCCAGAAAATTTTGCCTAAGGTCATTAACGCTCCGCCTGGGTTTCCTACAATGTTTCCTGAGCTGTCTGCAGAGGAGAGACAGATGGCCCTTCAATATATCTCGCATTCTGACGCTACAGAAAGGAAGGCTAGGATTCTAAGAGTACAACAATCTATTGAAGAGAGGGGCCTAAACTCAAACATCGTTCTCACAAAAATCTCTCACGATCTTAACAAAAACAAAGGATTGGTGTTTGGTTACAACAAAAAATCGGAAGAAGCCTTACCAAACAGAGACGCACAATCCTCTCATCCGGATAAAGTGTCTCTTCGTAACAACACGACGGAATCAGATTCGGTTTCTGAACAAAGCTGCACTTCCCTCCCTATTTCTAAGAATGCGACGGTTTTCCACATGGGTATTGCTAGTCAATCTTTGGATTCCGGCAATCTTAAAATGGGGAAGAAAGACAGAAAAAGACCTCCGGCTTGGAAGAGGAAAAAAAGACTATCCCAATCTTTTTCTATTCCTGGTCAGGTTTTAGATATAGAGGAATCATCTGCAGAAAAAACGGTGAAGAGAAAATCGGAGGACAACTTATACTTGGCTGAATCAAAGGTTACAAAAACATCTCAAAAATCTACGGTGGCTTCCGATTTGAAGCCGCTGCCTGCCCAATGAGCTTACTAAGTTGGAACTGTCAAGGTGCTGGTAGCATTGAGACAGTTCAACGGATCCGGGAAATAAGGCGTACGTATTTTCCTGATCTAATGTTCTTGATGGAGACTAAGCAAAAGTTTTTGGTAATGGATGAATTAAGAGGTAGTTTGGGTTACGATGATGGTGTTACGGTGGAACCAAGAGGTTTAAGTGGAGGAATGATGGTTATGTGGAAAAATAGTTTGCAAGTAGAAGTGTTATCTAAAAATGATCGGATTATTGATCTGAAGGTAAAGATGGGAACGATAGAATTCTTTCTATCTTGCGTGTATGGGGATCCTGTGAGAGAGAGAAGACAAGCGGTATGGAACCAACTCTCTTCAATTGGTTTAAACAGGGATGAACCTTGGATGTTGATTGGAGATTTCAACGAATTAATGTACAACTCAGAGAAACTGGGAGGTCCAATACGACCGGAGTATAGTTTTTGGGATTTCCGTAACATGGCGAGCACATGTAAAATACGGGAAATACGAAGCTGCGGCTGTAGTTTTTCATGGGCTGGCTGGAGAAACAAGGTCTGGGTTCAATGCAGATTGGACCGTAGTTTTGGTAATGACGAATGGTTTCGGCTATTCCCGAGATCTCAGCTTGAGTACTTTGATATGTGGGGGTCGGATCATCGCCCAATTCGATTAGCTTTCTCTTTGGAGAATGAAGAACCTAGACGGGGAAGATTTTTCTTTGACAAACGCTTGATCAATAAGGAGGGATTCGAAGCAATCGTTAAACAGGGATGGGATGATTACAACGTGGAAAATTTATCATTGATGGATCGCATTGCAAAATGTCGGCGCGAGATTGCTAAATGGAAAAAGACGGTGGCTGTTAACTCAAAATCAAAAATGCAACGTCTGCACTCCGCCTTGGAAAAGGAAGTAATTAAAGCGTGTCCGAATCAATCTTTAATGAGGAAGCTGAAAGTTGACTTATCCTTGGCGTATAAGGAAGAAGAAGTTTTTTGGAGGCAAAAATGTAGAGAGGAATGGCTCAAAGAAGGTGATATGAACACAAGATACTTCCACAACTGTGTTAAGGGGAGAAAAGCAAAAAACAGAGTTCTAATGTTATTGGATGAGCTAGGGAATGAACAATTCTCAGAAGGAGCCAAAGGCAGTATTGCAGTTGAATACTTTAGGGAATTGTTCTTAAGCTCAAACCCCTTTGATCTTGTTTCTCTGTTCTCAGACTTCCAACCCAGAGTAACGGAGGAAATGAATGCGAGGCTTGTTGCAGAAGTAACAGAGGAGGAAATAAAAATTGCTGCATTTGACATTAAAGGGAGCAGTGCTCCAGGAGAAGATGGTCTTACAGGGATATTTTACCAGCGGTATTGGCATATCGTTGGTTCTGCAGTCATTAAAGATATCCAAGCTTTCTTCTCCTCTTCGATTCTACCAGTTGGATGGAACCATACCCACCTCTGTTTACTGCCTAAGATTCCCAACCCAAGCAAAATGTCTGACATGAGACCTATCAGCTTGTGCTCTGTACAATACAAGATTATCTCCAAGATCTTGTGCTCGAGATTGAAAGAAGTCTTACCTCACATTATTTCTGACACACAAGGAGCCTTCGTCTCGGGCAGGTTGATCACCGACAATATCTTGATAGCTCATGAAATGGTACATGGTCTTCGCACAAATGACAAGGTGGCATACAACTTTATGGCCATTAAGACGGATATGTCAAAGGCATATGATCGCGTCGAGTGGCCCTTCTTAGAGACGTTAATGGAAAGTATGGGGTTTGACAGAAAATGGGTTTGTTGGATTATGGCTTGCGTGTCTTCGGTATCTTACTCGGTTCTGTTAAATGGTAGAGCGCATGGTTTCATCAAGCCAGAACGTGGGATCAGACAAGGTGATCCATTGTCACCTTTTCTCTTTGTCATCGCTGCAGAAGCTTTGGTTAACTGTCTAAACAAATCGGAGAAGGATGGAAAGTTAAATGGCATTCGCTTGGCTTCTTCTGGTCCGGCGGTTCATCATTTATTGTTTGCAGACGATAGCCTTCTCATGTGTCAAGCAACGGTCGAGGATGCGCATGAAGTAGTTAATTGTCTTAAGATGTATGGTGATGCTTCCGGACAATTGATCAACAAATCAAAATCTTCAATTATCTTCGGTGCCAAAGTTCCGGTTGCAACTAGAGATCAACTTAAAAAAATGCTTGGTATCGAGAATGAGGGTGGAGAAGGAAAGTATTTGGGATTGCCAGAATGTTTCAGTGGTTCAAAGAAAAAAATGTTAAATTTTGTTCAAGAAAAGCTTCAAGGAAGGGTTAATGGATGGTTTGCTAAGGCTCTTTCTAATGGTGGTAAGGAGATCTTGATTAAATCTGTGGGGATGGCCATGCCTATCTATGCCATGCAATGCTTTAGACTTCCACAATCTATTTGTGCAAAGATTACAAGTGTCTTAACACAATTTTGGTGGAGCAGTGGGGAGAACAAAAAGAAAATTCCTTGGATAGCATGGAAACAGATGTGTAGAAGCAAGGAGAAAGGAGGCATGGGGTTTCATGACATTAGTTTGTTTAATCAAGCTTTACTGGGCAAGCAGGCATGGAGGATTTGGTCTACACCGGAATCGCTCCTCGCACAAGTGCTCAAGCACAGATACTTTAAGGATACCAACTTTCTAGAAAGTCGTTTGGGTCGTAGACCATCCTATGCTTGGCGTAGTTTACTTCATGGAAGGGAAGCAATGCAACAGGGATTGATCAAAAGGATTGGGAATGGTGAAGATACAAGATTGTGGTTGGATAATTGGATCATGGACTCTGTTGCAAGAATACCACGCTTTGATCAGACGGGAGTAGTGGACCTCTCTCTCAAAGTTTCTGATCTCATTAATCCTTCAACTAACTCTTGGGACCTCGACTTGCTGCGACGAACAATAAATGAAGAAGATATCCCACGCATCCTTTCAATAAAACCAAGAAGACAGTCTCAAGATACTTGGGTTTGGGGAGCAACGAAAAACGGTATGTACTCTGTGCAGAGCTGTTACAAACTTCTTGAAGAGAGTCAGACATTGGTCAGAAACCTTGAGACCGAGTGCCCTCCAATTGAGAAAAACCTGTGGAAAAATGTTTGGAAAACACAGGCACCCTCGAAACTAAAACACTTTATGTGGAGAGCTCTTGTTGGTGCAGTTCCTGTCAAAGATAGACTGCGATCACGTGGTCTACAAGTTAATACAAGTTGTGGAGCTTGTAATAACCCTGTCGAATCCATTTGCCATGTCCTATTTCATTGCACGGTGGCAAAAGAGGTGTGGGCGCTTGCACAAATTCCTTTACCGCAAAGAGGTTTCTCGTTATCCTCTGTCTTCTTAAACTTCCATCACTTAATCGGTTGCAGCAAAAAGGATACAATTCCGGTTAATGCTCGTATGGCCTTCCCTTGGATATTATGGCAATTGTGGAAATCGCGCAACGCCTTACACTTTGAACAGATTCGTTATGATCCGGAATCTATCCTCGGAAAAGCCTTAGAAGATGCTCATATTTGGCGTCTGACAAACACTAAAATTCAGGGAGACTCTCTAACTTTACCTGACCAGGAAAGGCCTCAAAGTAGTTGGAAAAAGCCAGGTCCTTACGCTCTAAAATGTAACTTTGGAGCGTCTTTCTCCGTGGAAAACAACAGCTCCGGAGCCGCTTGGATTCTGAGAAACCATAACGGCGAGGTGGTTTACCATAGTCGTCGTGCCTTTGCGCAAGTGCAGTCCGTAGAAGAAGCGGAGTTGCTGGCCACTTTTTGGGCGGTGGAATCTATTTGCAACTTAGGTAAGGACCGAATCATTTTCGAATCTTCTCTACTTCATACTAGAGAGGCAATGCTTAATCCGATTCTTCACAGCAACCTAAGTCAGATTGTTATATGTATCTCCACTTGTCTTGCTCGCATTCCGATATGGTCGCTTGAACATACATCTCCAAATGCGAATAGGGCTGCTCAAATGATTGCCTGCAGTGTTACTAGAGATCAGAGACATCAATCGTATGTCGCAAGAAATGGCCCATCTTGGTTACAAAATATTCTGGACCATGATGCTGCTGCTTTGGGATCATAAGATTTCTTAGATCCTCTTTTTATTGTTTCTCGGGGTCTTCTGTCCGAGTTTTACTTCATTTTCCTCGTACTCCTCTCCATCGTGTGGAGTCATTGTCTTTGTATTAGTTTTGTTGGAATTGTTTTACTTCTTTGTTTATTGGTTTTGATATTAATGGAAATTACAGTGTTAAAAAAAAAAAAGAGTCGATTTACGTGAGACTCGTTACTGTTTACGCTGGGTTTATATTTTTTATTGTTATTTTTCTTTGGAGATCGAGCCAGAGTTTATTGATGTGCATGCTCTCAGTATCGGAGAATTTGTGAACGGTTCTAACTTTAAAAAATAAAGAAAAAAAGAAAAAATAAATGATGTGACGTTTCTCAAATTTTCAATCGCCTCTGAGGGAAGAGGCGGTAGAGACGGTTCTACTCTACACGTGCTGTATTGTTATTCGCTCCATGGTTTTTCTTTTCCGAAAATTTTTTTTTTTTCTTCTCTCGTCGTCGATTGTTCTTCACAGTGTTCTGACCAAAGAAAAAAAATCGAACATGCAAGATGAAAATGGGATTGAAAGAGGCGAAATTGGTACAGGTGACCGATGATGAGAGAGCGAGCGGCTTTGCCTCACGCTTTATGTGGAAGAGATATTCTCGGTGCGGCGAGAACTGGGTCAGGCAAAACTCTGTCTTTTGTTATTCTGGTGAGTTTTCAAAACCCTTTTGTTTTTCTTCGGATTGGGAGGATTATAGTCAAGCTATCCTCCATAGAATTTTCGTTGACTGGTGGGCTGGAGTCAAGGAACATATTTGCACCTGTTCTTTTATAAGTCGAGGAACAGAACATGCTCTTGTCGTTTGTAATCACCGGAGTGATATTGATTGGCTTGTGGGATGGACTCTGGCTAAGGTACATAATTTATTCTCACAGTTAATACTGTGATTAGAGGAATCGTGAGCAGCTTATCATACATGTATGGTGTAAAGAGAATTCTTGGAATCGGTGTATGTTTTGTGAATCATAAATAATCTCTTCATTCACTTAATTAGCCAGTTTCTTTTCACTGCAACTGAAACGAATATAAACCTTTATCTTGTGAATTGCTGGTTTAAGGAGTTAGTGTTAGAACTACTGAGCTGTCTAGTTTTCGACTTTTGAATTAAGGCACTGAGTCACTGATTGCTTGTTTGGTTATCATGGGTGATTAGCTTCTTGTTCAACAAAGCACCATCAGTTGGTGCTTAAGGTGCAATTTTCGGATTGGTGAGTCCCCTGGAGCCATAATCCTTTTTGTTTCAGACTCGTCTTAGACAAATAAAGTTTGTTAAATGATACTCATTTTCCTTTTGATAGGTTCTACGCTAAAACCTTATCTTTCACGTCCTGGATTTTGCTTCTTATTTGTTAAGATTGGATTTTCGTTCACCCTATTTGTTGCATCTTAGACTGTTAAGTGATCTTTATCACCCTTATGTTTTTTCCCCAGAAGAAGGAGTTTGGAATTGGATGACGTTAATAGGGAACAAGAAGAGAAATTCCTTAACTTTGTTTCAGGTACCAACTTTGACTATTGTATTCGGAAGATTCTTTAATTGAGGCTGAGCTCTTTCTTTTGCTCTGTGCTTAAGTTTAATCTCATCAGATCACTATTACCTTCTCTACGTCTCTGTTTTTTCTCTCTTTTTGCTTTTGCAGGCTCAAAGGCCTTGGCCTTGACACAACATTTGAGAAATGAAAACGAGATTTTGAAGAGGGTCGTTGAGAATTTGAGGGGTGAGATAACTTTAATCAGGCATGTACCTCTATATCACTTTGTTAATTCTCCGTTGACAATGTAAAACTGTAAGCTGTCTTTGGTTCACAAAACGTTCTTGGTATGTCAAATCTAATCTTCTCTTGGAATCTGAAATCTATGAACTTGTGTGTGTGGGGAAGCTTTGGCTCTGTTATTTGTTTGATGAAGTTAGTGTGTCTATTCAAAAAAACAAAAAATTTAAAAACCCAAAGAAACTCTCCATTGCAGGTCTCAAAATTAAGGAAGAATAAGTGAAGCTCTTAATTTTAGTTAATCATATATTTATTAATAAATTATATTTGAGAACCTAAAGTGAAACTCTCCGATACTGAGGCTCTAAATAAGCTTTGCAAGAGCTGTATCTTAAATGACACGTAAGATTTTTATTGATTTTGATTCATTTCTTTGGGTCCTACTTCAGTTCTATATTTAAATATTAGAGTAAGAGTCTGTGAATGGTTTTGGCGTTAATGATGCTCTGAGAAACAGTTGATGATTATCGTTTGAAGTTTTAAGTCTCAATGATTCCATAGCTTCTGCACTTCAAGTTGTGGGTTTGGACTTTTGGATAATCCGCCATCGAAGCATTTGCCACTCAAGCGGAAGAATTATATTTGGGAAAATCGAATAATGTAACAATGTTTCATTTCATTTCTTTGTATTTGATGGACCAAAAAAAAATCGTATGAAAGTTTTTTATGTGGCAAACTTAACTTAACAATGTTTTTTTTTTGTTGGCTTATATTAAGCTATTAGCATCACCAAGTATTAATCAAGATTAACTACACTACTCTATCTAATCCAAGCTAAAAAATGGAAATTTCAAATTCCAGATTGAGTAAATCAATTCTACATAGTTAAATTCGGAACCAACTGGATAAAAACTCGTGTTCTCCTAGATATATCTGTTTTCAAGATTCACCCACTAAATTCGATTTCATGTTGGTTGTATTTTTGTTACCTTTTGACACATAATTAAAAAGTACTCCACTAACAAAAATATGATTAAAACTTAGTTTATATATAAACTTTTATATCGAAAAAATATAGAAATAGAAATAGGATCCTATTTCTATTTTCTATAATTTTTTATCAGCGTGGCTAGGAGCCTAGGATCTATAGTTCCGGAACAGATCATGAGCAAAGGGCTTTTTTAGCTTCATTCGAGTTCCCCTGTTTCTCCAAAGAACGAGAGAATGTTCCTAGTGAACAGAGAAGAACCATTGTTCGAAGCTGGTCGGAGTCCAAGAATCTCTGCAACAACATTGTAGATCTGAACATTCTCGAAGGACGGCACTTTCTTTCCTTTCCTAAACCTAGGACCATGTCCGATGAAGATAGATCTCATGGAGAAGTATTTGTTGTCGTATCCATGGTCTCCATAACATTCGTGAACGTCTGTTCTGCTCTGTCTAACCAACAGACCTTCTCCGACCATTCCTACGATCGGCGGAATCCGAGAACTCTCTGAATAATGCAGCCTTTTCGGTAGATTCTCCTTCAAGTAAACCTGCAAATAGTCTCCGTTCTCTACTTTCCCTGAGCTCAAAGCTTCGTTCATCTTCGCCACGATTTCCGCGTTCTTCTCGCCTGGATTCTCGACATCTTTGCCCCACCGCGGATTCATTGCTAGCACCGGGCTATAAGCGTCGATCCAACCCGCGGGTATATTGATCCAGTCTGCTAAATCATCAATGTAAATTGTTTTCTTGTCGCAGTTAGTCACCATTCCGTGATCACCAAGCAATATCACATGAACCTCATCGAAGACCCTGTTCTTCAGCCCCTGAATGACCCTACCGATCATTTTGTCTACCCTCGCGACCGCAGCGGTAACCCTAGGATCATCAGGGCCATATGCATGGCCTTCCTTGTCCGGTTCATTGAAATACAGCATCAAGAAATCAGGGATTTCGCTCTCGGGAAGATCGAAATAGCTCAAGACTGCATCAACCCTTTCTTCAAAAGGAGTCGAAGAATTGTAATGTGGACACAATTCTTTGGGACACGTCCAAGAACCTTTGGGAACTTCAGAGCCTGGCCACAAGTAAGTCACAGCCTTGCGACCTTGGTTTGTTGCTGTTACCCACAACGGCTCACCTAACCACCATTTCGGGTCTAAGCCTTTGTTGAACACATCTCCGGTTATCGGATCAGTGAACTTGTTCATGATTATACCGTGGTAAGCCGGGTAGAGTCCGGTTGCGATTGAGTAGTGGTTTGGGAATGTCATGGTGGGGAAAACCGGGATTAAGCCGAATTTGGCTTCGGTTCCTCCTGATATGAGAATGTCGATGTTCGGTGTGTCGGTTTTGAATTGGTAACCGAATCGGAAACCGTCGCAAGAAATCATTAAAACCACTGGTTTGTTGAGTTTCTTGAAGGGCCAGAGACGCCAGGTTTTGGACCAAGGAGAATTCAAACCATTCGTCGTTGCAGCAGTGGCAGCTAAAATGAGAAGAGTAAGAAGGGTGAGAGATAGTTTGAGAGACAGAACATGTTTTGTTTTTGCCATTGCAAAGAATGTGTGTGATGGTTCTTGCAGCTCATGTTATTTATAGAGCCAAAAAAAAAAAAAAATAATAATATAATGGTACCAGGGGAGCAGTGGCAGATGGCAGTTACGTTTACATACATATTCACGACAAGAACATTACTATCATCTCTGCATGGTCCAAAATGTGGGAGAGCCGTTGATACCTGATCTCACGGTCTTGATTCAATCACGTTTTTTATCACGAGAAACTACCCTGTCGTGGTGGGCTCTTCCTCCGATGAATGATTGGCTGTGCTTGATATAGGATCGAAATGTTGACAAGCCCAAGCTAACTTAATATGCATTCGACATTTAATTTTTTTAAACAGCCTTTTTTTTCTTTTCTTTTTTGTTCAAATTTTTTTAAACAGCCTAAAAGTAAATGTTTTGACTGTAACCTAGGGGATGCATCCAGTTACAAACGCATTTGGGCTTTGATTAAATTTTAGAAAATTGTTAAATAAACTTATAAAAGTTGTTATAATTCCTTGTTAAGTCAAAAATTCATAAGTTTGTGTTTTATAAATAAATAAAGTATTATTATGTTTATTTTAAGATAAATGATGATCCGTGTTTATGTACGGTATAAAATTATTCATAAATCCTGTTTGTAGATATAGAAATTGTGATTATTTACATTTTAAAATAAATGATGATCCATGTTGTATACGGAATACAGTTATTCATAAGTTTATTTTTTTGTTGATATAAAAAGTATTATTGTATTCATTTAAAAATAAGTGATGATCCGTGTTATGCACGATATAAAATTATTCATAAGTCGCGTTTTAGATATAGGAATTGTTTTTATTTACATTTAAAATAAGTGATGATCCGTGTTGTGTACATGATAAAATTATTTATAGATTTTGTTTTCCAGATATAGAAAATATTATTATGTTCATTTTAAAAATAAGTGATGATCCGTGTTATACATGGTATAAAATTATTCACCCAGTGTTATTTTTGTCACAAGAACATGAAAATGTGCTATTTTTTAGAATTGCTCAAAATCAAATTAACAGTTATTGATAATTCTATGATTATAAATAATCCCATCTAAAATAAAATACAGAAAAAGTACCATCGTAAAGATTCTATGATTATAATTCTATGATCAAATACCATCTACCTCGTAATATAATAGAAAAAAATCTATAAATAGTATGTCCAGATGTAGTCCAGGATATCCCTAGTTAAAATTTGAAAATTATAATGGATTCCTAAGTATTCAGTTATATATTTTGTTTAGATGTACGAAAAAGAATCTCATTCAGAATTTGCTTTCAGTTTATATGGTGGATTTGAAATAAAATTAAGTTGGGTTGAGACTATATACCATGTCGCCTTGGTTCGAATTACGTACATTTATGGATAGCAAACGAAAACAAAAAGCAAAAGAGATTACAGTATGTCAAAAATGTTAGTTTCTTTTATTTTCCTATCAGAATCATGTGAAAAATGTTGAAAACACGAATTAGAACCTTTAGTAATATGCACGTATATACACAGAAAATAATATATCGGTCAAACTATGAATCCAGATGTCTAGATTGTAGAATATTAATAGCAATTTTTCTTGCTTCATTGCTGTATGGCCCCTTTGAACACCAGGCCCGGTCCGTTAAGAGATCTCGCGAGCCCGTTAAAAGTGTCAATCAGTCCATCGAACATGTACGGTTCGCACTGACGTCACTCGCTAGTAGTTTCACATAGCCAATCACTCACTATAAATAGGAGATACTGTAGAGCCGAGAGAGACATCCGAAAACTGGCTTAGAGAGCGCTCGCCAAATAACTTTGTAATTGACAAGCCCTCACTTTGTAAAAAGACCAATTATTCTCTATCTCTTTAATATTAACGACCGCGTTTTACTTCCTTATTAATTTGACGAACCCTTAAAATCCTTTTCGCCGAGCCCATTCACCTTCCTGCGACGTGAGGAGCCCATCGTCAAACCTTGACGAGCTCGTAATCCGCTCGGCAACTGCGAGTGCTGATTAGCACTTGAACAATTGCTTCTTCTTTCCGCGTTTGTTTGCCTCGGCAAGAAAGCTCCCATCTCTAATCTGAGCTCGAGAAGAGTTTTCTGCTTTGTCGTCGATCGTGTGTGGGGAATTTTTTTTTATTGTTGATGTCTTTTTGGAGTTGGCTAAATGCTTCCCACATATTTGCTATGGATTGTGTCCTCAGTATCTTTTCTCAATTCATTGTGTTATAAGCATGCTCTTCTTTGATCATATGATTTTTCATGTTTGTAATTTATCATGTTGTAATCACCTATCTTTGTATATAATTAGAGAACTACTTTCCTTATTTTGCACCACATTATGCCACGTGACGTTTTAATTTTGAGTCTAAGAAAAAAAATAAGAAAATGGTGTCTGGTGGACTCGGACTCGGATAGAGAGAGTATTAAGCATTCACCTATAACCAGTGGACCATGTTGTTTCGTTGACATCATTTACCGAAACAAATATATAAACAATACTCACTCTATTTCTCAATGTAAGATCTTTTGAAGGTTTTTTTTTTCAAAATATAAGATATTTTGACATTTCAATGCAACTTTTACCTTTATTGGAGAGTGTTTAACCAATTATATTTTAAAACAGTTTTTATGATTGGTTAAGTTATGTTTATTTATATATTAAATGCTGCTTTCTGCACAAAGTTATTTTTCTTAATATGTGTGTTTTTCACCAAAAAATCTTATATCAAGAAACAGAGGGAGTGATATAGTAAAATATTTTCAAAATTTTCCGAGTAATCTCTGATTTTTAGGTAACTCGCTAGGCCTAGACCTACCTCCCGACTAACGTTTAGCGAGTTCTCTAACCTGGGTTAACACTAACAAAAAATACATTAGTTAAACAAGTTGATGAGAAGTAAATAAAGAGTTGTCCAAAAAAAAAAAGAGAAGTGAATAAAAAATTCGAGCAATAATACATTCCGATAACACTAATAAAAAACTATTCGATTACAAATCATGGTTTACCTTAATTTTAGATTTACAAACGTTTTTATATATAAAATACAATAAGTGTGTAGTATTTAATAATGATCTTTAATCCGAATAAAAAGATAGAATTGATCCATTTTAAACTGATTAAAATATCATACAAGAAAAATTATAATATCTAGAGGTTTTCAATGGAGAAGTACATTCCTTCAAGAGATAATTCATGAGTTTTTTATATAAAAAGAGACAATTCATGAGATCCTCTATGGTCACATAAACAGTTTTAATATTTGAATGTAAAATATAGTTTTTATGAGTAAAATTTGCAACAGAAGGTTTTATGAGATATAGTTCTAGCCATGAAGAAGTGAAAAACTATATCTTGCAATCCTCAGTAATTAATCTTATATTGACATAAAAACATGGAAGAGTTAAAAAAATGAAAAAAATATCACTAGATAAAAAAAATAAAAAAATTAATATTAATATATTGATACAAATAAACACATAAATAACAATAATTATTATCTAACTATATAAATTAGATTATATATTCAACAAAAACAAAAACAAAAATAAGACAAACATATACCCCGTGCAAAGAGGAAGAAAAGAGAAGTCATTATGGTTAGACATCATCTAGGTTCTGAGAGGTGTTCGAATACTGGATAAGGAACTATCACCTACATGTTACAAATAAGATAATAAGGTATCAACACGAAAAAATGACGTGTAACCAACGGGTGCGAAAACGCAAAGAAGGTAAAAAGAATATCAATGATTAATTCGCCGGTTTGTCTGGAACAAATAATGTATTCTTAAAATACACATAAACAGACAAATAAATATTAAAATATTATAGATTACGTAATTTTATTAGAACTATATATAATACGAATGAAATAAATATATAACCAACAAAATACACCCGTGCATGCACGGGGTTAACAGTTCTACTAGTTTACACTAATGCGGTGAAAAAAAGAAAAACAAACCCACTCGTTCCCTGACGTACATAAATCACTGGAAAGAAAAAATTATTACAAATAAGTAATAACCGAATAAGATTTTGAATGGTTAGAACTCCGCACCGATAAATTTACCCTTAATCGAACCAAAATTGGCTACGTCGAACCAAACCAAACCAGAATTTTATTGGGTTTAATTTGGAGTTTGTAAGTTTAAAGGTAAGTGTAAATATATAGAGATATCTTAATAATATTATTTGAGAAGTCACTTGCATACGCGTCGCGCTCACGTTGATTTTCACCGTGGTCTATTACAGGCATACCATTAATGATATAATTTTTTTCTAATTTCTTTTTAGTAAAGGAAAGTTTTATTTTCCAATTTCTTTATTATAAAATAAAAATTTATATATTAAAAACGTGTTTTGAAAAATACAGAAAAGTTTTATTTATTAATTTTCTTTTTTCTTATTTACTTCTTTTATATAACTTTAAATAAATATATTTCCTTCTTTTTAAAAACGTTTTTGCAGTTTCTTTTTTCTTATTTACAAATTTTATTTTATATTACTCTTGATAACTATCCAATTTTTAAATTTTGTAAAAAAGGAAATTTTCTTTTTTAATTTATATTTTAAAAAATACGTTTAAAATAATTTTTTTAGAAAAGGAAAAAGTTAAAAAGGTAAAAACTTATAAATAAGAAAAAGGAAATTTCAAAAACTTAAAAAGAAGTTAATATATTTATTAAAAAAATTATTTACTTGATCACAAAAAAAACAGAAAATATTTATTTTACACTTTCTTGCAGTAAAATAACTTTTTCTTTAAAAAACATTTAATTTAAATTTTTTATATATTCAAATACAGAGTTACCCTTAATGAAATAAAATTAGTACATTCAATTAGGTTTTTTAAAAAACAATTCTTAAATATCTTTTTTATATATCAAAGTATGGTTAAAAAAACTAAAATATTTATTCATAAAATTTCATTTGTTTGCAATAAAATAAAGTTTTGTGTTAATTTTATTTTTAAATAAAATATAATTTTTTATATGAAAACGTGATTAAGAAAATAAAGGAAAGTTCTATTTTATAAAATATTTGTTGCTTAAATAATTTTTTAATAAAAATGAAAATATCATATTTTAATTTATAGAAAATATATAGATTAAAGTGCCATTATTAAAAAACTGATTTTACAATGAAGAAGATATTGCTATTTTATTTTAATATTTTGATAATTATCCAATCAATGAAGAGGAGAATGGTATTTGATTTTAATTTTGTTAATTTTTGAATTGTTTACTCCCAAGTTTTTGCAATTTCGGGTTTTGCAATAAAGGAAATGTTTAAAATTTCTAATTCTTTCAACAAAAGGGAATATTAATTTTTTATTTTGCAATAAATGAAACTTTATCTCTAAAAATTCTTTTCAAATAAAAATAAGTGTTTTTAAACCCATAAAGTTAAACGTCATTACGAAAATAAACGAAAGTTTTAGTTTTTACTTTTTCCCCATAATAAATTTTTAATAAAAATTGAAATATCATTTTAAATATATATATATAAAAAGTTATTTTAATATATAGAATATGAAAACAATTAAAGACTCGCAGTTTTAGACAATAACAACGATCTTGTAGAAATCAAAACACTCACACACCTAAAACATATAAAATATGAAAAACAACAATATCCGACTAAATTATTTCTGTGTTCTCACACATTGGTTATATTGACGATGAAAAACGTAAACAGCTATATTCTTTAATAATTAGGTTTTGAATATAGTGTTTAAAAAAATTATTAGATCAATTTATAGTTATGTAACTTTGAACCAATTTTAATGGGTCTAATTGGTTTAAACCCACTAAATCAAATCCTTAATTTTAGATTCAATTTTAAAGTGATTAGTAAGTTTACAAAAGTTAAAAAATCAAATACATGTATATATAATTAACCAGTAAAATAAAAAATTTGTCAAGATAACAAAAAATAATCAAACTAACTGTAAATAACCATATTTACTAGATTTAAAACAAACAATAAATTTAAAACAAAACGATCAATGAAATTAGAAATTTTTTGCGAAATAAAGTAAACGAGAACAACAATCATAATTAAAACAACAACTTAAAATTATTTACATTATTATATATTTAATCTTAAACATAAAAATTGCAACAACAAAAAAACAAAAAGTTTAAAATAAATATAACAAAATATTAATTAATTTTAAAAATTAATGTCCGCGCATATGCGCGGGTGAGTCACCTAGTTAACTTTTAGTTATGGGTATCTAAAAAAAAAAAAAAAAAAAAAAGTTATGGGTATCTCAAAATTATGAGAAATCCTCATCAAAGTTTTTCAAATGAATTTTTCGAGGAAGGGTTCTCATAATTTTGAGATATTTTTAAAAAAAAATAATTTTGAGATATTATTAACAATTTATCAATATACTTATTTTAATATATCTTTGAGAACTTGTGTGAGATATTTTTTCAATAAAGATGTTTGGAAAACCAAAAATTTTGAACCAAACAGACCTAAAATTTAATAATGTAAAATAAGCTAAAAGTTGTCAACTTCTTTGCTTTGCCAGTTCCCTACGTGTAGCTTATATACACGTAAATTAGAAAAGCAAGAAGTTGACAACACAAATGTAAAATAAACCATATCAATAGTACAAGTCAAGTCAATGTAATTTGAACCGATTCTCTCTTTATTCAAGCGAAATGCAAAAGCCAGTAGAAGAAAATTAAATCAAGAGTAGTGCAATCTTGAATATTATCATATTATCCATGACCAATTTCCTCCAAACAATAAAAAGAAAGAATCATTTGTTAGATCAGGACAGGGGGGTTTAGGACTGCATAAGCAAGCAACTCTTGGTCATGGACAAACACAGACATGTCTTGCGCAGGTAAGCTTATCCATGGAAGGTTTTGTTGAGTTAAGTACCTCATATGGTGATGAATCATTGAGGACTCGTGTAGGTATCCGATTGATCAAGTAGCAAGCAGATAGGACTGCATCTCCCCAGAATCTCTTGGGAACATTGTGATGGAACATCATAGCTCTTGCTACTTCCATGAGATGGCGGTTTTTCCTTTCAGCCACTCCATTCTGCTGTGGTGTATAAGGGCAGCTTGTTTGATGAATAATTCCATGCTTGGCAAGGTGCTCTTTGAATGCATGTCCTGTGTACTCTCCTCCATTATCTGATCTAAAAATTTTGATCTTGGCATTAAAGTGATTAGTAATATGGTTTTGAAAATTTCTAAATGCTTCAAACACCCTATCTTTAGATGGAAGTAGAGTTAGCCATGTATACTTTGATTTCTCATCAATGAATGTCACAAAATATTTTTTTTGATCTCTAGACTCGCAAGGACTTGTCCAAACATCTGAATGAACTAAATCAAAACAGTTTTTATAAATAGTAGATGACTTGGGAAAAACATTTCTACAATGTTTTCCTAAGATACAAGCTTCACATTCATCAGATTTAAATGAAATCGATGGCATTATTAAGTTCAAGGCACGAGAATGAGGATGTCCTAATCTAGCATGCCATAAAACATTATTTGCACAAGCAACAACAGCAGTAGAAGTAGTAGACAGATTGGATGAAAGCTTAGTGTCTCCAAGCACATAGAGATCATCCTTAGTAGTTCCTGTTCCCAGCACTTTGTTTCTTTCAATATCCTGAAACCAGACATCATTAGGACTGAATACGGCAAGGCAATTTAGATCAGTAGTGACCCTTTTTATAGATAATAAATTATAGGTAAATGTAGGCATGTAAAAGGCTTTGGACCTTTTATCAAATAAGTTTAAGTCTCCTATCCCTTTAACTGGAATTTTTTCACCATTAGCAATTTCCACATTTCCTATGGCAGGTTGAATATTGCTAATCAAGTTTATATCACTAATCATGTGATGTGAGGCTCCTGAATCAACTATCAAGGGTTTATTCCTAACTGCATTCAAGGATCTACCAAGGGATTTTTTAAGACTCTTCACCACATAAAAAGAAGTACCAAGTGTGTTACCAGATTCTTTCAAGAGGGCTTTGATGAGTGCATCCAGGTCTGCTTTTGTCACGTATTGAGAAGAGGCTGCCAAAGCTGCTACTTCTCCGTGAGTAGGCCTTATAGATGAACCACTAGCCGCCTGATCACTGGTACCTTCAAGCGCATAGTTTGCTTCTGATTCCTTCCACTTGCTTGGTTTGAAATGTGGGTGAAGGATCCAGCATTTCTCCTTTGTATGACCCTTCTTCTTGCAATGCTCACATGACAAGTTCTTCATGTCCTCAGGTTTGTAAGCTCCTTTGTTAGCCGTGAGTGACTCGCCCTTATTTGTCATGAATAGTTCACCTTTATTGGCTGTAACCAATTCGCCTTTGCCTCCAAACAATCCCACTGATCCTTGCTCCTTTTGGATCTTGGAACAAACTTCTTCCAAGCTTGGGAGTTTATCAGCTCTGAGTAGATGCTTGATAAGATCATTGTATGTTGGATTAAGCGTGAGTAACAAGGCAAAGACTTTGTCTTGTTCTCTCCTTTCGTTGAGAATTATTGGATCTAAGGTGCTTGGTCTGAGCATTTCCAACTCAGCCCACAGCGATCTGAACCTTCCAAAATGCTTAGTGAATTCCATCTCCTCTTGGTGCAGGTCGTTGATAGCTTTCTTTACTTCAAAGACTCGGCTGAGGTTAGAAATGTTTCCATACACTTTTTCAAGTGTATCCCATAGTTCCTTGGCGGTTTCACAGTATGAGTAAGCCTCCAAGGTTTCTGGATTGAGGGATCCTTGTAATAAGGAGAGAACGGTTTGATCTTCTTGAAACCAATCGCTCTCCTCAAATGGAATGACCTCTCCTTCTCTTGTGAACTTGTCTTTGGAGACTTCATTGATAATGTGGCTCCAGAGGCGTCGGCTGCACAAGGCTGTTCTTGTGGTTCTTGCCCACAGCAAATAGTTTACTCCTTTTAGAGTAACATGAAGTGGTGCTTTCTTCACCGAATTAATCTCTTCCATGAGATCAGATTTTTTTTTTTTTTTTTGAACCGTTTAAATAAGAGTATGAACCAAGAACTGAACTGAAGAGAAGGGAGAATTTAACCAAGGTCGTAACCTTGCTCTGATACCATATAGAATTATAAAAGAGATATTTATGAAAGCGTGTAAGTATTGTGAGAAAGAGAGCTAAGGTTTGAGTGATGAACTCATTAAGAACACAAAAGAAAGAAGAGAGATCAAGAGAGAATGATTTGATAAGAGAGGGATGGGAGTTGTTATTCCCTGAAGTGTGTGTTGATACAATGATAATCACTCTCTTTATATAGAGGAAGAGAGGAGCGTGATGTACAAGAGTGGAGAGGAGCTATTTGAATAAACAATGAAGCAATGATGAGTATATTAAACAAATGAGAAGTGTGCTGGAGCGTATGGAGCATCAAGGGGAGCCAAGGGAGCATGAGGAGCTTGGTGGTCCTTGTTTGTGTGGTCCATAGCTCCCACCTTGGTCTTAACTCTCATCCAATCAAGGTAAGAAGTTTTTATCTTTTACTTCTTACTTCTTACTGATTTACTGTCATCCTCTCTTCACTTGTTTAGTACTCTCTTTTCTTGCTTAACATGGGATGCCATTAAAACTCGCCACATGGGAGCAGAGAGAGTTCGTGAAGCTCGACTCCAAACCCTAATGGCCGAATTCGACAGACTGAAGATGAAAGATTCTGAGACGATTGATGATTTTGTCGGAAAAATATCAGAGATCACATCAAAAGCAGCCACTCTAGGAGAAACCTTTGAAGAACCCAAGATCGTTAAAAAGTTTCTCCAAGGTCTTCCTCGACGAAAATATATACAGATCGTAGCCTCTCTTGAACAAGTTTTGAACCTCAATACAACAAGCTTTGAGGACATCATAGGGCGTATAAAGGCGTACGAAGAACGCATTCAGGAGGATGATGAAACTCAAGAGGATCAAAACAAATTGATGTTCACCAACTCAGATACACAGTCGAGTTATGACTCAAACAGAGGCAGAAGCAGAGGAGGAAGATCGTTTAATAGAGGTAGAGGTCGTGGTCGGAATAGCAATCGAGATTTGTCACAAATAACTTGCTTTCGCTGTGACAAAAACGGCCACTACGCCTCCCACTGTCCAGATCGTCTGCTGAAACTACAAGAAGCACAAGAAGATGATAAGGATGATACTCATGGTGCGGACGAACTCATGATGCACGAGATCGTTTTTCTCAATGAAAAACGATGCATCCCCAAGAAGTACGAGTCCAATAACAATGGGGAAAACACTTGGTATCTTGACAATGGAGCAAGCAACCATATGACGGGTGATAAAAGGTACTTTGACCAACTCGACAAATCAATCACCGGAAAAGTACGTTTTGGTGATGATTCTCGTGTGGATATTAAAGGCAAATGAACAATTTCCTTCACTGATTTGAATGGAGAACCACGGGTAATGACTGAAGTCTATTTCATTCCCGATTTAAAGAGCAATATTATTAGTCTGGGTCAAGCCACAGAATCTGGATGCGATATTCGTTTGCGCGGAAAATACTTGACAATGAGAGATAGCAAGGGAAGGCTACTTGTCAAAGCAGAGCGATCCAAGAACCGGCTCTACAAAGTTCATATGGGGCTTAAAAATATTGACCATTGTTATTTGGGAGAAACCAATGAATCAAATCTTTGGCACGCACGCTTGGGCCACGTCAATCTCGCGAATATCAAATCCATGATAGACAAAGAACTTGTCTATGGTGCTCCTCAACTTATCCCTACAAAGGAAAAGGAGATTTGTCGATCATGCTTACTAGGGAAGCAAACCCGAAAGCAACAAACTTTCGTGCAACAAAGAAGTTGGAACTCGTTCATGGTGATCTTTGCGGTCCGATCACACCACATACAAACGCGGGAAGCCGATATATCTTTGTACTTATTGACGACTATTCGCGCTATATGTGGACGATTCTGCTCAAAGAAAAAGGAGAAGCTTTTCACAAATTCAAAAACTTCAAAAACACTATTGAGAAAGAGTCTGAGAGCAAAATTCAGACATTTAGAACGGATAGAGGAGGAGAGTTCACATCCGTCCAGTTTAATACATTTTGTGAAGAAACAGGAATCATATGGCACTTAACAGCACCGTACACGCCGCAGCAAAATGGCGTTGTTGAAAGGCGAAATAGAACACTGATGGAGATGGCAAGAAGCATATTGAAACATATGCATATGCCAAATATACTATGGGGAGAAGCGATTAGGCATTCAGCCTATCTCCTAAATAGAGTTGTGACCCGAGCTCTTAAGGAGAAGACTCCATACGAATTATTTCGAGGCAAGAAGCCTAACATCGAGCACATTCGTATCTTTGGTTGCATAGCATACGCAAAATTGGACAAACCACATCTGAAGAAGCTCGATGATCACTCGCAAATCCTCGTTCATCTCGGTACAGAACCGGGATCCAAAGCTTATAGACTCCTTGATCCTCAACAGCGAAAGATTGTAGTAAGTCGGAATGTTGTCTTTGATGAGACAAAAAGTTGGAACTGGAAATCTTGTTATGAAACACAAAACAGCTCCGGTAACTTTCGCATTACGCTCCACGAATTTGGGAACCACAGACTTGATGAAGAAGAAGCACAAACAGAACCAGAACAGAGCATCGAAGGAGATAAAAGTGATGATGACTCTAACATACTCACGGCACCAATAAGAGAAGATACACTTGTATCAACTCAAACTCAAACCACAGAAAATACCGAAGCCGAGATTCTGTTTGTGAAACTGGTTTGAGACGTTCGGATAGACAAGTAAGAACTCCCAAATATCTTGAAGATTATGTTCTGCTTGCAGAAGAGGAAGGTGAGATGCTGCTCTTGTGCTTAAACAACGAACCCCAGAACTTTAACGAAGCAAAAGACTCCAAGGAATGGACAAACGCTTGTATGGAGGAAATCAAATCAATCGAGAAGCTCAACACTTGGAGTCTCACGGAATTACCCATTGGAGCAAAACCAATTGGCCTAAAATGGGTGTTTAAACTAAAACGAAATGCCGATGGGAGTATTAACAAGTATAAGGCTAGACTTGTCGCAAAGGGGTATGTGCAAGAATATGGGGTAGATTTTGAAGAAGTGTTTGCTCCTGTGGCAAGACTTGAGACAATACGACTCCTTATCAAACTCGCAGCATCTAATGGATGGGAGATTCATCACTTAGACGTCAAAACTGCATTCCTACATGGAGAACTTAAAGAAACGGTCTATGTTTCACAGCCCGAAGGTTTCGAGAAAAAGGACAAGAGGATAAAGTCTATAAGCTAAACAAAGCTTTGTATGGCCTAAGGCAGGCACCAAGAGCATGGAACCATAAGCTAAATCACATTCTCTTATAGCTGAATTTCGTTAAGTGCTCGAAGGAGCCTTCAGTATATCGCAAAGAGATAAAGGAACATCTCTTGATAATTGCCGTGTATGTTGATGACTTATTTGTTACGGGAACAAGCTTGGAGATCATTAACAAGTTTAAACAAGAGATGGCTTCAAATTTTGAGATGAGAGACTTAGGAAAACTCACTTACTATCTCGGGATTGAAGTGCATCAACATAACGAAGGTATCACTTTGAATCAACATCGATATGCACTCAAAATTCTAGAAGAAGCTGGAATGGAGAATTGCAATCCGGTTCATATCCCTATGGAAACTGGTCTACAGCTATCAAAGTCCGAACTCGAGAAGGAGGTAAACGCCACGGTTTATAGAAGGAATGTTGGCTGTCTCAGATATTTATTGCACACAAGACCAGACTTGTCTTTTTGTGTAGGATTATTGAGTCGCTACATGCAACAACCTAGAGAATCACATGGTGCTGCAATGAAACAATGTCTAAGGTACTTAAAAGGAACAACTAACCTTGGCTTAGTCTTTAAGAGATGCACAAGTGTGCCAAGATTAGTAGGTTATTGTGATAGCAATCACAATGTTGATCCAGATGATGGAAAGAGTACTGCAAGACATATCTTCTATCTTGGAGACAGTCCAATCTCTTGGTGTTCTCAGAAACAAGAGACAGTAGCTTTATCTTCTTGTGAGGCCGAATTTATGGGTGGAACTGAAGCTGCAAAGCAAGCTATTTGGCTTCAAGAGTTGCTAAGTGAGATAACTGGAGTTCCAAGTAAGACTGTCACCATTCATATTGACAATCGATCAGCAAATGCTCTTACAAGGAATCCAGTCTTTCATGGTCGAAGTAAACACATCCATAGGCGATATCACTTCATAAGAGAATATGTTGAGAATGGACAAATTGAAGTAGAACATGTTCCTGGTCTGATCAAAAGGCAGACATACTCACAAAAGCATTGGGAAGGATTAAGTTCAAAGAAATGAGAGAACTTATTGGTATCCAAGAGTTGGAGAAAAAGGAGTTCAAGCTTAAGGGGGAGAATGTTGACTTAAGCTTGAAAAAGAAAGACTAATCTAGCTAGGATTAGGAAAGTCATCTAGGAGTTATCTAGATGATAAGAAAAGGAAAGTTTCTTATATGATAATGTTTTAGGAGATATCTAATTCATTGAGAGAATAGGAAACTTGTTTTTGTATTCTTATATAAGGAGCTATCATGTTATGATAGAACTTAACACAAAATTGAGAGTTTGAGAGCTTTGGTTTTGAGAGAGTTTCCAAAGTTATTAATAAGAGAGATATTCTTATTGTTTGAGTTGTGTTCATCTTGCTATTTTGATTTCTATAGATGGCGGGACAGGAGAGATCGAGGATGGAGAGTTGAATGTGATCTTGCGGTGATGGTGAAACAGATTTGATCACTTCTCTCCTCATAACCTCTAGCTTCAGTTCCATTTCCATCGTCTTCCTATGATTCTTTAAAGTGAAGAGCTAATAGCCTAATATTGCATAAAAGCTTCGAATGCAAGAAGCAATGTATCTACCATTTTTAGTTTTGCCTTTTTGGCAATAAACATTGCATTTACAATATCCCGTAAAATGATATCTTTTATTTACTGTACAATAAATACAACTTGGGAAAGGATCAAAGGAACATGCCATCACGTTGACTCTAAAAGAATTCAATCGTGTTTTTGAATCTTATCTATGTTATGTCAGTAACCGAGAGTATAGTTTTAGCTAAAGACAAATCCTCTATATATTATTTGAGGATCCTTTTTAAAAGACTAACATTTACTTCATGTGTTTATTACAAGAGTGTCATCCTTACTTATATTAATTACATATAATGCTATTATATGATTTGATCATTTATATTAATTATCACTATTACATAATCAAAACTATGATATATCTCATAGACTCTAATTAAAATACATGTTATTTATTCATTTATAAAATATATAACTTTAATTATGTATTTGACCAATATAATCAAATAATTTTATATTATATATATATCATGTTTATTAAATAACTTTTACTTGAAAAATATATATTATATTTCAGTATAGTTATTCGTTTTAACTTATATTTATGAATTACAATAATAACTATATCACTTCATAATAATTTATTTACATAATCTTATATTATATATATATATATATATTTATAATTATTTAATCTTTATTTAATATAAAACTTATAAATACTTTTACTTTATTAATATTATATTATAATCTTATAATATAATAAAAATTATATATTATTTTTCTGAAAGATTATAATATAATAAAAAGTATATATTATTTTTCTTAAAAAGCAACTTACAAGCAATTTTCGGAATATGACTGTTAACTGTAAAGTCAAAGAAGTCCGAAGTTGTGGAGACAGCTTTTCTTGGGCGGGATGGCGTAATCAGATCTGGGTCCAATGCAGGTTGGATAGATGTTTCGGAAACAATGAGTGGTTTAAGTGGTTTCCGCGAGCTCAAGTGGAATATTTAGACATGTGGGCATCAGATCATAGACCCATCCGACTTTCTTTCTCTCTACAAAATGATGCTCCCTCACGTGGGCGTTTCTTCTTCGATAAGAGATGGCTTGGTAAAGCTGGTTTTGAAGATGCGGTAAACGAAGGCTGGAATAATGGTGATAACAGCAACATACCCCTGCTCGACCGTATTGCGAATTGCAGAAAGGCAATATCGGCTTGGAAGAAAACTTCAGATACTAACGCTAAGACGAAAATTCAACGTCTTCATGCCGATTTGGAGTTTGAAATCAAGAAAGCAAGACCTCATTACCATCACATGAAGTTGTTAAAACTCGATCTGGCTAAGGCTTATCAGCAAGAGGAGCTTTTGTGGAGACAAAAATGCAGGGAACAATGGTTAAAAGAAGGTGATTTGAACACAAAATATTTCCATAACTGTGTGAAAGGGAGGAAGCTACAAAACAGAGTTTTGATGCTTCTGAACGAGTTCAATCAGGAACACTTCTCTGAAGGGGCTAAAGGGAATATTGCAGTGGAGTACTTTAGAGATTTATTCATGAGTACAAACCCATTTGACCTTGAATCCCTTTTTCAAGACTTCACTCCGAGGGTAACAGAAGATATGAATCGGATACTCACAGCACCGGTAACACCAGAGGAGATTAAACTTGCAGCCTTCAATGTAAAAGGAAGCAGTGTGCCGGGTGAAGATGGTATTACCGGTGTTTTTTATCAGAAGTTCTGGCACATTGTGGGTCCATCAGTCACAAAATAGATTGAGTCCTTCTTTGCCACATCTCTAGTACCAGATGGCTGGAATCACACACATCTTTGTTTACTTCCTAAGGTTCCCAGACCGACAAGAATGACTGATATGAGGCCTATTAGCCTGTGTTCCGTACAGTACAAAATAATCTCAAAGATCTTATGTCAACGGTTGAAAATGTTCTTACCGGACATAGTCTCGGAAACCCAAGGAGCCTTTGTTGCGGGCAGGCTAATCTCGGATAATATCCTCATAGCTCATGAGATGGTGCATGGTCTATGAACAGTGGATAATGTCGCAAAAAACTTTATGGCGATAAAAACAGATATGTCGAAAGCATACGATAGAGTGGAGTGGTGCTTCTTGGAAACGCTGCTTGAAAAGCTGGGTTTCAACAGAGTCTGGACAAGATGGGTGATGGCATGTGTTACATCAGTTACTTACTCTGTTCTCCTCAATGGTAGATCGCATGGATTCATTAGACCGGAGAAGGGTATTAGACAGGGCGATCCTCTTTCCCCATTTTTGTTCATACTGGCAGCGGAAGCTTTTGTTGGTAGACTGAATAAATCTGAGAATAATGGTTCACTGCACGGCATTAAACTTGCCACGTCTGGTCCTTCGGTTCACCATTTGTTGTTCGCTGACGACAGTCTCCTCATGTGTAGAGCAAATGAAGAAGAAGCACAGGAAATTTCGCAAGTCCTCAAAGCATACGGCGAAGTGTCAGGACAGCTCATTAACGTGAACAAATCCTAGATTATTTTTGGCCTACAAGTTCCAGAGGATAACAAAGTTAGAGTTAAAGAAATCCTGGGGATACATAAAGAAGGTGGTGAAGGTACTTACCTTGGATTACCGGAATGTCGATCTGGCTCGAAATCTAAATTGTTAAGATTTGTACAAGAAAAGCTCCAAAACAGGGTCAACGGATGGTATGCACAAACTCTATCGAATGGGGGTAAAGAAGTGATGATCAAATCGATTGCATTGGCAATGCCAATATATGTGATGTCTTGTTTTAGACTCCCAAAAAATGTGTGTGCCAAGATCACCAGTGTCCTAACTCAATTCTGGTGGAATAATGGAGGAAATAGGAAGAAAATTCCATGGGTTGCTTGGGAGAAGCTATGTAGAAGCAAAGAGGATGGAGGCCTTGGGTTCCACGATATTAGCACTTTCAATCAAGCTCTTCTGGGGAAACAGGCATGGAGAATATGGTCTCAACCAAACTCCTTACTGTCGCAGGTCTTGAAGCACAGATATTTCAGAAATGGAGACTTCATAGATAGCACCTTGGGTCGCAGACCCTCATATGCATGGAGAAGTATTTTACATGGTCGGGAAGTGATGCAGCGGGGCTTGATTAAACAGATCGGCAATGGTATAAATACTAAATTCTGGCTAGAGAACTGGATCATGGATGGTACTCCGAGGGCGCCGAGATACACTCCACAAGGTATAGTTGATCTTACTTTATCGGTCTCCGACTTTATAGATCCTGTGCTTTATCGTTGGGATCTAGAGAAGCTGAGACAAGTTGTTGTGGAAGAAGATGTAGCTCTTATTGCTACTATGAAGATCTCTTTTAACAGGCCTGATCGTTGGATGTGGGGTTTTACTAATGATGGGATCTACAGCTCCAGAAGTGGTTACAATCTGTTAGATACGCTTCAAAACGAAAACAACCCGGCAGCAGTAACGACGACTCCTTTAGAGAAGCATTTGTGGAAGAACATTTGGAAAACTAAAGCCCCATCGAAGTTAAAGCATTTTCTCTGGAAATCATTATCTGGGGCAATCGCGGTTAAGGCTAGACTAGCATCTCGGGGACTCCAAGTTGATCCCAGATGTATTGCTTGTGGTGCAGCGTCGGAATCGATTTGCCATGTCCTGTTTCAGTGTAGTATGGCGAAGAAGGTTTGGGAACTTTCCACTCTTCCACTGCCGGCTGATGGTTTCTCGCGTGACTCTGTATTTCTAAACCTCCATCTACTGATCAGTATAAGTAAAAAAGAAATCAGCTCCGGATCTTATTCGACTTGCTTTCCCTTGGATTTTGTGGCAGCTCTGGAAGGCTCGCAATCGCCTATGCTTTGAAAATGTTTCTTCTACTCCTGAATCGATAATTGACAAAGCTCTTGGTGATGCTGAGATCTGGCTCCTTCTTAACAATAAGGACACTGTTCACACAAACCCAGACCAGCAAAGTGAAGTGCTCCAGCACAAGTGGATAAAACCCGCTCCGAACATGCTGAAATGCAATGTTGGTGCTTCTTGGTCGGTAACTAATCGTACAGCTGGTGCTGCTTGGCTTCTTAGAGACCATAATGGGACTGTGAAGTATCATAGTAGACGATCGTTTGCCAATGTTTCTTCTCAAATGGAATCTGAATGTCTAGCTATGTTATGGCAATTGAATCTATCTGGAGACTAAAGGAAATGGATGTGACATTTGAATCTTCTCTGCTGCTAGCCAGAGAAGCTCTTCTGTATCCTCTGATGCATCCTCAGGTCGGCACTATCTTGAACTGTATATTTTGGTGTCTTGGTAACATTCAAGGATGGTATCTCTCCCTTGCCGACCAGACACGGAATTTAGCTGCTTTGGAAATTGCAAAGAGTGTAACTAGGGACAATCGTGCACAATCGTACATTGCACGGAACGGTCCGCTTTGGCTCCAACATACCCTCATATCTGATGCGAGAGCGTCTTCTATTTGAGCCGTTCCAACTTTGATGGTTTGTCCGTCGGTGAAATTAGGCTTAGCGCTCCTTCGTTTTTTTTTCTTTCCTCTTTGTTTCTGGTTCCCATTTATTCTTCTTTTTTCCTCTTGGTTGTTGAGGTACAATTGGTTTTCCACATTTTGATTGAATGAATACCTAGCGTTAAAAAAAAAAAAATCACTAATTTATATCAACTTACCATGATTATCAGATATATTTATTATAGTATATAACTACAGCTATAATAAATTTCATTGTATTTAAACATAATTCAAATTTCCTAAAATAAATCAACATAAAATATTTGATTTGTATTGATACCAATCAGTAATAAAATTATGGTAATGAAAAATTATTATGTTTCTAAACTTAATTAATAATATAGATTAAAATAAGTAATCACACATTTAATTAAATAAACATATAGTAGTTGAATTTATGCCTATTCATATCAATTTAGAAATAAATTCAGATATAAATAATATGTTCATAATTTTTTACTCGATCAATAATGATAGAAAAATAACTGATTTTTTAGCGATGTTATCCTATATATGATTTAATTGTTTTGCATTTATTAATATACAATTTTAAAAGATTTTGAAAATGTTGAAAACACATTATATATCTATATAAATGACTATAAAATTATATTTAATTAATATTTATATAAATATTTTACTCCGTGCATGACACGAGTTACTACCTAGTTAGCACTATAATTTGTAAACCGCAAAAAGATTAACAAGTGTAAGGAATATATGCTAATATGCTATCCATCAACAGAAAGTTTCATTCTGGCAAGTGCTCATAACACTTTTTGTAATTCATCCAATTTTATATGATGATCGCTTTGGTTTTTCGGAATTCAAAGTGTTATTGAGGGCCTAGAGATTCATCTCTATTTTGTGTTTAATTTTCCTATTTTCATGTCAAGATTGATATAAATAATACAAACCTATATGACCTCTAAAGCTTGAAACTAGCTATAATTCTTATCCTCTTCCAGACTTCCACCATCATATATTATTCATATTACATGCAGATTCATCTGATTCCTTTTTTCTTTCATGTAAATGTCACCAATAGAAATTAGTACTTTTTCATGCCAATAAATTTCTTAAGGAAATATTATACTATTTTTATATATGTTATGTGTATATGAGTTTCAGTGGTTATTGTAAGTTTACAATGGATTTTTAGAGTATTTTTTTTTGTTGGGAGTTATAGTTTTAACCAAAAGTATTAAAGTCAAACCAAACTAAAACTATATAATTTTAATATAATAGCTATTTTTTATGAACAAAAAAAAACAAAAAGAAAACCAAACAAATTTGAAATCAAAATTCAAATTTTGCATCCCTAATCGTATATGATTGTCACTGGCAGTATATATATATCGATATACGAAAAAGATTGACATAGTCGTTGTATATTTTACATATTCACCCGCCACTTGGCCCACTTCCCTTCACGAATCCTATCCAATCATATTATATAAACTTAACATGCAACGAAAAAAAGAAAAAAACAGTAACATAAACGCATTATGTCCCCATTCATGCGGGGCATGAATGTTTGTAGTATATAATTCTAAGTTCTTAACGTGCATCATCTATACACTACTGCATATACAACTATTAATAACCGAATGGTTGGGTTTTGATTGACATAATGGAGCTCACGAAATTATTTAATTAAAGCGACTCGACTCAGCTTATAAACTCAAGGACTCGGTCAATTTCTCAAAGCTTAAAAAGCTCAGATCTTAAAACTCGCTTTCGTCTTCTTTCTCCATTTAAGTTTGCGATTCTTCTGCTTCTTCTTTTCTTCCCCAACACACAACCAAAAAAAAAACTAAACATAAAAATAAAAGAGAATAGAAAAAAAGCAGAGATCTTGCATCTTTACGTTTTCCACAAGAAACAGCCATTGAAGCTGTGATAGGTGTAAAAGATGGAGAGTTACTTGAACGAGAATTTCGACGTTAAGGCGAAACATTCGTCTGAGGAAGTGCTCGAGAAATGGCGGAATCTCTGCGGCGTCGTCAAGAACCCAAAACGCCGTTTTCGCTTCACCGCTAATCTCTCCAAGCGTTACGAAGCGGCCGCCATGCGTCGCACCAATCAGGTACTTCTTCTTCTTCTTCTTCTTCTTCTTCTTCTTCTATGTCTTTCTTTTATGTCTGGTTTTACGAACATTGGAGATTATGTAATGACATATGTTCTTAGAACCATTTCGGGTTGGAATTTTCAGATTATGGTTTGAAATGGTATTGTACATTTTGAGTGCGTTTCATAATCCTCCTACGGCTTGTATAACATCTAACTTCAGATTGATTCAATTCTGGATCTATAGCTTCTTTGTTTTTGTTCTGCAACTTTTGATTTTCCCTCCTAATTTATATTTTCGAAACATTTTTAAATACAGGAGAAACTGAAGATTGCTGTTCTTGTGTCAAAAGCCGCATTTCAGTTTATCTCAGGTGAGTTAACTTATCAGAAAGTTTAGACCTTTTTTTTTGCATTTGTGTAAAATGTTCTTGATTTTGATTTTTTTTCTTTCAGGGGTTTCTCCAAGTGACTACACTGTGCCTGAAGAGGTTAAAGCTGCAGGCTTTGACATTTGTGCAGATGAGTTAGGATCAATAGTGGAAAGTCATGATGTGAAGAAGCTCAAGTTTCATGGTGGAGTTGATGGACTTTCAGGGAAGCTCAAGTCATGTCCTAATGCTGGTCTCTCAGGTGAATCTGATCAGTTAAGCAAAAGGCAAGAGCTTTTCGGGATCAACAAGTTTGCGGAGAGCGAACTTAGGAGTTTCTGGATATTTGTTTGGGAAGCTCTTCAAGATATGACGCTCATGATTCTAGGTGTTTGCGCTTTCGTCTCTTTGATAGTCGGAATCGCAACTGAAGGATGGCCTCACGGGTCACATGATGGTCTTGGCATTGTTGCTAGTATCCTTTTGGTTGTGTTTGTTACAGCAACTAGTGATTACAGACAGTCTTTGCAGTTCAGAGACTTGGATAAAGAGAAGAAGAAGATCACCGTGCAGGTCACGCGAAACGGGTTTAGACAGAAGATGTCTATATATGAGTTGCTTCCTGGTGACATTGTTCATCTTGCTATTGGAGATCAGGTTCCTGCAGATGGTCTTTTCCTCTCTGGTTTCTCTGTTGTGATCGATGAGTCGAGTTTGACTGGAGAGAGTGAGCCTGTGATGGTGAATGCACAGAACCCTTTCCTTCTCTCTGGAACCAAAGTGCAAGATGGGTCGTGTAAGATGCTGGTTACAACAGTTGGTATGAGAACACAATGGGGAAAGTTAATGGCAACTCTTAGTGAAGGAGGTGATGATGAAACTCCATTGCAAGTGAAACTCAATGGAGTTGCAACCATCATTGGGAAAATAGGTCTTTTCTTTGCCATTGTTACGTTTGCGGTTTTGGTGCAAGGAATGTTTATGAGGAAGGTTTCTTTGGGCACTCACTGGAGTTGGTCTGGGGATGAGGCATTAGAGCTTTTGGAATACTTTGCTATTGCTGTGACAATTGTTGTCGTTGCGGTTCCTGAAGGTTTGCCTTTAGCTGTGACTCTTAGCCTCGCGTTTGCGATGAAGAAGATGATGAATGATAAAGCCCTCGTTCGCCATTTAGCAGCTTGTGAGACAATGGGATCTGCAACTACTATTTGCAGTGATAAGACCGGTACTTTAACAACCAACCACATGACCGTTGTGAAATCTTGCATTTGCATGAATGTTCAAGATGTAGCAAGCAAAGGCTCAAGCTTGACGTCTGAAATCCCTGAGGCTGCAGTGAAACTACTTCTCCAGTCTATTTTTAACAATACCGGTGGTGAAGTTGTTGTGAACAAACATGGCAAAACAGAGATATTGGGGACACCAACAGAAACAGCTATATTGGAGTTAGGACTATCACTTGGAGGTAAGTTCCAAGAGGAGAGACAATCTTACAAAGTTATCAAAGTTGAGCCTTTTAACTCCACAAAGAAAAGAATGGGAGTAGTCATTGAGCTCCCTGAAGGAGGACGCGTTAGGGCTCACACTAAAGGAGCTTCTGAAATAGTTTTAGCAGCTTGTGATAAAGTTATCAACTCGAGCGGTGAGGTTGTTCCGCTTGATGAAGAATCCATCAAGTACTTGAATGTTACAATCAATGAGTTTGCAAATGAAGCTCTTCGCACTCTTTGCCTTGCTTACATGGATATTGAAAATGGGTTTTCTGCGGATGAAAATATCCCTTCTTCAGGGTTTACTTGCATAGGAATCGTTGGCATCAAAGATCCTGTACGTCCTGGAGTCAGAGAGTCCGTGGAGCTTTGTCGTCGTGCTGGTATTATGGTGAGAATGGTTACAGGAGATAACATTAACACCGCGAAAGCTATTGCTAGAGAATGTGGAATTCTCACTGATGATGGTATAGCCATTGAAGGTCCTGTGTTCAGAGAGAAGAATCAAGAAGAGTTACTTGAGCTCATTCCCAAGATTCAGGTAATCAAAATCGTTTCTTGATTGAAAATTTCCCTCTTCTTGATCTAGTTAAGCCTTAAACAAGAACTTACTTTTTGGAACTTTTCTTAATAGGTGATGGCTCGTTCTTCTCCCATGGACAAGCATACACTTGTGAAGCAGTTAAGGACTACTTTTGATGAAGTTGTTGCTGTGACTGGTGACGGGACCAATGATGCACCAGCACTCCACGAGGCTGACATAGGATTAGCAATGGGCATAGCCGGAACAGAAGTGAGTCTAAGATATTGAAAAGTCTAGTAATATGATGCAAAGACTCAATTTTTTTTCTAAAGCTGTTTTTGCAATGACATTAGGTGGCCAAAGAGAGTGCGGATGTCATCATTCTCGATGATAATTTCAGCACAATCGTGACAGTAGCGAAATGGGGACGTTCGGTTTACATTAACATTCAGAAATTTGTGCAGTTCCAGCTAACCGTCAATGTTGTTGCCCTCATTGTTAACTTCTCTTCAGCCTGCTTGACCGGTGAGTTTTCAAGAACATTGGCTGATTCAGTTCTGTTAACGTTTCCATGATTCCATCTTTACAATGTTTCTGCATCATTCACAGGAAGTGCTCCTCTAACTGCTGTTCAACTGCTTTGGGTCAACATGATAATGGACACACTTGGAGCTCTTGCTCTAGCTACAGAGCCACCGAACAACGAGCTGATGAAACGTATGCCTGTTGGAAGGAAAGGGAACTTCATTACAAACGCGATGTGGAGGAACATCTTAGGACAATCTGTGTATCAGTTCATTATCATTTGGATTCTACAAGCCAAAGGGAAGTCAATGTTTGGTCTTGTTGGTTCTGATTCTACTCTTGTGTTGAACACACTTATCTTCAACTGTTTTGTCTTCTGTCAGGTAAAAAAAAAAACTCATTAACTATATACTCAAAACTAAGACACTACAGTTGCAGCAGTTTGTAGTATGACTACTTGGGTTACGTTTTTCCTTACTGTTCAGGTCTTCAATGAGATAAGCTCTAGGGAGATGGAAGAGATCGATGTATTCAAAGGCATACTCGACAACTATGTGTTCGTGGTTGTGATTGGTGCAACTGTTTTCTTTCAGATTATAATCATTGAGTTCTTGGGAACATTTGCAAGCACCACACCTCTCACATTCGTCCAATGGTTCTTCAGCATCTTCGTTGGCTTCTTAGGCATGCCTATCGCTGCTGGATTGAAGAAAATACCAGTGTGATTGAAGACGACACACAACCGATAAAACCAGAAGTGCCTTTTGACACAAGCAAAGGTTTAGTATTTTTTTTTTTTGCAAATTTTCCTCTCTTTTTTTCGGTTCCATTGTTGACTAAGTTTGAGTTGATAGGCTAAGAACGATTTAATCTACTCATCTAATTTTTGTAATTTCTTTGTTCTTGAAATGAATCCAATCTTTATCAAAAACAAAACTTAGAGAAACTTAGAATTACAGAGAAAAATGACACAGAAGAAAGTGGACCAGACTGTAATTTTGTTCCTAATTAGAGGTCTCTAGATAAAGTCAAACAGGTTCCATGAGCATTCAAAATTTCTGTCAATCTCAGTTGTCTACTAATAGAAACATATTTCTCAAAACTGGCTAGAGAGTTATGAATAAGCCCTTTTAAGATGCAGGAAAAAAATGAAGGACTTTCATATAAAAATAGATACTTCCCATCACAAATCAACTTAAAATCCATTAGAAAAATAGAAAACTTTGAAGAGAAGGAAAGTGAGCAAATCACTGCAAAAGTCGGCAACTATCATCTTGTCTTCCTTTTTGATTTTTTTTACCAATAGTTTTCTGTTTTGTTTTGTAAATAACCCCTATATTTCCTTAAATCTTTAAAGTAAGCCACTATTGTTCCGGTAGTCACAATTTATCCCCTTCAATTCTATTTCGAAGCTGATGAAAGACACTTAAAGATGAATTCGAACCTATATATATAAACTACCAAAAAAATGAAACAATTCATTGTGTCCCTCTATGATGATTGGCATAACCAAAAAGTCAAATCCAAAAATAGAAAAAAATCATTTAGCAAAAAAGTCTCTTCTCCTGTGAAGACATTTGATCGGAATCATCAAACAAGAGCCGTCGTTTAATCCCACATTTCAATCCAACACAAGAGTTCGCCGGTTGAATTCCCGGGAAAACCGCAGATTCCGGCTGCATTTTCCGATAACACGAAAATACATTTTCCTACAAAAAAACAAAACCATGTTTCTAAAAATTTGAGCTCACTCAAGATATACAAAACAAAACAAACACATACATTTTCAGTTGAAATCCACCAAGGAATTGAACCAAGCTTGATTTCGATTTCTTCTTTCGTAAATTTACAATCCAATGCAGCTAATACTGCAGCAGCAGCCACCACAACTTGAAGATGATCCGTAAAACTTATCTCTATCACCAAAAGAAAACTTTCATCAGTAAGAACTTTAAAAAAAAAAAATTAAAAAGCAATGACGTGTTCGAGAAGTTACTACCTTTTATTACATGGAGAAGAGATTCAGATGATCTTGAAAGGATATTGGTTCTATGATTCTGAGTGAATTTAGCAACGAAGTAATGCAAGTAATGATAAGGAGTGACTAAGTTCGTCTTCCAGTTCAACGTCGCCAGAATCAACAGTTCCATTTTCCGAATCACGATTGGTCTGAAAGCGAGATCTTCTTGTTGAAACTGAGACAATCTCGGAACTACAGTTTCCTCCATTTTCGCTGCTAGTGATAAACACGTTACCGAACACAAACGAACCGCCCAAGATTCAGATTCCTGCAGAGCGAGAGAAGTTTTTCAATTTTCAATTTGTTGGAGAAAAATCGGAATCGAAATTCGGAATCAAACGCACATTGATGAATCTCTGCGTCATGAATAAATCAAAGTACGAAATTGCCATATACGATGTTTGATTACAGAACCCAAACTTGGCTCCTGTCTGAAATCAGAGAAGAAACAGACATTCAGTTTTAGAGTTTTATGAAGAGAAATCGAAAAATTGTGAAACACAATCGTACCATGAGAATCCAATCGATGGCAGAAGTACGAACAAGAGAGACTTGAAACGACGTCGTTTTGACTTGGAGACGTTCTTTACGCGCAAGCTCAGACACGTACTCTTCTTCTTCTTCTTGTTTGTCGACAATCTCGACAAAACACAACACATCGTGTTGACTTCTTGTCTCTTCGTTTTCGTTAAGACAAGAATCAGATTCATGACAGAGAAGAAGGTCGAAAAGATTGGAGCTTTCTTCACCCATTGGACCGGTGGAGACGGGAAGTGAAAAATTTCTCCGTACGCAAGAGAGAGATCGTGGAGGTTTTTAAAGGGAAAGTAAGAGACATTTTGTTATATTTATTCTAAGTTTTGTCATTCGATTATGGCAGCTAAATTTTAGTCTTTTGAATTTTCCTTATATGATTTTAGGAATGATGAAATCTAGCGATAACAGAAAGAAATAAGAGGGAGATAAATCCGGCGAGAGAGAGAGAGAGTGAATCTTCCGCTTCTGGTGCCGCAAGAAAAAACTAGTGGGGAGAGAGAGAGAGAGCGTTATGTGGAAGTGGAAGTTACATTTGAATAAGATAATTAGGAATGAGGAAAGTAACATATATGCATTTCTCTTCGTAAGGTAAAGTTTAAAAAATGAAGTATCCTGCAACTTTTTTTTTTTTTTTTGTGTGTGTGCAAAAGGTATTCAAAGAAAATCACATGGCTTTGATTTTTTTTTTTTTTTTGGCAAACCCTAAACTTTTATAAAGATCACACTCCATCCATGGAGAAATTTGTTCTGACAACAAAGCCAAAATGGCTAAACAAACATGCTTAAAGAATTAGAGTCAACCCAAGACTGAACCAGCAACTAGTGCTGAAGTACCAATCCAGAAATGGGCTATAAATTCATAGGTGACAAAGCACCAAATAGCTGAGCCTTTATAAAAACCAGACATCAAAGCATCTGAACAATGCGGCACAATATTTTCTACAACACAACTAGAAGTGTCAAAATTGGTCAAATGGGTCAACCCAACCCATAACCCAAATGTGTTGAATCTTAATGGGTCATGGGTCAACCCAACCCATTTAATAAATAGGTTGGGTTGACCAATGACCCATTAAATTAGATGGGTAAGATAGGTTGATGGTTGACCCATTAACCCATCATCTAATTTTTTTTTCTTCAAATTATTAGAACTTTAAAATATAACTATACAAAACTTAAGAATTAATACATAAATATGATGCATAAATCTGAAAATATGGAATCGCGTTTTTGACGGAAAAATGCGATTTTTAGCGGGAAAACACGGAATCGCGTTTTTGGCGGGAAAACACAATCATGTTTTTGGCGGGGAAATGGCGGGAAAACGCGGTTCCGCGTTTTTGGCGGGAAAACGCAAAATCACATTTTTGGCGGGAAATGCGATCCCGTTTTTTTGGCTGGAAAATGTGGTTCCGTTTTTTTGGCGGGAAAAATGTGATTCCGCATTTTTGGCGGGAAAACGCAAAATCACATTTTTGGCGGGAAATGCGATTCCGTTTTTTTGGATGGAAAAATGTGGTTCCGTTTTTTTGGCGGGAAAAATGTGATTCCACATTTTTGGCGGAAAAACGCGGAACCGCGTTTTTGGCGAGAAACGCAAAATCATGTTTTTGGCGGGAAAACTCGATTCCGTGTTTTTGGCATGAAAACTCGATTCCGCGTTTTTGGCGGGAAAACGCGATTCCGCGTTTTTGGCTGGAAAACGCGATTTCGCGTTTTTGGCGGGAAAATACTATTTCGCGTTTTTGGCGGGAAAACGCGATTCTGCATTTCTGGCGGGAAAACTCGAATCAGCCTTTTTGGCGGGAAAACGCGATTCAGCGTTTTTGGCGGGAAAACGCGATTCAGCGTTTTTGGCCGGAAAATGCGATTCCGTTTTTTTTTTGCGGGAAAATGCGATTCCGTTTTTTTGGCGGGAAAACACGATTCAGCATTTTTGGCGGGAAAATGTCATTCCAGATTTTTGGCGGGAAAAACACGATTCTGCATTTTTGGCGGGAAAGCCAATAGACCCAACCCAATAGATCCAACTAATAGACCCATTTAACCATTTAACCCATTACCCGTTAACCCATCAACCTGTTAACCCATTAACATGTTAACCCATTAACCCATTAAATCAAAAGTAAGCAGTTCATTTGGGTTAATGGATCAACTTGGGTTGGGGCAACCCATGATCCATGATCCATTTTGACACTACTAAACACAACCACTTAACACAAGTGAAAAATATTGAGAGAATAAAGCGCCATAGGGAGAAAGTCGAGAGAACAACCAGATTCAACAGCTGAGTGGACTCGTAGGTAACCAATATTTAATTATTTATTGACAAAACCAACCACTTGACGCGGGGAATTTTTGGTCCAGAGTTCACCCCACGCAAATAAATTGCGAAAAGAACTACTCAGACGTGGAGCCACCAGGGACTTAAGAAACGCTATCAACCACCCTTTTTTTATCTTCAATAACCAACTGCTTTCTTTATATTCTGCTAACTATAAATGTACATCTTTCTGTTCCTAAGAGACTCAAATCTCTAGAAACTGAAAAGAAAATGAGTTTGACACTAAGGCTCCTGCTTCTGCTTCTACTCGTCTTGAGTTATCATGTTGATTCTGGCTCTATAGTCAAGTTTCTTCCTGGTTTTGAAGGCCCTCTTCCCTTCGAACTTGAAACCGGGTTTGTAAAATGTTTCCTCTCTTTTTACCAATATAATAATGTGTATTTGTGTTTGGAGTTATTAAATAAGCCATTCTTACGAATGAAAGGTACATTGGTATTGGTGAGGAAGAGGATGTACAATTGTTCTACTACTTCATCAAATCTGAGAAGAATCCAAAAGAAGATCCACTTCTTATTTGGTTAAGTGGAGGACCTGGATGCTCTTCTTTTAATGGCCTTCTTATTCAAAACGGTAAATCTATTAAATTTCTTCGTTCGCTCAGCATCATTTTCAATGATTTGTTTGAAAATGGTAAACAATACAAACAAACAAAAATAGGACCCCTGGCTTTGAAATTTGAGGTGTATAATGGAAGTGTCCCTACTTTGGTCTCCACTACATATTCATGGACAAAGGTATCGGAAAGTTTGTTCATATGTCGATAATAAACCCAGTGATCTATTATTCTTGGCCCTTTTAAATAAAATTTGGATCACATTTTCAGATGGCGAACATAATATTCTTGGATCAGCCTGTTGGATCTGGCTTCTCCTACTCAAGTACTCCACTTGATAAAAATAGTGACACAAATGCAGTTAAGATGATCCATGAGTTTCTTCAAAAGGTAATAAGACAAACTTTAACCTTTTGAAAACGGGACTGAAAAAAAATATCTTTTAACTTTTTCCGTCAGTTAAAAAGGTTTTCAAATATTATTAATTAAGTGTTTTAATCTTCAGTCTTTGCTGACCAAACTGTTTTCATCCCCAGCTTTTGTAGATTAATCCATTTTAGTCTTATGAGGCTAAAACAGCTTAATAAACAAAAGTTGATATATTTTTAAGTAAACAAAAGTTCGTTATATTTTGGTATTTTTATCTTTTGATTTTAAGTAGTTTAAATAATTATAAATAAAATTATTGAGTATAAAAATGATTGTGGATAACAAAATATACAAAATAAAAAACTAACATTGAAATAATTATACATAAGATTATTGCGTACAAAAATGATTGTGGATGAAAAAATATATAAAATTAAAAAACTCTAATTCATTGATTCTGAAAAAAATATAGTGATATCAAAATCTGAAATCATATAATTTCACCTAAAATCTATTTTCAAAGAGCTTTTTTTAATTAAGAAAATTTCATAAAAGTTAGTGAATCCTTTATAATAAATCAACATTTACAAATGATAACCTAAATATGATTATTATTTATTATTAATTTTTCTCAAAATTTGATTTATAATTTAAGAATTTAAATATATGTCTGACATTCTATTGTTTTAGAAGGAAAAAGTGTGTAATCATTATTTTATCGAACATTAAAATGTATCAACCCAATAATTAAACTATTAAATTAAATAATTAGCCAACACTTATTATTAAAAATAATTTTATTAGTTCAATATATTGATCTATTCAAATGGTTTAAGAAAATAAGGTATTAGATTGATCTAAAGATTTATATTAATTAATTATTTCTTTTATTTAACAAAGAAAAATAAATATTTTTTCATTTATACTGATATTTAGAAAATAATCAAATCAAATAAGTAAAACCATTCAAATTAGTCAAAATTTATTAGTTTGTTAATTTCTTCCTTTAAAAAGGTTAACATTTTTCGGCTAAGACAAAACCTCAACTTTTGTTGAATAAGTTATCAACTTTTGTTGAATAAGTTATGTGCCTAGAATGGCTTAGTTAACAAAATTTGAGGATTAAAACGTTTAGGCAATAAAAAATGATTTTTTTAATTAATGAAAAAGTCTAATGTTTTTTGGGCCGAATGTGAGTAATTTTGGATTTTTTTTTTATAGTTTTCCCCTCTTAAACCCATAGGTCTTTGTGTATGTCGAAGTTCACTTGGTCTAAATTTATCGACTGATAGTTTGATTATGGGATAACGATCTTGGCGAGATTTAGGCTTTACCTAACACATTCTGATTGTTTCTACTGGAACCGAGGATGTAACGCTACAGGATTTTTATTTGCATTCTGACTCATAGATTAATGTATGACGACATAAATTGTGTTTTGTATAGTGGCTAAGCAAGCATCCACAGTTTTACTCCAACCCGTTTTACGCTGCCGGAGATTCTTATGAGGGGAAGATTATTCCGGCCCTCGTTCAAGAAATCTCAAAAGGTATGCGTTCTTATTAAATCAATCGACCCCTATACACTTTGATTGAATTATTCTCTCATTTGTTTAACGATATAGACATTATGATGCAGGAAATTATATATGTTGCAAACCTCTCATTAATCTTCAGGTCATTAATATTTTAACTCTTTTTACTTATCTATATTTTTCGAACACTAAAACATTCGTAGTTATACATTTCTTTTGTTTACAAAAAAAAGGGTTATGTGCTGGGAAACGGAATAACAGCTGCTGAATATGAAGACAGCTATCGTGTTACATTTGCTCATTCCATGGCATTGATCTCTGATGAACTCTACGAGGTATGAAATATATATGCAATTAATGTGACGAGTAGAGTCTGGCCCCGAATTTTACCTTTAATCTTGATAGCTATATATATCCTTTACAAAGCCTCAAATGATTTAACAATGATAAAGTTTTTTGTTATGTTTTTATTTATCACAGTCAATGACCAAGACCTGCAAAGGAAATTATATAAATGTTGATCCACGTAACACGAAGTGTTTGAAACTTGTTAAGGAATACCATAAGGTACACACTCTGAAATTTGGTCAATCTTGCTTTTTTTTTCTTTTTTTTTCTTTTGCTTTGTAGTTTTAATTCATTAAATATTATCATAAATTCAGGGTTTTTTTGGGGGGTTTATTTGCAGTGCATTGACAAAATAAATAGAGACCATACGTTATTACCTGATTGTGAGGACGAAGAAAATCCACAAAATATGTCTCCTGATTGTTATGTAAGTACATACTATCTCTTTCCTTCAAATTTAGTTTTGGGAAAAACTAATATATTTTGTGATTTCAGCAATTTATGTAAAAAAAAAATACTTAAATGTATATTTTCTTTGTGTTACTCTTCTAAGATTTGCTTTTTCTTTTCCTATACAAAATTATATCTATATTATATATAAGTATTATCAGTTAAACGTTCAGTTAAACCATAAGTAAAATTACGTAAGATTATTTGTGGACATACTTATATTTGGCTGAATAGTTCACACAAAAATGGTACTAATTATGTAATAGTTTGAAGAAACATTTATTTAAGGTTTCCTTTGCAGTATTATGTCTACTATCTCCTTGAATGCTGGGCGAACAACGAGAGAGTTCGAGAAGCTCTTCATGTTAAAGAGGTGATAAAATGCTAAATTTGACGAACTGAGTGTGACTTTGATGATATAGAGAAAGTTTTTAAATTCTAAATTATTGACGATTGATAATTACAGGGGACTAAAGGACACTGGAAGCGATGTAATCGGACTATGCCATACGATCACGATATTCTGAGCAGCGTACCATATCATTTGAACAACAGCATCAGCGGATACCGATCTCTTATTTATAGGTTTGAATTAACAATAATTTTTTTTTCACTTAAGACCCATAATTTATAAGAAAACTCAAAAAATCCCCTAAATAGCTATAAATTAGTAGAAAAAAACTCAGAAAGATACATCTAGCTAAATTGGCGGAACTGAATCTATATATAGCAGTTGTGATAAGTATGTCTTAACAGTTCAAGTAAACTTGTTTGGTCCTGTTCGTTTGTATGTCGCGACCTGCGACTGCGATTAAGTGGTAGATTGTTGTTCGGTGTGCAACCTGCGACTGATTGCAGGTCTTAAAATGAATCACTAAAATTTTTAACGATCAGTTTTAGGTCGCTGTGACATGTCGCTATGACTAGTCGCACCCACCGTGACGTGACATGTAAACAAACAAAAATTAGTTTGTCGTAAGTCGCAAATCGGTGCAACTTTATAAACGAACAAGGGCTTTGTCATGGGAAGTTTAATGGGGGAGTTGACTTTAACATCATATCCTAAAATCATGATATATTTATTTTGTAACTTTTTATCTTACTGCAACCAACCAAATCAATATTAAAAATATTAAAACGGTCAAAATTAATATTAAAACGTGTGTCCAAATCAAACCGAAGAGAAATTGCCTGCTGCTACCTACTAGAGATTATAAAATTTGTGCGGTTTATGGTGAACAGTGGTGACCATGATATGACGATGCCTTTCCAAGGAACTGAAGCCTGGATTAAGTCTCTCAACTACTCCATCGTTGATGACTGGAGGCCTTGGATGATAGATAATCAAATCGCTGGGTATATATAATTCTTCTTATGATTTAGGTTTCTTGGTGTTCATTTGTTCATTCATTATCTTATCAAACTCACTTAAAATCATCGTTGCTCTCTTTTCTTGACAGATACACAAGAACTTATTCTAATAAGATGACATTTGCTACTGTCAAAGTAAGTCTTCTTGTTTTAACTTCAATATTTTAACTATCACAGCATTCCTATGAGAATGTTTATTAATTTTTGAGCGTTTTAATTATAGGGAGGTGGACACACGGCAGAGTATAAACCAAACGAGAGCTTTATCATGTTCCAGAGGTGGATCAGTGGCCAGCCTTTGTAACTAATAGAGGCTCGCTTCCTTTACATATCAAGAATAAATATATGTAACTTGAAACGATTGTTTAGATGAGGGTCGTTCTTTGTTCGAGCTTCTCTACACTTCTTAGAGTAAGGTGTTTTGTGTAGGCTGTTTGATGAATCTTCTTCCGTTAAGTTTAGTGGGTATTTCCTTTGGTTTTTTCTTCTCGGCTCTATCTCAGTTTCATTTTCTTTGTTAGGTTTTCGAGTGCTTTATCGCTATAACTAGATATATGTTGCTGCAAAGCGGAGTTGTTGTACCGATTCATTATTGCTTCAATGTCATTTTATACTTTTTCAATGGTACCAATCTCTTTATGTAAAATAATATTTACCATTTCCCAAAAAAGTGCTTGTAACAGAGACACATGGCCGTAATTTACGTATGATAAATGTTTGGAAGCATTAGTTGAACCCAGAGGACGATGAAAATGTGCTCAATTCCACACTTTTGTGGCAGAGGCCCGGTGGAAAAGCTGTCCAACTCTTACTGGTTTTTAATGTAAAAAAAGTTCATAAAACTAGTAATAATAATAAAAAATAGTTTTTATGTAAAATTTGGTGTTGTGGTTGGAAATGAAAAATAAAGTACATTAAAACACCAAATTTGATGTAATCTCAACATCAAATATACTTCTACTGTTGGAGATGTCCTAAATGCAGGAAATTTTGATTACATTTTTCTGTTTCTTTCTTTCCTTGCTGGACATTAAAGGGTTTAAATATGATACCAAGTTTAGCTAAAAATGTAAAGGTACAAGATAGTTTATAACCAAGTCAAGAAACTGGTCTGTGGTCCATAACATGATTTGTGTTATTTATTTATTTTCCTCTGTTTTGGTTTGATTGTTTTGTTGCTAAGGTTCATGAATGTGACAGAACCAATTGGACCCCACTGGTGTGAATGGGTGATACCCTCGATTTACGGTACACGATAATATCGCTCTTTCCACAAAAATCTATTGATTCTTTTTTTTTCTGTCATCGGTAGATTAATATTACTTAAAGATCTGTTACAACATCAAATCCTTACAACCTCTAACCAAGAGGATCACACCCCACGAAAGACGCTACTAGCGGACTAAACAAACAGTCCAAACCGAACAAACCACATTTCAAACAATCCAACTCTCCACCATTCCAACAAAGGGAGCTGCACCAAAAGTTTGAGTCAAAGCTATCAATAGCCCAGTTCACCACCAACATCATGATATCATTGGCCTTCTTAGCATCCAAAACAGCAATCCTACTGAGAAGCAAAGAAACCGGCAAGGATAGATGCATTAAACAGCATCACAAACAAACTACACTAAAGCCAAAAGCTCTTCATCACTATTTACCCGTCGCAACACAACATCGCAACACCAAAGAGTTACAACACTAAGAGCCGGACATATTCAATCCAAAAAAGATCGAAAAAACAGGTGAAGAGGGAGATAAGGATGAGAATAACAAGAACTGGTGACTCCCTTAACCACGCCGGAGGAGTCGCAGGACCAGATCTGAGATAACAGCAAACCATAGCATCTGAACTGGACCAATCCATCACCGCGAACCAGAAGAAAGCAACGGAAAAGTACAAGGACCCAAAATCGGGAAGAAGAACAACCACCAGATCTCCTATAAACATCCTCAATCTATTGGAAACCAAAGCTTTAGTGACCTAGAAAGGAAATAGATATACGAAGCAAAGGCCGCTCCGCTCGATGCAACCCAAGACCACCGAACTGAAAACAAAAAAACAGATCTACAAAAGATAGATGAGCACAAGAGAGAAAGACCGGCGGTGGCGCTAAAGGAGCCGCCACGCACCGGTCACCGGCAACCGATCGAAGCAAAAAGAGGAGAGAAGACGAAGAGAAAATTTGAAGAGAGAGAAAAAAAGCTGTGTGAATTTACTCTGTCTTCACAAATAAGATATCTAGGAGACTAGGACATATACAAATGGGAATTTATTTTACTTTCTCTCTCTATTTTACTGTTTCAATCTCTCTCTAGATCTAGTTTTCTTCGTCAAGCTTGAAGGATCTTTACCGGCCGTCGGTTCTCCGACGGATCGGTTTTTTGTCTTTTTGTTTTTTGTTATCGGATCTCCGGCGAGTCCGGCTATAACTCTCCGATTTCGGTTGTTTAAGTTTGTGTATATATATCCGACTATGTTCAGTTCCTTTTTCCTCTCTACAGGAGTTTCTGATGGATTTCGTTCAGGTTTTAATCATATTAAAACAGCCCTAACAACAATCCTAAATCCACGGATCGTGCCAATTGAATCTATGTTTGAATATATATGAAATCTCGAACATACCTGAAGGTTTTGCAGCGGAATAAGAACAGGTAATCGAGATCTCAAGCGCCTCAAGTGCTGCGCCTCTATAGAAGTCCACACGCACACAAACTGGACGACGGGATGCTAGTGCCGGAGCGAACGATTCGCCTTCGGGTTTCTATCTTCGTTTCTGTGTTTTTCTGTCTTCCAAGACTCAGAAAAACTTCTTTATGTGATTTTCGTGTTATCAAAACGATTTTTGATATATACAAACTCAAGCCCTCATATCCTATATATAGGCTGAGTTGCCGACGGGTGTCGATCGACACCAACCTAATTGGTGTCGGTCGACACCATCTAAAAGTCAATACTTCTAGAAGTCGTGACCGAACTAGTGTCGATCGACACCCACTATTGGTGTCGATCGACACCCTCACAGAAAGTTGATATCGACGTATATCTTATATACGTTGATCATAATCATTACTCTAATGATCAAAACCCAATTTATAATATCCAGTTGCTTAGGTGTGTGACCCTATAGGATCATATGATAATGGTAATGAGTTCATAACTCATAAGTTATAAGCGGCTTCTAGCAAAACATTATAACCGTCCAATATCATATGATTGTCTTATCTCGACATCACGACTCTACTAGAGTAAATACAAGTCTGATTTCAGGACATTCCCTTCAATCTCCCACTTGTACTGGAATCAAATATTCCCATAATCCCTTTGTCTCTATATCTCGATCTGGCATAAGGCAAGAACTCGTGTCATCCTTAATCAACCAAACCATGTTTATCGAACTCTGATTTATACTGATAAAATACAAACGATTGACATTCAATCCGTTTGAGCGCGGCCACGCATTTCCAGTATCAAATCTTCGATAGGCCCTGAGATATTTATCTCCCGTTATATGGGAGGGACAAATTCCATCTTGTTCCATCCCTGTTCCCTACACACTTCATAATATGCCCAATCAATGCCTTTATAGCCACCAGTTACGGCTGACGTTTGACAAGGTCAAAGCACACCAATTCATATGTAAGAAATCATGATGAACTCAGGTCTAAGGACTATACTCTATAGTCGTAATGAGAAACTCTTATGACACTCATATAACAATCTTGTAGAGTTCTCATTAGCGGGTCATGTCCGATCATGTGTTCTCTAACACATATCTATGTGATTGACTTTAATACTCTTATTAATGACTCCATGAAACTTAGTCATCAGTCACCTCACATACTAGTCTCACGCGGTTATTAATGTCCAATTTTAATAACCTCGACTATGGACGAAAATAATTTATGTCATCTATCACTTATAGAGTTTCATGATCAAATCACGTATTTGATGATCTATAAGAATGCCATAATTACTTTTGGACAATTATTTAATAACACCATTAAATAATACTGAAACAATTTCATTAATAAAACATAACCAAAAGTATGTTTACATGAACATCAAAACATAAATATGATAACTCCCACTAAAACAAGATTACTGCTTAAGGAATCTAATGCCTATAGCAGCAGCATGACTCTCATGCTTCGGTCGTGGAAGTGGCTTAGTCAACGGGTCAGCAACGTTCTCGTCTGTCGGAACTCTGCTGATCTTGACGTCGCCTCTCTCAATGATATCACGAATCAGATGATATCTCCTCTCAATGTGTTTGGATTTCTGGTGTGATCTGGGTTCCTTAGCCTGAGCTATGGCTCCATTGTTGTCACAAAACAATGCCACAGGCTCAGAAATGCTAGGAATCACACCAAGCTCAGTAATGAACTTCCTAATCCAAACAGCCTCCTTCGCCGCTTCCGAAGCAGCGATGTATTCAGCCTCGGTCGTCGAATCCGCCACGGTGCTCTGCTTGGAACTCTTCCAACTAACTGCACCTCCATTCAGACAGAAGACGTAACCAGACTGAGATCGGAAATCGTCTCTATCTGTCTGAAAACTGGCGTCCGTATAACCACTCACTACAAGCTCATCACATCCTCCATAAACCAAGAACTTATCCTTGGTATTTCTCAAATACTTTAGGATAGTCTTGACGGCAGTCCAGTGACTCTCACCGGGATCTGACTGGTATCGACTCGTCATGCTTAAAGCACAAGCAACATCTGGACGAGTACAAAGCATGGCATACATAATAGATCCTACTGCAGAAGCAAAAGGAATCCTACTCATGCGCTCTCGCTCAGCAGGTGTCGAAGGACACTGCTTCTTGCTGAGAGTAATGCCATGAGACATCGGAAGCAAGCCCTTCTTGGAATCATGCATGTTGAACCTGTGTAGAACCTTATCAATATAAGTGTCCTGGCACAGTCCAATCATCCTCTTTGATCTATCTCTATAGATCCTTATTCCAAGAATATAGGCGGCTTCACCCATGTCTTTCATCGAGAAACAACTTCCGAGCCAGTCCTTTACTGACTGAAGTAACGGAATATCATCTCCTATGAGAAGTATGTCGTCTACATACAGTACGAGAAATGCAACTGCGCTCCCACTAGTCTTCTTGTAAACGCAAGGTTCCTCTTCGTTTCTGATGAAGTTAAACTTTTTAACTGCTTCATCAAAACGTAGGTTCCAACTCCGAGATGCTTGCTTCAATCCATAAATGGATTTATGAAGCTTGCATACTTTCCCAGCATCATTAGGATCAATGAAACCCGGAGGTTGTGTCATGTACACATCCTCCTCCAGAATCCCGTTAAGGAAAGCTGTTTTCACATCCATTTGCCAAATCTCATAATCATAATGAGCAGCTGTTGCTAGGAGAATCCGAATAGATTTAAGCATAGCGACTGGGGAATAGGTTTCATCATAGTCAACACCTTGAACTTGTTTGAAACCTTTTGCCACCAACCTAGCTTTGTAAATCTGAACGTTTCCATTCACATCGATCTTCTTCTTGAAGACCCATTTACACTCAATGGCTTTTACACCATCAGGTAAATCACCAAAGTCCATACTTGGTTTTGTGACATGGAACCGATTTCGGATTCAGCGGCCTTAAACCACTTTTCGGAGTCAGGGCCCATCATTGCTTCTTCGAAAGTCGCAGGTTCGTCACTGTCAATGATCAGGAGATCATGACAATTAGTCACGAGAAATCCATATCTCTCGGGCTCAAGACGAATCCTTTCGGATCTGCGAACTTCTGGCATCACAGGCTTCGGACTCTACAACTCTTTGTAGATCCAGCCGCTGCTCTTCCTCCATAGTTGAGCAGGCTCCTGTGATTCTCGAACTTCTTCGAGTTGTACTTTACTCCCACTGTTTTTCTTGGAAAGAAATTCTCTCTCAAGAAAAACACAGTTCTTAGCAACAAACACTTTGTTCTCAGAACGGTTGTAAAAGTAATAAGCCTTGGTTTCCTTAGGATAACCAACGAAGTAGCACTTATCAGATTTGGGTTCAAGCTTATCAGATATCAACCGCTTGACATAAGCTTCACAACCCCAAATTTTAAGAAAAGACAAACTTGGAACTTTTCCAGTCCACATCTCATATGGTGTCTTCTCGACTGATTTTGATGGAACTCTGTTTAGCGTAAACGCAGACGTTTCTAGAGCGTATCCCCAAAAGGATAATGGAAGATCTACTTGACTCATCATCGATCGAACCATATCTAATAAAGTCCGATTCCTCCTTTCAGATACACCATTCCACTGAGGTGTTCCAGGAGGAGTAAGTTGTGAAACAATTCCACAGTTACTCAGATGATCACTGAACTCTTGGCTTAAGTATTCACCTCCACGATCTGATCGAAGAGCTTTAATACTTTTGCCAAGTTGGTTCTGCACTTCATTTTGGAACTCCTTGAACTTTTCAAAGGATTCCGATTTATGTCTCATTAAATAAACATAACCAAATCTACTGAAATCATCAGTAAACGTGATGAAGTACTGAAAGTTTCCTCTAGCACTAACACTCATTGGACCACATACATCGGTATGTATTAGGCCCAATAGGTCACCGGCCCTTTCATTAAATTTGTTGAAAGGGGCCTTTGTCATTTTGCCCATTAAGCAGGATTCACACTTCTCAAATGATTCAAAATCAAATGAGTCTAAAAGCCCATCATTATGAAGCTTTTGAATCCTTTTCTCATTAATGTGGCCCAAACGACAATGCCAGAGAAACGTGGGGTTCGAGTCATTGGTTCTTAACCGTTTAGTACTTATGTTATAGACAGGCAAAGATTGGTTAAGAATATAAAGTCCATTCTCTAATGGAGCGCTACCATAAAACATTTCATTACGATCAAAAGAACAACACTTGTTTTTAATCGAAAAATGAAAGTCTTCTAAATCCAAAACAGAAATAGAGATGATGTTTCTGCTTATAGCAGGTACATAGTAGCAATTATTCAATTCCAATACAAAGCCTGACGGCAAAGACAAATGATAAGTTCCTACGGCCAATGCAGCAACTCTTGCTCCATTCCCAACGCGCAGGTCCACTTGTCCCTTCTCCAGCGTTCTACTGTTGCTTAGACCCTGCATATTTGTACAAATATGAGCGCCACAGCCGGTATCTAATACCCAAGACTTAGAACCTGAAGTAGTAACATTTACTTCTATAACATAGATACCTGAAGAAGTCGTCTCATACGTCTTCTTCGAGTTCTTTAGATCTCCCAATACTCTTTGCAATTTCTCTTCCAATGCCCAGACTTGTTGCAGTAATGGCATTTATCAGCATCAGTAGGGCCGCGTTTGGGTTTGGAAGAAGTCTCAGGCTTATCCTGATTCTCAATCGGGAATGCCTTAGCTTTTCCTTTACCCTTAGCATGTTTCTTAAACTTTTTACCCCCTTGTACCATAAGTACATTAGGGGTGCCCTTTTTGATGTTTGGCTCAGCTGTTTTGAGCATGCCATGCAGTTCCGTCAAAGTCTTTGTCATGTTATTCATGTTATAGTTCATGATAAACTGATCAAAGCTTGACGGCAACGACTGCAGAATGATGTCCGTAGCCAACTCTTGGCTAAGAGGACAATCCAGTTTTGCCAAGTTATCAATATAACCCATCATCTTAATGACATGTGGGCTAACTGGACCATCCTTTGGTAGCTTGCACTCAATGAGAGACTTAACCGTCTGGTATCTCTCAGTTCGTGCTTGCTCCTGAAACATCCCTTTCAGGCTAGTGATCATCTCAACAGGTGACACCACGTTCTCGTATTGCTTCTGCAAGTCCGAGTTCATGGTAGCCAGCATGAGACAACTCACATCGACCTCATCATTGGAATGCTTCTCCCAAGCATTCCTTTCAGCGTGTCCGGCATTGGACTTCGGTTTCTCAGGGAGAACCTTTTCAAGGACATATTCCTTTTTCTCCTGTTTGAGAACAATTCTCAAGTTCCGATACCATTCAAGGAAGTTCGATCCATTAAGCTTGTCCTTCTCAAGGACGGATCGAAGCGAGAATGTGTTTCTGTGAGGGGAACTAGCCATAGCTGAAAAACAAAATGAGAGTTTTTTTTTGTGTTCAAGAAATGAGAAATCTTAACAATTAAGAAACTCACATTATATTCAAAAACAATTTTCCTCAATTGAATATAATGATCCAAGATCCATATTTTACAAAAATTTGAGTGAGCTTTGGCCCATCGCCCAAACTTTAGCTATTTAGGTAAGCAACACTTTGCTAATTATATCATATATAATTCTTGGTCTTGGATTAATATCTAATATCGATCCAATCCTATATCTATGGGCCCAAAACTATTTTTTTATAGCCCATTTAAGCAAACCAATCTTTTAAGTCCGTAGTAACGATTACAACCTGCCTCACTCATGTAATTGCGGACACCCTGCTTTGGCAGACCCATCCACAATGAAACGAGCCTTGACAGTTGACAAGATTGGGAAGATATCATTGCTTAATATTAGTTTGAGGAACGGAACTTTAAATCTAGTTTATATCAATTATATATCCTAGATATTTTAAAACCTTTTTAAAATTTTTCTTAAGTCAACCGCAAATTCTGAAGTGGTGTCGATCGACACCAAGTCAGTGTCGATCGACACAACTTTTGTGTTGACCGACAGATTCTGATCCGGTTTGCGATAAACCATTTAATCGATTAAACCGATCAAATCAATTTGCAAATAATCGACCGGTGTCGATCGACACTACTTTAGTGTCGGTCGACACCCACCAAATCAGTTTAATTAACGATAACTAATTTACCGTTTAAACCGATCGTATTCTTAAGTTTTTACGCGAAAAAAAAATTTTTTTTTTTTTTTTTTTTTTTTTTTTTTTTTACGCGAAAACCATAGTGGTGTCGATCGACACCGAATTGGTGTCGATCGACACCGAAGAACTCAGAACGTGTTCTTCATCAAAAACGATTTTTGATCATGTGGATTTACATATATTCTATAGATTCAATACAAACACACCGCTCTGATACCACTGATGGATTTCGTTCAGGTTTTAATCATATTAAAACAGCCCTAACAACAATCCTAAATCCACGGATCGTGCCAATTGAATCTATGTTTGAATATATATGAATCTCGAACATACCTGAAGGTTTTGCAGCGGAATAAGAACAGGTAATCGAGATCTCAAGCGCCTCAAGTGCTGCGCCTCTATAGAAGTCCACACGCACACAAACTGGACGACGGGATGCTAGTGCCGGAGCGAACGATTCGCCTTCGGGTTTCTATCTTCGTTTCTGTGTTTTTCTGTCTTCCAAAGACTCAGAAAAAGACTTCTCTTATGTGATTTTCGTGTTATCAAAACGATTTTTGATATATACAAACTCAAGCCCTCATATCCTATATATAGGCTGAGTTGCCGACGGGTGTCGATCGACACCAACCTAATTGGTGTCGGTCGACACCATCTAAAAGTCAATACTTCTAGAAGTCGTGACCGAACTAGTGTCGATCGACACCCACTATTGGTGTCGATCGACACCCTCACAGAAAGTTGATATCGACGTATATCTTATATACGTTGATCATAATCATTACTCTAATGATCAAAACCCAATTTATAATATCCAGTTTGCTTAGGTGTGTGACCCTATAGGATCATATGATAATGGTAATGAGTTCATAACTCATAAGTTATAAGCGGCTTCTAGCAAAACATTATAACCGTCCAATATCATATGATTGTCTTATCTCGACATCACGACTCTACTAGAGTAAATACAAGTCTGATTTCAGGACATTCCCTTCAGTTTCATCTTAGATCTTTCATTTAATGCTTTCTTTCTTGCGATGATCGTCAGCTTCTCTATCCTCGCTTCTTTGAAGCTTCTTCACCGTCGTTGCAGCCATCGAGTTTTGGTGCAGGAAAAGGCGGATCTTCCAATATTGGAGATAGAGCAAGGTTACGACGAAGCTTTCAGTTCATCTGGGCGATTAGAGTAGAGGAAGATCATTAGATGGTTACAGTTTGTCTGTAGAAGGAATCAGGTGTTTGTGCAACTTCCGGCAATAGATTGGAGCGGTGGTGCTTTCCGGCATCGTCTCGAAGCTTCTATTTCGGCAACGACTTATCCTGACGGATCTTTAGAATAGGTCAATTGGGTTGGGCTTTATTTGTATCTCGTTGTTTGAAATATTGTACAAGCACTCTTAATGGGCTTTCAATGATATGGCCTTTGACGAAGAAAAAAAAACTATATATCTTACATGCGAAAAACATAGATGTATACAATTTTTATTTTTTTAAACCATTTAAAACAATTTTATATCATATTTTTTATACATAAATTCTCTGTTAGTTTTATTTGTTTAGCCATACAGAACCCATTAATTTATTTAGTATATGTTGTCTTCCTTTAACAATCTTTAATTATCATAAAATTAACATTTTTTCGAATGAATATTAAATTTTATTAAAAGAAAGTTTCGTTACTACATCAGGTAAGCCGCTTCTGTTTTTAAGTATTTGAAATGAAAAAATAAATGAATATTATTAAGAGCGTTCTTGTGCTAAACTAATATACAATGCTCTCGTCAAATCGTTTGTTTCCCTTTCGCTTAAATGGTGGTCATTGGTCAGTCCGTTTCTCACCCTCTTGTCACACATTATCATTTTAAAATAGTAAAAACCCATTAAAATATATATTTAATTTGTGATTGTTTATATAATATTTTTTACCAATGTTGTAATTAAAAAATAATATAAAGATTAGTCTTATGTAAGCTAATTGTGTAAACTAACTAAGACTAGATTTGGCTCTACCTATATAAAAAATCCTGTAAATGTAAACATTAAAAGATAATACCACATAATAAAAAACAAAATATTATTTTTTTGGGTTTTACTAGAATGGAAACAAATAATAGTAATAAATGTAAACCTTTTTGAAAAAAAATTATTTAGTTTTTTCTTTAAAAATAGTTTGTGATTTAATTTAAGAAAATCAGGTTTTCGTATTGAACTGGATCACAAATTTTACCGAATTTGATAATTTTTTATTGGTTTTGAGTCTTTTGACAACTTAACTCAAATTTGATATTTGGCACAACTCAAAATCGGATAGAAAACCGAGTCATGGTTGGACAAATTTGACCGGCCAGTTCAGTTGGTCTAATTTTCAAAACACTGGTTTGCACGTTCCGAAAAGTTTATCCAATGAAAGTTGTGACTTGTAAGACACCATCGAAGTTAACTCTATATAGCTAGAGCCAAATATAATACAGTGAAACATATATAAAATAATTTTTATTATGATTTTGAAAATATAATATAAAATAATTTAATTTAAAGGATTTTTATGCTTGCAAAAAAAAATAAAAAATTACCCATGTAATACTGAAAACATAACAAATATTTTTTATAGTTTATTATTTGTATATTTATGATATACCATCAGAATATAATAAAAAATTTGATTGAATGAATTTTTAAAAAAATTTACTATATGATGTTTATATATATTTTGTTCAGAATTAACTTTTCAATTAATGAGAAAAATATAGAATTCAAGAAAACAATTAATTTGATACATTTGGTAGAAATGGAAAAATTAACAATATTTTCATAAATGTTGAATTAAGTATAAATGATTTATATAAACTATGTTTTAGCCAAATTAATATTAATGATATTTTCTGTAAATAATCTAACAAAATTAACAATATTTTGTCCCAAGAAGAAATAACCACCAATGGTAGTTAGGTTGGGCATTTGTGTATGCTTGGTTATTTGTAAACTCTTGTCTATAGTGGATTCCGAGCAAAGACTCAGCCCAGACGTAACTACCATTGGTGGTGAACTGGGTTACCAAAGCTTTGTGTGCTCCCTTTCATTTCCACACATTCATCTTCTCTGCAACTTCTTCTTCTTCATTACTCTGTTTCATCTCTCTGCTTTGCTCACGAAACACAACGTTTTCTGTTCAAGTATTCTTGCGTGTTTGTTACTATTTCTCTCCAAGTGAGTCGACGCACGAAAGACGCTAAGAGATCTTAACAAAAGAAAATCTATAATTATATTAAAAAAACATCAAAATCTAAAGGGAATCACATTGCATTAGATCATCCAAGATGAAAACATCGTCTTCGAGTTTATACTAACCCAATCTTCTTCAGCATTGTGTAAACTAATAATTTTATTTTGTAATCGTTTTTATTTAATAAAAACATAATATATTTCGTATTACGATTATCCAATATATCACATATTTTGTTTAGTGTTTAAATTACTAAACTAGGTTATAAGATCTACTACATTATCCGTATAATCTACATAAGCATCCATAAAAGCGGTGTTCATATTTTTTGTTCTTCCGTGAAATTCGTTGGATTGATTAAACCCAAAATCTTTTATTTTTACTTGTTAATATTTTCCGGGTTCACTGAAAGTTTCCGTTTTTAGAGGCACTCTTGATCCGTTACAAAAGAAAAAGAAACACTTTTTTTCTGCTGTTGCCCTCTTCTGCTAAATCTTCAAAAAGCTCTCTTTTGTTCTCGCTGAAAGATTAATGCATTTTCCTCTGTGGAAGCAAATTCACCACTGTGCTTCTCTGATCTTGGATAAGAGTAAGAGCAGAAGGAGAGATGACGACTCTGATTCACTAATCGATGTCAGAAGGAAAGCTTCGATGCTTCGGAAGCTATACGAAGACTAGGATAAGGGATTATCTGAATATCCCTGAGAGTGAGTACGGTCTTGTTTTCACTGTAAGTAGAGGCTCTGCGTTTAAGTTGCTTGCGGAATCTTACCCTGTTCATACGAACAAGCGGCTTTTGACAATGTTTGATCACGAGAGCCAGTCTGTGAATTGGATGGCTCAAAATGCGAGGGAGAAAGGCGCTAAAGCTTATAACGCTTGGTTTAAATGGCCAACTTTGAAGCTTTGTTCCACGAACTTGAAGATGCGCTTGTCTCATAAGAAGAGGAACTTTGAAGCTTCTGCGGTTGGGTTGTTTGTGTTTCCTATGTGTATGATAATGAGGAAAGTAACATATATGCATTTCTCTTCGTAAGTAAAGTTTACAAAAATGAAGTATCCTGCAACTTTTTTTTCTTTTTTTTGGTGTATGTGTGTACAAAAGGTATTTAAAGAAAATCACATGGCAAACCTAAACTTTAATAAAGATCACACTCTATTCATGAAGAAATTATTCAGAACTTCAAATAACATGACAACAAAGCCAAAATGACTAAACAAACCGCTACAACAATTCGTGGAACAAGAAGTTTAAGGATAAAAGCAACAACCATGCTTAAGGAATTAGAGTCCTAGAAGAGTCCTCTAACCTCAACGCCAACAATAGACATGAAACGATGAAGTGGGAATCAGAAAACACCTTCCGTGGTCTAAAACCCAAAGTTGCTGAAGTACCAATCCAAAAATAGGCGACAAAGCACCAAATAGCTCAGCATTTATAAAATCCAGCCACCAAAGCATCTGAACAATGTGGCACAATATTTTCTTACAACATAAACACTTAACACAAGTGAAAAGTATTGAGAGAAAAAAAAAGCTCCATAAAGGAGAAAGTCCAGAGAAAAACCAAATTCAACAGCTGAGTGGACTCATCAAGGACTAATTCTTCAAAATTCCACAAAGAAAGAGAAAGCCACCTGATAATATCATAATCAGGAGTGAAAGCAAGTAGATACCTGCATACTCAGAGCCGTGCCTAGCTTTTTTGATGCCATAAACCAAAAATAAATTAACAAAAAATTTATATCAACTTCTAATATAATAAAATTATAAAAATAGTTTCAAATATTTAGTTCTTTAATGATCAATATACAAATTTTATTTAAGAAACTGTAATATAGTGTAATTTTATCACAAAAGACAAATAAAATTGATAGAAAGAAAAAGAAAAATAATTATTGGTGAAAAAATAAGAACAAATAATATTAGTTTAAGTATTTGAATGTTAAATTGTGATCAAAGTGAAAGAGCTTAAAGACTGGTGATATTTGATTCATTTGAATATTGCACAAAATTTTAATTAGAAAGAAAGCTCTGTCACAACTCACAAGTAAACCACATATAAGCTCAGCATATAAGTTATTCATTTGCTTCTCTAAATCATTTATAAAACTTGATGCCGTAGGCGAGAGTTTCTTAACTCATTGAATAGGCACGGCTCTGTGCATACTGCAGTAAAAGGTTGCATCGAATTCGAGACAACTGATGTGTCACTAAAGAACACAAGAGTAGAGTCCTAACCACAAGGCAAAGAACCCAAGCTTATGAGAAGGACAAGAGACTGGAGAAGCGAAAGTGATCCGGAGCAGGATGATGGAGTTGGGAACACACATCTGACAAGGAATGATGCACCAGAAGGCACAAGATAACAAGCTATGAGGAGTCGTCTTTGTATGGTCAGAACTTCGCCAGCAGCAGCTCCTACACATGAGGGGAGGAGCATCTTAGCTGGATAAACCTCACACAATACATCCACAGAGGCCACCAGAACAGTGAGGGAAGCTCCAAAGACCAGATCTGGAGAGCGGAGAGGAGGGGTTGAGAGGGACAGATCCATGAAGTGGGATAACGGATTCGAAAATGGTGGTGACATCTTTAGAGGAGGAGGGTTTAGGGCGGGAGAAGTGAACAGAGGACATATTCGAGGAGAAAAAAAGAAGAGAAGAGAGGAGGAGGAGGCGACGTCGGCGAGCTCCTGCTCCACCGGCGTCAGAAAATAAAATCAGATCAGAGAGCGGCTCTCCAGCTAGTTTTCACGCCTAGAGCTTGGTTGGATGTGTCTCTATGATGTGGCATTCTTTGTGGGGATCCCAACCGGAAGTTCGGAACCGACACCAACAGTTTCTAGGATAATTATTTTAGTGTGAAAGAAAAATAATAGATAAGAATTTATGTGGTTAATGGCTGGAAAGTTAACTGAAATTTGAAACAAAGTCTCACAATGAAAAAGAGAGAATTCTGAAAAAATGTGGAGCAAAGAAAATATAATATTACAGTTAAAGGATCACTTCCTTTTCTTGGTGAAGAAATGTCTTAGGACGATTCTAAAACATGACGTATTTTCATATTTTTTTTTATCAAATTAGCACACTAGACTGAAAATAATAAAAATAATATTTATTAAAGAGAAAAATACTATTATATTTTTATTTTCATATATTTCTTCCTAATCGCATAACCCTAAACTCTAAAACTGAAAATCTAAGTATCTACATGCATGCTGCGGTAAAAGATTGCATAGAGGCAACTGATGTGTCACTTAAGAACACAAGAGTAGAGTAGTAGGATCAGATTAAATAATGTTGCACTATAAGTATTACAGGATCAGATTCATAAAGAAATAATGTTGCACTATAATTAGTTTTATAGGATCAGATTCACAAAGAAATAATGTTGCACTTTAAGTTTTATCGATAAGTATTAGGTTATAAAAAAAACAGAAGTTTGAGTATGTGTTTGTTACTAAAACTAAAGCAATATTAAAATAAATAAGAAAGCAGCAAACGACAATATATGAACAAATTTAGTTGAATGAATTACATGTTACTAACCATCTTTAGTTGCATGAGGGATCGTAACTAATTGGCAGTGTCGGATGAACGATTTGGACCACCCTAAGCGAATTAAAAAATTATGCTCTTTTATTAAAATTAAAAAAATATATGTTAAAATTAGATAATACAACTTCATAAACTGTTTTGTAGAAAGAAAAAAGTTTTAAAAAAACTATTGAAATACAGTTCTTTTTGCATTTTTTCCTGCAAAATCGGTGATTAAACTTGAATAGTCAAGCTGTCTCAATCGACAACAAAGCCAACCCACTGCACATAGTGACATACCTTCTTACGAAAACTTGAAGATAATGATCAATTGATAATTGATGAATTTGTTGAAGGAACTAAAAAAAGGTGTTGAATTTTGTAACTAAAAACCCTGAAAAAGGAGAAGGTGAAAGAATAATTTGTAGCAAAAGGCCAAGAGGAGATATTTCACGAGAGAGTCCTTAGGTTTAATTAAATTGTTTTCTAAAATAAAATTTAACAATTATTAAGAAGTCCTCTAACAATTATTTTATCTAAAAAAACCCCAACTAATATTATTCTTACTTAAGAAGACCTAGAAACTAAAGTTTATCCATATTAAATTAATAGATATATATATATATAACTAATATTTTTTGTTATAAAATATATGCCCTTAAAAAATGGCTGCTCCAAACGATCGCTTCACCTGCTTGCTCTCTGGGCTTATAATATGGAATATAAATATATAAAGTGAAATATATTATTATTAAAAATTAAACCATTATCATTTAACATATTTTAACTCAAACTATAGTTTTATCATAATATCTATTAATCATCTTAAATTTTAAAAGTCTAAATATTATAAATTTAAATAATAATTTTTGAATTATGAACATTACAAAATTTTATTTATAAAAGTATGAGTTATTCGCTCGGGATAGAATCTAGTTACCAAAGCATTTAAAAGCAGTGACATTTTTTTTTTTGAAACTTAAAGCAGTGACATTTTTGCACGTTTAATTCGTACCTAACCAATATTTATTGACAAAACCGACCACTTGTCGGGAAATTTTTAGTCCAGACTCCAGAGTCCACCCCACAGGCCCACACAAATAAATTGCATTCGAACAGAACTTAAGGAACGCTATCAACCACCCCTTTTTTATCTTCACTACCCAACAGCTTTCTTTCTATTTTGATATAAATGTACATGTTTTTCTTCGTAAGGGACTCAAATCTCTAGAAACTGAAAAGAAAATGAGTTTGACACTAAGGCTCCTGCTTCTGCTTCTACTCGTCTTGAGTCATCATGTCGAATCTGGCTCCATAGTCAAGTTTCTTCCTGGTTTTGAAGGCCCTCTTCCTTTCGAACTTGAAACCGGGTTTGTAAAATGTTTCTTGAGTCATCATGTCGAATCTGGCTCCATAGTCAAGTTTCTTCCTGTGTTTGGAGTTATTTAAGCCATTCTTACGAATGAAAGGTACATTGGTATTGGTGAGGAAGAGGATGTACAACTGTTCTACTACTTCATCAAATCTGAGAAGAACCCAAAAGAAGATCCTCCTCTTCTTATATGGTTAAATGGAGGACCTGGAACCTCTTCTCTTGGAGGCCTTCTTTTTCAAAGCGGTAAATCTATTAAATTTCTTTGTTCGCACAGCATCATTTTCAATGGTTTGTTTGAAAGTGGTAAACAAAAATAGGACCCGTGGCTTTGAAGTTCGAGATTTACAATGGAAATGTACCTACTTTGGTCTCTACTACATATTCATGGACAAAGGTAGCGGAAAGTTTGTTCATATGTCGATCACAAACCCAGTGATCTATTATTCTTGGCCTTTTAAATAAAATTTAGATCACATTTTCAGATGGCGAACATGATATTCTTGGATCAGCCTGTTGGAGCTGGCTTCTCCTACTCAAGTACTCCACTTGATAAAACCAGTGACACAAATGAAGTTAAGATGATCCATGAGTTTCTTCAAAAGGTAATAAGACAAACTTAAGTACTTAAGTGTCATTTAAAACGAAAAAACTGACAAAATAAAAATCCTTAACTTTTTATTTAGTTAAAAAAGTTTTCAAATCTTATTAATTAAAATTTTTAATCTTCAACTTTTGCTGACCAAACCATTTTAATACCTAACATTTGTATACTAAGATTATATATATTATTTATTATTAAGATTTATCAAAATTAGATTTATAAATATTTTTTTACAATCATCTAAGAATTTAAATATATGTCTAACATTATATTGTTTTAGAAGTAAATTTTTTTTAATCATAATTCTTTTTGAATATTAAAATTTATTTACCCAATAATTAAACTATAAAAATTAAATATTTAGCCAACAGTTATCATTAGATATAATTTTATTAATTGAATATATTGATCTATTCAAATGGTTTTTAAAAATAAGGTATTGAGTTGATCTAAAGGTTTATACTGATAAAGATATTTAACAAATAAAAATAAATATAAATTTTTCATTTATTCTGATGTTAAGAAAATAATCAAATAAAATAAGTATAACCATTCAAAATAGTCAAAAATTATTATCTTTTTTGCTTAAAAGGTTAACATTTTTCAGGTTAATCAATTCTCAATTTTTTTAGTTGAATAATCCATTTTAGTCTCAGAATTAGTCAATAAGTTTTGTGCTTAAAATAGTTTAGTCAACCAAAATTTTAGGATTAAAATATTTAGACAATACAAAAATTATTTTTCGGTTAACGGAAAAGTTTAATGTTTTTTGGGCCAAATGTGAGTAATTTTGGATTTGTTTTTTGAGTTTTCCCTCGTCAAATTCACTAACTCATGTAGTATCTTTCTTTTTTATATAACACATATATCTGTGTTCAAAAAAAAAAAAATATAACACATATATCTGCTTGTGTAATAATTTGTAAGATCTGTATATTGATTATGTAATCTTATATTGCTATTAATGAAATCGTTGTCGGAAAAAAAAAAAAAAACATTGGTCTTTGTGTATGTCGAAGTTCACATGGTGTAAAGTTATTGATTGATTGTTGATTATGGGATAACGATCTTGGCGAGATTTAGGCTTTATTCTGGTTGTTTCTACTCGAACCGACGATGTAACACTACAGGATTTTTATTCGCATTCTGACTCATAAATTAATGTAACCTAAATTGTGTTTTATGTTTTGTACAGTGGCTAAGCAAGCATCCGCAGTTTTACTCCAACCCGTTTTACGTTACCGGAGATTCTTATGCCGGTAAGATTATTCCTGCCCTCGTTCAAGAAATCTCAAAAGGTATGCGTTTTTCTATTCCCTTAATGATTTAGATGTCTCCTAAAACATTATCTTAATAGAAACTTTCCTTTTTTTGTTATCTAGATAACTCTAGATATCTTTCTTAATCTTATCTTGATTAGATTTCCTTTTTCAAGCTTAATTCAACACTATATACTTTGATATAATTATTCTCTCATTTGTTTAACGATATAGACACTATGATGCAGGAAATTATATATGTTGCAAACCTCTCATAAATCTACAGGTCATTAATATTTTAACTTATTATGTATATTTTTCGAACACTAAGAGATTCATAGTTATACATTTTTTTAAAAGGGTTATGTGCTGGGAAACGGATTAACAGCTCCTCAATATGAAGACAGCTATCGTGTTACATTTTCTCATTCCATGGCATTGATCTCTGATGAACTCTACGAGGTATGAAAAATATATGCAACTGATATGCTCAAATTTACCCCAGAGCTACTCTCTCAAATTAAGAGATCGACTGTAGTACTTAGGGATCGATTTCCACAGAGACTCAAGATTCGCACAATAGATTATAGTATTCGAATTAAGCTAAACGAGAATGAATGTAATTAAAAGACAGAAAAGCAACTAAAATCTGTTTTAAGATCAGATGGGAGAAACGTCAGGCTCAAGGAATTCTCAGGAAATCAGGAATGCAAGCTAATCAGTAAATCAGGATTCTGCTATGTTCTAGAACTCGAAACACAATATTCAAATCAATCAACTCTCGTTGCAGAGATTTCTATGTCTAGATCCTAGAATTCCAAATCTCTTTGCAAATTCAAAGGCTCAGACATGCATTAAATTCAAGTTTCGATATGTTCACAAAATACCTAAACCAAATCTCTTTGCGAATAGTTATTTTGCTCATCTAAGGTTCTTTCTAGCTAATTAACCAACTTTCGTTGCGAGAATCAACCTATGATCAATAATCTAACTCCTCAGTTCAGATCAAGCATTAATCATAACCTAGATGAAGAACTGGTGTTCCAGAATCCTTAAATAACCAATCAACTTAGCAATCCATGAAATCCCTAATGAGAAACCCTAAACCTAACTAGCAAACTACTCAGACATGGAGATTGAAACAATAAACATGTTTAAATAAGATTGCATAAAAGAAATAAGAATAGAGGTTAAAGGAGTTCTGAATCTTCTCTGAAGGAGTCTGAATTCTTCTCTCCAAAGCTCTAGCTTAGAATAATAGATAGATCTAAAAAATGACCTTAAAAACCCATAAAAATAGTCTAAGAATATGGAAAACACGTTTGGTACTTAATTGTAAATATTAGGAGCTTCAGGGATCTGTTTGCAACTCTGCAAAGCCTGGAAAACGCGTCTTGAAAGTCAGGAATTGGTGTCGACCGACACCAGGTGTGGTGTCGATCGACACCATCTCTAAATTTTGCCTCCGAGTTGAAATCTTCAGCACAACTTCCTACTTAACTCCAGAATGATCCATAATCTCCAAATAAGCTCCAAACGTACCTAAACCTGCAAATGACTCTAACAGACTCCAAAAACACTAAAAAGACTCTCTATATACAACTTATATCATGGCTAAAAACACTAAAAACCATGATATATCAGCAACTAGGTAGTAATCAGATAATTTTTTAGTTATTTATAATAATTGATGTAAAATGATATTTTAAATCATAAATTTATAAAGTTTGATTTTTTAATATTGAATTTTTTTAAAAAATCTTTATAATACACTTATATAGTAGACATTATTTCAATTTAATGTATTTATGATTCAAATTCAATGAATTCTCATATATTGTAATATAAAAAGCTTATTCACAAAAATATAAATATTTCTGTATTACTATGTGAAACTATCTAATTCAAATCTAACTCAATGATGATTTGATGATAGATACAATGTTGGATCGAGTTTCCATAAACAGCCAACATTTAAAATGAGTTGTTATTTACATGCCTTTTTATTCTAGGACTTAAATTATATACACTATACATAAGATAAATTTGTTAAGTCAATGATTTTAATTATAATTGATTGAATAGAAAATTAGGATATATTATTTATACCAGAATTTATTACTAAATTGATATAAATAGGAATAAATATAATGGCAATAGATCTGTGGTTACTTATTTTAATATATATTATGATTACTATATCTAACTAATGAATAATTGTTTATTACCATATATTATTATTGACTGGTATAGATACAAATAATTTTTTTTATGTTGATTTATTTTAGGAAATAACAAAGAAAATTTTGAATTATTTTTAAGTATAATGAAATTTAGAATAATTTTATGTTATATATTATAAATATCTCTAATATTCATGTTAAATTGATAAAATTAATAATTTTTTATTTATATACTGAAATTGCCTTTAACTTGCTTTTTAAGAAAACATACTATTATTATTATATCATAGTTTTACTTAATATAATATTAACAAAGTAAAAGTATTTATAAGTTATATGTGAAATATATTGTATTTTATATGTGAAAACAAAAGTTACAAATATAGATAATATAAAATTATGTAAATAAATTATTATAAATTGATATAATTTTATTATAAGTAATAAATATAAGTTAAAGAGAGAAATCATATAATGAATAATAAAATATGTTTTTATGTAAAAATTATTTAATAAACATGAATTTAAAAATATTTAATTATATTGATCAAATATGTAACTACAATCATATACAAAAATCATTGTATGAATTAATAAATGATATTGATTTTAATTAGAGTTCATGAGATATATCATAATTTATGTTATGTAGTAATGATAATGAATTAGTTAATATAAGTGGTCAAATATATAATGGCATTACATGTAATTAGTCTAGTAAAGTAAGACTTTTTTTATTTGATACTTAAGAAGCTCTCTTGTAATGACACATCAGCATAACACTCTTGTAATAAACACATGATAGTAAGATTAGTCTTTAAAAAAGATCCTCAAATAATATATAGAGTATTAATGCATAATTTGACGAGTTGAGCCTGGCCCGGAGTTTTACCTTTAATATTGATAGTTATATATATCCTTTATAAAGCCTCAAATGGTTTAACAATTATAAAGTTTTTGTTTTTGTTTTTTTTTTCTTTCACAGTCAATGAAGAAGACTTGCAAGGGAAATTATATAAATGTTGATCCACGTAACACAAAGTGTTTGAAACTTGTTAAGGAATACCATAAGGTACA